>CARXXK010000001.1:31542764-32142764 GCA_949089665.1 Macrosiphum euphorbiae
ATCAAATTTAAAGAGCCTTACATCGTGGAAATGTTTTTAATGAATTTTAATTGTTCTACTTAGGTCACTGGTATTGCTGTGGCTTCCAAACTACCACGTGGATCAGCAAAGCTTATAAAGATATCAGATGCCTCTATTGGTTTTATACCATGTCGAGGTTACACCTTAATACCTGGTGTAGATGATAAACAACGGCAATTGGTGTTAAATGGATGTAGTATTGGCGATGCACCCACTATGTACACAATGACAGGCTTAGAACCATACGAATTGCCTGTGATTGGTAAGCAACAACGCTTGATCCCGTATGGTAGTGTGCAATAACTTAACTTTTTTTTAGGTACTTATGTTGACCCAAGAATCATGCCTGGTTTTCATTATAAAGTTCGCCCAACAGGGCATAAGAATTATTTGTTTGAAGGCAATGCATTACAATTGGTCAACATTGGAATGGGATATGGAAAACGTATGACATTTAAACCTGACAGCCATAGACTCAACAATAACACCAACTTTTTCTGGAGTGATTCGTATCCAGAGGGTTATGGGTTTGAACCTCAAGCTGTATTTTGTGGCATGAAGTTTGATGTCATGGATGACACTCAGCGTATTGGTGAAGCCACAGTGTTCCGCAGTGATAATCCTCAAATTGAGGATCAACAATGTATTGTAAGGGTAATATTAGTTTTAATTTTAATATAAAATTGAAAACTATCTTTTAAATTTTAGGTAAAAAGCACAAATGGAGTAACAGTGACAAAGTACATCCATGTGGATGTTACATGTCAAGTGATGTTGAAAAGTGATAAATCTGACAATGAGTCTCATTCTGTTCGTGTTTCTGGTACTGCAGTTGTAGTCAAATACTCTAAGCAAAATGAAGCTAAATTGTTGTATATCGATAATGTGGGTCTTAGCTCTAAGCTTAACTTGGTGTTTATGAATCAAAAGTCTCATATTATTTTTCAAGCTAAATAATCACATTAGATAATTCATAAGTTCAGCTTAAGCACTCCAAGACAAGCATAGATAATAATTTTGTTCCTTTTACAGTTTATAAATGTGCCATTTTCTGTAAATCTACCTTGAGTATTTTGTATTGTTTCGTGATTTATTGGTTGAATATTCTCAATTTATTAGACATTTGTTAAATGTTTTTTTTTATAGTTATAAAATATTTTGTATTTTGATTTTTCTTTGGCATACAACTTAAATTTTTTAATTATTGCAGGGTCTGTGTGCTAAGCAAAATTTATGAATAATTATTGGTACAGTATTCTTTATACTGTTTTACTGTAAAAATAATTATTTGAACTGATTTGATAAATTTGATAAATAATCGATGGAGAGAGCACAAATGTGTGTTTGGTTTTAAAGTATATTTTAATGTTTAATATTTTTTTTATCCTTCACACATTGTATTAACTTTTGTGTTAAATATTTTTTTTCAGTACTCAGTAGTTGTTAACAATTGAGACGATTTTAATTTTTATAGTAATTTTTACTAGAAAACATTTATGTATTTATTTAATTAGTATTTTATGACTGAATTCCATGTTTATTATCATAAACAATATTATATATTTATTATTATTCAAATTATTAAAATGTAATCACTAATCATATTATATTTCTTTGGGATAATTACAAAAGAAATATGTTATACTTTATTTCAGTTTATCATGTTATCTTATAATGATTTAATGTCTTGTTCAATAAATAAAAAAAAAAAACTTAAGTCGTGTAAAATAATGTTGTTTGTGTTTTGGAAAGCAATGTTATTTTAGCTTGCTGTCTTCTTTAAGTAGTTATACCGTTTGAGCGGTTCCCTCTCCCCAAATACAGCTTTATAATAGTTTTAAATTTTAATAATATATTATAATATGTGCAATAATATATTATAATACATAGGTTTGCTATAGGTTGATTTTAGTTTATTGCAAGAACTGGAAACTTACCGAAAAGAACCCGTTTTGGAACTGAAACTCTTATTTATATTAATTTTAATCCCGGAACCCTTATTTAAATTAATTTAAAAACTGGACCGATTCTTTTAGTTTTTAAATTTTTTTACATAATTATATAGGTAACCAAAAACAGGTAACAATTTTTTTATTTTTAAGAACCGAAAAGAAACTGAAACTGAAACCTAAATTTTAATTTTTCTGGGAACCAAATTGGAACCGAAACCGTAAAAATCATCAAGGTTTCAGTCCCTGGTTTATTGTAAAATGTAAGTATACAACTAATAACTAAAAAGAGCTTTTAATTTGTTTGCTCAAGGGTAAAGATAATTATATTTTTAAAATAAAAATATTTTTTTATTCCTGACATAAGTTTTGTGAAAAAAATATGTGTTTATTAATTGATATAAAGGGCTAAAAAGGGTTTTTAATTCTTTTTTAAACCCATTGTATATTTTTTGGCTTTTTTCTGAAAATGATTGTGGAACAGTTGGAAGGATTTTCTGGCTGGAATTAATTTTTAGGCTCAATCATTGACACAGAGACAAATAAATCCACCTTGATGGCCACTGACTTAAAATTATTTATATTTAAAATATATTTAATTTATGTCAATTTAAAAGGCTGGTTAGTATTTAAAAATTATATTTTTCATAATAATCACAAACACAATTGTTTTGGTTCTGGTTGGACTGGAGTTATAACAGTTACATCTTATATAAAATAATACAATAAGCCACCAAACGCTTAAATTTCAATACACTTAATTTTTTTCTATGAACCTAAACATAAATTATATTTATATTTTAATAACTTGGCTTTAAATTAAACCATATGCATAATTAATATTGTAATAAATATTAGACCCCTGTTGAATGTTGCATTCAAAAGAATAAATTTGTTAGTACCCCTTAAAAGTAATACACAGGCAACTAAATATTCACTATTGTGGTTACCACCTTATCAAGAAGTGATAAGGGTGAAATTAACGGGAAATGGTTGTCTTATCTAATAATTGACATGACAATTTAAAATTACACCAAAACGGCAATTTGTACCAAGACTAAACGGACGATGGTCTGTTCTGCCGACTGCTACAATAAAAGGTTGCTACTTGCTAAATCATTTTTTAAAGTATAATAGTTAAATAGTTTGCTTATTGTACCTTTCATATTTTGTTTTGTAAATTGTTTGTTCTTACATGTTATTTTAAACTTTCACTCAACTGACTACCGAGACATTTTCTGCGTTAAATATAATTTCGTAAGTGTATGTGCTTAAACGGTTGTAAAGCATACATTTTATGCATCATTATAATTGTAACAATAGACATAATATTATAAACAATCAATTAAAATGAATCGCTTGAAGCAATTATTTTGTATGTAACTTTAGTGAGTAGCTACATAATTTGTGTATGTTGTAGATATGTAAATAATGGTTATTAAAATTTGTCGGAGATTTGATGCATAGTTTAATATTTTTGGAGCTTAATTATTTTAACTCCATAAATAATCATATTCACTGGCATAATGTTCAAAACAAATTTCAGTAAGTCCCAATTGAGAAATTCATTAAGAGGATGTCAGCGCACTATTCGTTTTCTCTCTCTGGCCCACGCGCAACATAGACAAGACAAATTAATGCAGAATCATTTTTTCTATGATTTTAAGTAATCTTAGAGTAAAATCACCCATTTAAAAAAAGATAGAGAATAATATTTCAGATTGAATGACATATCGTTTTTATATTTTATTGTTATTTGACTTTCAAAACAAACAAAAAAATGTTGTAAATTTAAATGATGTTTCAATTGTTTTGAAACAATATTTAGACAAATCGATGTCATTCCTTCAAAAATATTATTCTCTATCTTTTTTGTAATGGGTGATTTTACTCTAAGATTACTTCAAAACATAGAAAAAACGGTTCTGCTCAAATGCATTTTGTCTAAATTGCGCATGGGTCAGTGAGAGAAAACAAATAGTGCTCTGACATCCTCTTGATTGGTAATTATAATTTTCCCTTTTTGCGTTTAATATGATTTATCAATTTATCATAGTTCATTTATAATCAATAATCATAATACTTACAGGGGGTGATACCTCAAAGAAGTTCTTACTTTTATATATTTTATATCAATCATTCAATCCACCTACAATTTAAAAAATATAATATACAGTTTGTCCACGATCAATGGAAACTTTCCATAACTCGACATACCTTTGTAGAGATCTAATTTTAAACATGAGTTAAATTCAGTTAGATTCAATAATCTACCAAGTTTTTTTACGTGTGGGTACTGAAATTGTACGCATGCTTAGTATAACTTATTTTTTTATAAGTAGCAACCACCTATTATTAAAATAAAATATTTTTCTTTATGCATTTTAGTGATTGAACCACTTTCCTAAAATATGTTAAATGTTATATATTATTTGTGCATGCACAAGATAAAATATTATTTTTATTAAGAAATTTATTATTTTTGGACTAAGTGAGATGGTTCTACGGTCTACAACTAATTTCCTAATTTTCTCCTGTAGTTTTTGTTTTGAGACATATTTATACAAAGAAGCTATTATAGTGGATTCTGCTTAATGTGAGCACCAGTTAATATGGGCATCGACGTAATATGGGCAAAATGGTCTGGTTCCAATTCCAATGAATTCCTACTAACTAATTTCGGTTTATGTGGCATACCGCTTAATGTGGGCAAATGAGTTTTTATATTATGTTTTTAAAGTGTTTGTTAGATCATGAATATAATCCAATATAAAGCTGAAACTTCAAGATAAGAATTACTAGTACAGTGAGTACCGCATAATGTGATCACATTGGTTCAGGCCATTTTGATTCTATTTACCAGTTTATTCCATAAAGCATGTTTTTTCAATATAATATTTGGTTTGGGATTTTCTTTTTTGATTCCAATAAACGGTTGATTCCATAAACCAGTGGTCACATTTAGCGGAACTCATTGTATAACTGATATTATTATAAAAAGTTATTAACTAATGAAAAATTTAAATTATTTATTTTTGGGTATAATACCTACTTAAAACAGTACTGATTAATAGCATCTCTATTGATATATTAAAGTATTTATATAAGTATTAACTTTTAATTTTTAAAATATTAAACAATTCTTTATGAAATCTTAATTTAATTAATTGAATAAAGGTCCACGCTTACTACGACAATAATAAAATGCGGACACAATTTACCATTATCGCATAGGCACAGCCAAGACAATACCATTTTATCACCACCACTGCAGTGTTAAAAGACCTTACAAAATATATGACTTTAATATGACATTCTTAAATAAAAAAGGGGCCATATTTAACTATGGGCATAATATATGGTTATTCTAGTGGGAACTATTGATCATATTAATTTATTATCTTAAAGAGTTGAACTTAATAACATGTACATTTTCATTTTAATTAAAGGTGAAATATGAGCAAAAAAGCAAAAACCACACCAAAGGAAGAATTACCACCAGGATCATTATTAAAAGATATTAAAGGTGTCGAATGGGAAATTCAAAATATAATTGGTAGTGGAGGATTTGGATATGTTTATTGTGGTTGGTTAAGTTATTAGTTATTAATTATAAATTATAATAAACAATAAATCCTTATTTATAATGTATTTTTTAGGAACTAAACATAAGTGTAGAACAAAAACAGAATATGCAATAAAAACGGTATGTTATCTTTAGTAATACTAATTGTGTGGTATAAACAAAAATACTAATAAGTAATTACATACAATTTAAAACTTAAACAAAATTATTTTACTTTAGTATTATGTTATAATATCTTTTGGTTTATCTCATACAATGTGTTGGAAAATAATTTTGTTTTTATTTTATCTTCGTTTGAATTAATTATATCATGTAATTGGATTAATAAAATAAATTATTCTTAATTGAGCTTAAATTTAATGGTGATAGGAAAATATGGAAAGTGGACCCCTATTTGTAGAACGAATGTTTTATCTCAAAAACGTGAAGGAAGAAGGTATTTAAGTATTTTTTCTTATAATATTATACTCTGCCTGCCGAGAAAATGTGGTTGTGCACAAACCAAAGCTTGTTGTTCCTCACTGCAACCACCCAAATCCCCACAACCAAACTCTTTGAATATAGTTGAATGTGTGAAGTAACCACCTTCTCTTGGCAAACAAAGTATAGACAAAATAATTTACATTTATGATTCAATTATTTTTTTACTTTTAGATGTTAAAAAATGGGTGACAATCAAAAAGTTGAAAGAATTACCACTGCCAAGATTCTATGGTTTTGGAAGCACTATTCACAATGGCAACAAATATAGGTTTATAGTAATTGAAAAGTTTGATAAAGATTTGGAGGCATTTCTTCAAACTATTTCAGATAGTTTACTACTAGGTGCTGTCATTAACATTGTTCGACAAATTGTAAATAATCAATTTTTTTTAATAACGTTCCATAAATTTGTACTTTTTTTTAGTTATTTTTATTTGTATAGGTTGATGCTTTAGAGTTCATACATGAATGTGGATATGTTCATTGGGACATCAAATGTCAAAATATATTTATTGGGAAAAAGCCGAAAAATAATCATGTGTATTTAGGAGATTTTGGTATGGTAACTAAGTATAAGACTGAAGATGTTAAGCCAGATAAGAAATGTGCCAATAATGGTACACTAAACTATATAGCTATAGATGGCCACCTTGGAAGTAATAATTTATTTAAATTTTTTACTAGATTCTCAACATTTTATAAAAATTATATTTACTTTGTAGTGCATACACGACGTGGTGATCTGGAGAGTTTAATGTACAATGGTTTGGAATGGTTAAAATTAAAATTACCATGGAAAAACTCAACATTGCCAAAAACTATTAAATCTAAAAATGAAATGAAAGATGCAATTTTAACTGCAGAGCCAAATAAAAAAATTTATGATTTCAATAATGTACCAAATTGTAAGTATTATAAATTCTTTTAATGAAAAAAACAACAAAATAAATTTACTTTATTGAATATTTTTGTTAGTAATCATTAAATTAAATTAAACCTATTTGTTGTATTTTAATACAAGGGAAAATATAAGTTAATGTAATAAACAATATTGGTTCAATGATCACGGACAAGAGTAGCTACAAATTAAGATAAATAAATTATTAAACTTGAAATACCAAAAGATTATTATATTGTTTAAGAGGGTATGACTAAAAGGATTCTTGTAGCTTCTTTTAAGTATAATATTCATTAGAAAAAAATTAATAATAAAAAAAAAACAAATAGCATTACATTTTAAAGAAATTTACTTATGTTTCTATGTTTTTCATATAGTTATTGATGATATTCAAAAACATCACAATAAACTTTCAATAGCAATACATTTATTATTCAAGAACCAATTTAATGCTCAAAAATGAAAGAATGTGTATCTACTTGTTACAAATGTGAAATGAGTATAGATTATATTATAATATATTATCATTAAAAAAATAATTTAAAACTGATTTTCTCATAAACAGTAATAATGTAAAAAAAGTGGTAGGTGAGAATTTATAAACCACTGTAACCGGTATCTAAATATTTGAAAGCAACAATAATGTTACATTATTTTATTTAAAAACAATTTTGACTTCATTTCAACTTAAACTTTAAACCTGTGTCTTGCATATACTTTAAAATGTCTTCTATTTTCTAAGATTGAAGAATTACTTCTCTAGAGTATTATTCAATATCGTATAATGTAAGCCACACCTTAAGTTGGGTGGATTGGTATTGATAGAAGACCAATAATAATATAGCGTTAAAAGGTTTAATATAGTAAGTAGAATAGTACATTTTTCCAAAGGATGCCTTCTACTAGATCAAAAACATAATTTACTAAATTAAATTAGTAAAAATAATATTATTTTTTTTTTTAAATTGAAGTGGCATTTGTTGATAATTTACAATATATGCATTTCCTAAAATAAGTAAATTTGATGAAGGAATTATAATACAGGTTGTGGATAACTTGAAGGAAAAGTATAAATAATATAAAATTGTTTATCGGTATAACAATATTATTTGAGCAACACCAATTTTTACTTTAAAACACTTCACTGGTATAATCAGGGGCGGAGTGGGAACCAAATCCAGGCCGGGAGTTTAAAATTTATCCAGGCCACCCACCAAAATTTTTTTTCTCTAAGCTCGAATTTGGTTTTTCTATTTACCTATTTGAAAACTACTTTTAGTATTATAAATGTATTTCAATCACTATCTTGCTATTTCTTTTAACTTCTGTCTTCTAACACATTATATTAATATACCACTAAGTACCTACTTATTCCTGAAAGTCTGAAAAATAAAATTAGTAGGTATTGGTTTAATAGTTGAAATCAACGAAATATTAATAATTATATTATACATTATGTTTTAATTGTTTAGGTATAGTAGATATAAGGTAATAAACTAATAAGTAATAGATATATACATACATTGTAAGCAATATATAATAAAAAGATTTATACATTCATAGTAATAATTTAGATAATAGATTAGATTTCTCTCCAACTGCATTTGTGATAATATTGTTATCTATTTCCATGAGAATTTTATTTTCAATGGCCATAAGCATAAAAGACTCAAGATAATCATTGGTCATTGAATTTCTCATCCTAATTTTTAAATACTTCAATGTTTAAAATGGGTGTTTTATTATAAAAATAACCGACCTATTACAATATTATATTGCTTTGATTTTATTTGATGTCTATATTTATGTGCCAAATATTTTGTAATTTTATATCCAAAGCTTTAATAATTAATTAATTAAAAAAAAAAATAAATTAATAGAAACAAACATTTAGCATTAACTAATATTTTGTAAATTAAATTTAATTAAAAAAAATCTAACATAATGGCCAGGCCACCAGGCCATAGTATGGTCCAGGCCATCTGGAAAATTCCCATTTCCAGACAGGCCACTCCGCCCCTGGGTATAATCATGTTCTATTGTTAATTGTTAAACGTCCAATAACTATTTTCTTAATAAGAGATGATGCTGTATGAGTATTAAGACTTATGAGCTTATTGTGTTCTTAGTGAACTTGTTCTGAAATACAATAAAAAAAAAAAAAAAAAAATATAGTACAATTTATGTACAAAAAAATACATTCCATTATTATTGTATTCAGAATCTTAAATATAGTATATACTACTTATGTAGTTATATTATTGTACTTTAGGTTTGCATATCCCCTGCCCCCACATCATCCTGCTATCAATACCGGTTCTCCTATGCTAGGGTGTCGGTCGAGGATATGCAGAAAAACCTATTTTGGTCGGGACGCGGCAAGTTCTCTCGTGAAACAGAGTATAATCTGATTTATATTATTTTGGAGAAATTGTAGTAAAAATACTTTTGATATTTTAAACTCATGGCTGTACTATAATTTACAGGTTATTTTGAAGCTATGCGTTTGATATATAATCTGGAACCTGCGGAAAAGCCAGATTATGCTTTGTTGAAAAAGCTATTAAAGCAGTATAAAACAGAGAAGTTAAGGTGAAGATAACAACTACAAAATTAAACGTACCTAATTTATATTTTAAAATAAAACTAATGATATATTGTAAAGTATATAGTTTACAGTATATTAGTATAGTATGTACAGTGTTAATTTATAATTTATTATATAATTAATTGCTTCTAAAAAAAGAAGTTTCGTATACTTTTCTTTATTAATAAATAATACAATTTTTTTTTTTTTTTGATCTGTCCATAATTGTCGTGTACATTAATTACTCAATTATACTTTTTTTTTAAAGTTGTTTTATGTGTACTAAAATAAGTTTGTTAAATACTGTCTTATTTTCCATTTCAAAACTTTGTATACCATAAATTAATATAATTAAAAAAAAATATTTATATATATAATATATTTATTTAATTTTGTGTGTAATTTGTTAGTACAGAAACAAAATTAACTGATTTTATTGCCTTTAGTATGTATTTAAGATGCCTTGGGCCAGTATTATTTTCACACATGACAAAACTAATTAATAATGATCCTGTTTGTAAGAATCAACAATACTGAATGAATAGCTTTAAATCGGTAGTTGACAAGATATTTTATTGCTTACATTAGTATTCACTTAGTTTGTTTTTAATTAACTATTTTAATTTAAAATGCCAGTATGAGTTGAAGTAGTGATTTAAGTGACACTTTTAGTATTGTTATATAAAAAAATTTTTTTAATAAACTTAATTTGTGGAATATAGGTACTATCTAAATTATTTAATTTTTATATTATAAGTCGGCAGTCGGCGAGATTAAAAATAATCTAACTTAACCTAACTTAACCTAACCTATAAAAAAAAATATAATTTCTATGTTCTATCATTGTTTGACATAATATTATTGATATAATAATTTAATTATTTTTTCTTGACATTAGGGGAGAGGGCGCTCACACTGCCTCCCTTGTATCCGCGCCTGTAACTGGGTCGCCAATTATCTTATTAAAGGACATCACAACACTAAATTTAAAATTTTTATTTTAAGTTTATTGATGAATTGTTTTAGTCCAAATAATGAAATCATTTTTTGTAAAAATCCGTATTTAAAACAATGATAATTCATCAAAATAATGTAAGTACTAAGTTGATGAATAGCCTATAAGTGACATCTTAGAGCCGACGAGTGATTAGCCGCCCATGTTTTACGTTTAAAAGTAGTTCAATACTTTGACACTTTTACACAGTGCCGTCTTAAGGCATGGACCCGTAGGACCCGGGCTCGTGCCCCGAAATTTTAAGGGCCCAAATTCACATAGATTACATTATTTACTGAATATCATAATTTGACGTGCACCGTAATATCGGTAATTTCGATTTGTTTTACCTAGAAGTATTGCTAGTGCAATTTATAAATAATATGAAATATCTTATCTTATAAGCTGTGGCGACGACGCCGTCGTCAATCGTCATTGTCGACTGTAAAGCTGACAGTTCAAGACATACGCTTAATCGGATAATCCACATAAATATCTAAATTATCGGCCATAGGCGCAACTAGAGGCCAAACACTGGGGGTGCTAAAATTATGTAGAGAACACAAACCCGCGGGGGCTACGCCCCCACACCCCAAAATAACATACGTCATACTTTGATTTTATAATTACTATAACCATTCCTAAATGCACCATGAACACATAAGGACACTAATATTTACGTAAATCAACAGTAATATACCTGATGAATACATGAGGTATATTATATTATTTAGGTGATAAAAATAGTAACCTGGATGTATAAATGGATAAAAAAAAATGTGGTCAAGTGGGTAGGTACCGCTTTTCTGTACAATAGTTGTTGAGAATGTCGTTGTAGTGGATGTGTTATATTTGAATTCAATTTGAAAAATTTTCTCATAAATAGTTCATAAAAATTCAAAAGTGTTTAAAGAATTTTTGATGTATGGAAAATGCTAATATAAATATTTGGTGAACATTTCAAGAGTCCACGGTTATTCATTTTGGAAATACAACAAAATCCAAAAAAAATCGATTAATGAGAATTCGATTTACCGCTGAATATCGAATATCATGACAATTATAAGTTCGAACACTCATAAAAAATTCAAGTTTAAGTATACGGTTTTTTATAGGTAGACAAACTTATGTGAAATCTTTTATTAACATTTTTAATCTTGGGCCTTAACTGTGAAAAGAAAATATTTTATGAATTGCCAATGAAAAATAATTAAAAATATTTGAAAAATTTCTCAGTTATAAATACCTCAAAAAGAGTCAAAATTGTTTAAACATTTTACCATGTAAGGAAAATTTTAATTTTAACATTTGATAAAAATTTCAAGTATCTATACTAGGACAATATAATATCAAAAATTGGTAGATGAAATTTCGTTAATTTACTGATAAAATTGAAAGTTCAATGTTGTACACATTTTAGATTCAAACGCTCATAAAAAAAGTATGTTACTTTCCAGTAAACTTTTTTTTTTAAGATAGTACCAATTGTGAGGAGTCTTCTATCAACATTTATAATGTTAGCTATGAAAGGAAAAACTTTTATAAATTTCTAACAGAAAATTTACAAAAAAATTTAAAGAATTCTAAATTCTAATATTTGATATAGGTACCTATAATCATTAGGTAGGTACAAACAATAATTTGTGTTTCTGCTAAAAACGAAGAAATAAAAAAAAAAAACATTAAGTTAAGCTAAAAAAAACTATTTTTTTCATATGATTTTTCAATTTTTGCTGTTTTGGAACTGGGGGTGCTTAATTAAAGTTTGGGGGTGCTGAAGTACCCCCAAGCACCCCCCTAGTTGCGCCTATGTTGTCGGCTAGTGTGCGTTTAATTTTTAATTCAAAAGGAATTTGTCTTACGTAAGTAAACTGACTTTACACTAACTATGGTTTGTTTATTATTTTCTTTATTATTATAATTAATAAATTGATAAATTACACACTCAATTAAATGGAAATTAACAATTTATTAACGGTTCATATTATTAACATACCTACCTACCTAACAGTTTTTGTAATACAAATGAATAATCTTGTAGTTATGAGTTTATGACGAAGAACATTATCAATATTAGGCTTTTAACGATTGTTTTGTTAAAAATGTTTATATAATAATTTAGTATTATAGCGCCCCCGAAATATGTTTGGCCGGGGGCCCCATAAAACCTTAAGACAGCTCTGCTTTTACACATAAAACATACAACGACACCTATTGCTCTATGACGTCACACGCGTATTTTCAAATGTCTGTATATAATATCTCGTTGAATAATTAGTGTTAAAATGTGAGACCCACACCATATTTCTTAGATAATGACATAATGTCATAATGACATACGTTAAATCCAAGCAAACTTGTCTTTAGATTCTGAGTGGAACGATGAATGTATTGATTTTACAATGATGTGTGTTTTTTTTTTGATTAAATTTTTTATTTTTTTCATCATTATTTTCGTCTGTCATCACGTTTTAGGACAGTAAAAGTGCTTGGATTTTCTTCAACAGTAGCTTTTCTGATGAGAAAGTGAATCTAGTTGGTACTTTGGGGGGGGGGGGTCAAAAGTGAAAATTTCACAGTAGTTTTCAAAAGCGGCTTGAAAAACAAAAGAAAAATTTAGGAAAAACGGGAATTTTCACGCAAATCTGTTTTCGAGGTTATGGTGCAACTTTAAAACAAATTACCGTAGATAAGTGAAATTTTCACTGGTTGTTTATATTTGCATTTTCTATACACGATAATATTTTCAAAATATTTTGATTTATTTTGATCTCTTTAGGGAAATTTTCAGTTTCCAATTGTATTAGTTTTTTTCTATGAATATCAATAAAAATGTATTAGTTGGTTAAAAAAGCTTGAAAATTTAATACAAGGCTCCTACTATATTGTTTCAAAGGCAGATGAAAAATATTAAAAACGTGGACAAGTGGGTGTCGCTCTGCTGTACTGTAGGTTACAAGTGGGTCACTGTATAATGGATGATATTAAATTTGAATTCAACGATATATTGTCATTGTATAAGAAAAACGATTCTGAGCGGAGACGGTATGTCAGTCTAGGTATAAGACATATTATAGGTATACATATCTATGGTATTAAACCAAAAATTGACCTATAATATGTATCTATAATAAATTCCAAATTAAATATCATATCACAATATCCATTAGGTAGGTACTTATAACGGGTTATACATCAACAAAAACCGTGATACTATCATAGATATATAATAATACACTTTAGAAGTTTCAAGTAACCACGAATAATATTATTCAATCACAACAAAAAAACTAAAATAGTTATTCTAGGGTTTTTAATATGTAATTTCGTCAAAATTTGAATTTAAAATGTCTGTAAAAAATAAGTGTGTTAATATATTTTTTGGATTTTTTGGTTACAGTATGAACTATTTATGAGAACCTTTGTTTTTAATTTTCAATCCTTAGCTATAAAAACTGAACATTTTATCAATATATCAGGAGCCTCGTATTACATTTTTACACTTTTTGGCTCAACAGATAAAACTTTATTGATATTAATTGAAAAAAAATTTAAAAAAAATTGATAGCTGTAAATGTCCGTAAACAGCTCAAAAAGAGTCAAAATATTTTCAAAATTGTATGGTGTATAGGAAATGCTAATATAAACATTCAGTGAAATTTTCATGTATCTACAGTTATTCGTTTTTGAATTACAACAAAATAAGGAAATCGCTACCTACATGAGAAATCGAGTGAATATCCAATGTTGTAAAAAGTTGAATATCAAACGCTCATAAAAATTTAATTTGACTTTCTTATAGTCATTTTTTTCTTAGATTTAAAAAGAATAATTTTTACCAATTCTTAACTCAAAATAATTTGGTAATTTTCATGATTTTTCCATATTTTGTCAATTTTTGAACTTTAAATGCTTATAAAAAAAATTGTGACTAAGGATTTTTAATATTTTTCATCTACCTTTGAAACAATGTACTAGGAGTCTTCTATTAAATTTTCAAGCTTTGACAAACAACAAATAATATTTTATTGATATTTTTAGAAAAAAAACTAAAAAAAAAAATGGAAAATGTCCCTAAACAGTTCAAAATAAATCAAAATATTTTGAAAATGTTATCGTGTATATAGAAAATGCAAATATAAACAACCAGTGAAAATTTCATGTTTATACGTTCATTTGTTTTAGAATTATACCAAAAACCAAAATCGATTTTTTGGAAAACCGATTTTGCGTAAAAATTCCCGTTTTTCCTTAATTTTTATGTTGTTTTTCCGAGCGTTCGTGAAAACTATTAGGAATTTTGAAATTTGACCTCCCAAATGCACCAACTAGATTTACTTTCCCATCGAACAAGATACTGTTGAAGAAAATCGAAGCACTTTAGTTGTCCCATACCGTGACGACAGACACACAAAAAAAAAAAAAACACACATTGTAAAATCAATACATTCATCGTTCCACTTAGAATCTAAAACCTAGAATAACTATTTTAGTTATTTGTTGTGATTGTATAATATTATTCGTGGGTACTTGAAACTTCTAAAGTGTACTATTATATACATATCTATGATAGTATCACGGTTTGTTGTTGATGTATAACGCGTTATAAGTACCTAATGGATATTGTGATAGGATTAATTTATGATTTATTATAGGTACCAATAATAGGTCAATTTTTTTTAATACCATAGGTTAGTACTTATATAATATGTCTTATACGGTTCCGGGACATTTGCGGTCGGCACCTTTTGCGTGCCATTTGCGGTCAATTTATTTTTATCTACCTGAATATAAGATTTGGGTGCTATATATAATATTTTATATACTATATACTTAATTTATGTTAATAGGTTAGGAAATCAAGTAATTGCCGACTGAATAAATGTCGACCCGTAATTTTTTAAAACAAACGATGTGTAGTACCTATACAAATTCCTACAAAATTGGTATAATTACTAATTAATAGTTGGAATATATTTGTATATTTATACACTAGTGTGGACGTGCATTATGAAAGTTGGTATGTAGGTACTAGGTACGTGTTTTATGAAGGAAAAGGAACATAATAATATAATATTAATATATGCTTGCGAGATGTGGTTTTTAAGTTATCCATTTGGGCTGGTCAAAACTTTGGCCTTCCTCTATTAAAAACTTAAACAACGCCACTGACTGTAATAATAACAATATAGGCCTACCACCCACAGGTACTTGAAATAGCGATTAGGTAGGTAGCATATACCGATGTTAAGACGGTACGAAAAAAGTTACTATAGGTAATAGCCAATAGGTATTATTATACCTATACGGATCCTTAGCAGTCGGCAGTATTTTGATTTTGATATCAGAAACTCTTAAATTGTCAAGTGCTTACAGTCGAAGTCAGTGGGAATAAGGAAAACAGGGATTTTCTACTTCTCCTTATTAATTGTAATTTGTATTCTAACACTATAATAGTTGAGTCAATAGCCATTGAGTAAATAATAAATATACATTTATATATTCTACATTTTTTATAACAAAGTAAAGTATTAATGGTGTCATCCTCTGTAATTACCGAATTAGAAATCAAAATACCACTGAGGACCCGTTCTCGTTTTTATTATAAAAATTATAGCCTAGAAAAATCTAGGAAAACAGTATAATTTCTGACAGCTCACTGCTATTAAAAAAAATGCCGACTGATAATTATAAAAAATTCGACCAAGGTGTGTGACGACCCACACATCCATTGCCGCCGGCTCTGACGTCAAATCAAATACCTACTGACGTCCAGACATTCCGTCGACGCGAAGGTGAAACGAAAAATGCCCTTCTCGGGACCACTATACAGGAAGGAAACTTCAGTTCGCTTATCAAGCCTCAGACACGATCCATTACTCCAATAGTCAGTATAGCTACTTACACAAGTTACATAGAAGTCGGTCTCATTTTTTGTAATAACCAAACTCACTCCCTAGAATTGTCTGTTAGGGCCCCGCTCATTCCGAGCTGGTCGAAACAAGCACAACCAAGCAAATCTGCTCACTTATTTAAGCCTAGCTGTACGGAACCCTTAATCGCAACTAGGGTTGATATTCTGGTAGGATACCGCCCCCCCCCCCACGCCACTAGTTGCACCACTGACGGGTCCGATACATTATTCATCCCTCCAAAATTCCAAACCGCGTATATTATATAATAATTAATTGATATAGAAGTAGAGCTCAATAAGTAAAAGCACAAACTCAGATTAATTATTTACTGATAACACGGGCGGGCAGCCGAGACATCCCGGCACTCCGTCTCAATACGTATATCCTGTTTTATAAAATATAAAATTAAAAAAAAAAACAATATTTTTTATAAACAAGAAACAAACGAAAAACAATTTTATATTTTAGTTCATAAAATATCTTATGCGTTTACTGCAGATGATGATTATGGTAGTGGTGGGGGCCAGGGGGCTTAGAATGTTTTAAGTTATTACTTGAGAAAACTTTATTTCATCTTGTAGGTACACCGTATTCAGTAACCCAGATATTACAAAGCTTCTGCAATTGGACAAGTTTAAATATTTCTTTTTTTTTGATTTTAATAAGTACCTATAGTATACAATCTACACAAAGAGGAAGAGCACAATAATAAGTATATGTAAGGTATAAGGTCGTAGGGAATAAAAATATAATTGGGATTGCATGATTAAGGAGCCACCTAAGCTAATCATTCTAAGCTTGGGTTTTTAAATGTTTGTTATGTTACGACGAGTCCTAGAGGATTAAGTTAGATGATTACGACACCATTTTCTAAAAGATTACGGCTCGGACATAATTTTTGAGACCATTAGCATTAAATTGTTGTTTTTTTTGTGTCTGTAATCTGTATAGGTACATGAAAAGTAAAAGTGTTTATATTAGCATTTTATGAATATTATGGTAAAATAAAATTGTTCAAAATATTGATTGGTTTTTTGAACAATTTGTAGATATTTAACATTATTGATTTTTTTATATCGTAATACCTCATAAGTATTTTATACCGCAACCAAAAACCCTGAAAATAATATAAACTTAATTTCTTTTTCTAGGCATTTGAATTTTAAATTTGGACGAAATTCGATATGTAAACAAATAATAACGATTTCAGTTATTTTGTTGTAATTCAAAAGTATTTTTAGTGGGGATTTCAAAATGTTACGAATATTATTATGTTTTCTATACACAATAACATTAAAAAAAATTTAGAATAATTGTATGCTAGTAAAATAAATTACTATGATAATTATTATAAATAATATATTTATATGATAGTAGGCTGACAGACCATCTGTCCTCAAAATCGTATTTTGTATGGAATAATTTTTGATATTAAATTTAAATTTAACACATCCAGCAGTTTACTGAACGAGAGGTACACTCGATTGTGTGATTACCTGCATTTTTAAAAATTAATATAAATAAAAAATAATGTATATAAATGTACATGTGTAGAAATCCAGTTTGAAATGTTAACTAATTTATTTTCGTACTACATAACCACATAACACGATTAAAGATGCCATCTTAAATCTTGCCATATAACGAGGTTGAGGTTTATAGTAAATAAAGAGCTGACAATTAGTTATAGGTATCTTAAATGTAAATTATTAATGTGCGTATTAAATATTGTATTGATTTTACATTACTGAACTTAACTTTATACTAAGAAAAATTTTCTATTTCGAAATAACAAAATATAAAATAAATAATAATAAGTAGGTAATAATATGATAAATAAAGACAGTCCCTACCTATAGGTAGGTACAGTAAACGTAAGACACAATAATTACAAAATATCATAGCGTGATGAATTTATATAGGTGGGCTATAGCCTCTTATGTTTCTGGTAGGTTCACAACATATATTCTAAAAGTGTAACTAAAAACAATTTACAGGAGGGGATAAACAAAATTCCAAGGAGACTATAGCCCCCTTAGACCCCTCCGTTGTACGCCATTCAAATTATAATTTTCAAATTGGCACGATACCTACACAATATACAGTTAGGTATAGACTTAATATAATATCTAGCTTTTTATCATTATCCGAATAACATAAATTATTTACGTAATTAATTTAATGGGACTATTAAGAGAAAGGAATGAAAGGATCCGTTTCAAGCTCTTAGTGTAGGTACCTAATTGTTTTCCCTGGCATGATACCTATGAGTTTACCTACCTCAGTTTAGTCACAGACTTATCATATAGTCGAACTATTTTCATAAAGGCAGTCGGTGTTGTAACTTGTAACCTCAGATAGTATTATAGTATTATTCTATATTTCACGTATTGTGTGTGCAATTTTATAAGATCTAAGTTAATACTATCTTAATTATTCATGGTACTAAATTAACGCATAGTTATTAGGTACTTATTAGTTTGATATATGTTAAGTTTATCAGTGAAATTAGTGCGTTTTATGCAGAGTGCAGGTAGACGTGGACAAGTTATAATTTATAAGCCGGGTTCGGGATTTAACCAATCTAAAATAATTAAAAAAACAATTTAGAGGATGTCAGCGAACTATTTGTTTTCTCTCTCTGGCCCACGAGCAACATAGAAAAAACGCATTTACGCAGAATCATTTTTTCTATGCTTTTAAGTAATGTTAGAATAAAATCACCCATAACAAATAAGATAGAGAATAATATTTTTGAGGGATTGACATATCGATTTGTCTAAATATTGTCACAAAACAATTTAAACATAATATACATTTTCAACAATTTTTTGTTTTATTTGAAAGTAGAACACAATGTCAAATAACAATAAAATATACAATCGATACGTCATTCCCTCAAAAATATTATTCTCTATATTTTTTGTAATTGGTGAAATGACTCTAAGATTTATTAAAAGCATAGAACAAATGATAATGCGTTTTGTCTATGTTGCGAGTGGGCCAGAGAGAGAAAACAAATAGTGCGCTGACATCCTCTTAAAAACTTCATTAAAAGCTCTGTATATAAGTTGTTTAGTTAATAATATGGCATATTTATATGTATACAGTATACTTCGTACCTACATATTTTATTTGCGTTTAGTATACGATTGTACATTTCAACATTTGTACTTATAATATTTTGTTCACTGATTTAGTATAGGTAGGTAGGTAGATAGGTCGTATTGTCTTTCCAAGTATCAAGCATAATGCATGTGTACTGTCTAGTATACTTGCAGTAATCTCTCTAAAATTTGTTTTGGTAACTCATCATATTTAACATATTCCGCTGGGTATTGTTTATTCTGTTACGAATTATATTGTCCCCGTTGGACGTTCAACCTTCAATTAAACTATATCTAGGTTAATTAAGGTTTTCCTACAATTTGCAT
The DNA here is from genome assembly GCA_949089665.1 of Macrosiphum euphorbiae. Taxonomy (NCBI): domain Eukaryota; kingdom Metazoa; phylum Arthropoda; class Insecta; order Hemiptera; family Aphididae; genus Macrosiphum; species Macrosiphum euphorbiae. The sequence continues at coordinate 31,562,632 of CARXXK010000001.1, forward strand.
TCCTTTGGGTTTGTTTAAATATCTTATTGAATTTAAAAGTTCAAAATCCTAATTACTTATAGGTAAATTTATAATTTTAAATCATTTATAGAAACTATAACTAAGTTTATGATTGTATACAATTTAATTTAAAAAAAAACGAATGAGTTTCCTATTGAGTTTATTTATTTTAATTTAACTAATCTTTATGCGTAGATATATACCATAGGTATAGTTATATCTTCAAACGTATTTGATGTATAATATTTAATTTTTTTAAGTTCAATCTGGATTCTGGAACATTATTTTATAAAGAACATTATTTTCATACAGTCAATTTTGTTGTTTACACAAAGACACAAAGTAATTTGCTTAGTTATATAAATAATATGATTTTTAAAAGCTATTATTTATCGTATTTTATATTTTAACGAAAGTGAGGAATGTATTGGTTTTAAAAAATCATGCAACTTTGTAAAAACATTTGGTACCTATGTCGAAACAATTATAATTACATTATATTAATATTTTTTTTAGAAGTTTCGTCTGTTACCATGTTTTATAAAAGTTCAAGTTCTTATTAAGTTGTAATGTTGTATTATTTTTAGTCCATGGGCAAAGACTAGTAGCTATAATAAAAATAAAAAATAAATTAAGAGTTGTATATAAATATATAATATCATATTTATACAAGTTAACAACTATAAATATTATAAATAATATATAATATGATGTTTTGTTATAATATAATAATGTTTTGAATATTTGAATAGGTAAATACATTATTCTTGGGGGAGGATAAAAAAATATGTGATTAAGAAAGTGGAATAATTCGCGTTTTACTTATTGATTATATTAAAGTATAAATATTGTTTTAATTTAAGGTATAGTATTATGTTTTAATTAATTTTGTCCTACTCTCCGATCAATACGACTTCAATAATTATAATATAAGAGAGTACCTATAACAAAAGTACCTAGGTAATTACATACAATTTAAATTGAATTCAATATCTAGTATATTTGTTCGTATAAACATAAACTTCCATTGAAAATGAACTATAATTTCCTATATGGACGTACTGCATGCAATTAATTCGTTGAATTAGTTAGCCCAATAAGTTAATATATTCATCTTGTCAGCCATAATATAGGGATTAGGGGGAGTACATTTTAGAAATTGATTGATTCGAAGTTTGTATAGTTTATAGCCTTGTAGGTACCTAGTACCTATAGGCATAGGCGCACATAGGGGGATGATTGGGGGTGCTTAGCACCCCAAGCTTCAAACTAGCACCCTCAGTTTATTTCAGGATTTCACCAATCATTTATAAGCTATCGTGGTTTATTGGTTCGGAATTTTTCTTTTCATTACAAATATTGACAACTGTTTACGAATTCACGAATTCATTTTTTTTTTTTTTTTTCTGTCATCATCTTTTAGGACAGTAAAAGTGTCAAAAGCAAACATTTCACAGTAGTTTTCAAAAGCGCCGTGAAAAACAAAAGAAAAATTAAGAAAAAACGGGAATTTTTACGCAAAATCTGTTTTCGAGAAAATTGATTTTGGTTTTTAGTGTAACTTTAAAACAAATGACCGTAGATATATGAAATTTTCACTGGTTATTTATATTTCCATTTTCTATACATGATAAAATTTTCTAAATATTTTGAGTTATTTTGAGCTTTTTACGGACATTTTTAGTTTCCATTTTTTTTAGTTTTTTTTTCTATAAGTATCAATAAAATTAATTTTAAATTATTTAGGTACCTATATCAAAATTAAAAAAAAAATGTATCTACTAAATGATTAACAATACAAAAGGAAAAGGGGGGTTTTTATTTGAAAAACAGAAATTTGTATCCTTATAAGTAGTATATGAAAAATTTTAAGAATTTAAAAATTCCAAAAATTTGAATTTAATAAATTCATTGTTAAATGAAAAAATGGGGTTAACTTGTTTGGTGATTCACCCTATATAAAGTGAGTATACTTGCACGACAATTAATATTGTCATAATTCAGAGATTGACACCCATCATTGTAACTGCTTGAACACTATTAGGAACAGATAGTATTTTTTTGCGTTCAATCAAACAACCTTTATAGGTAATTGGACATGTTTTAAGAAAACAGCTTAGAAGAATATTATTGATTATTCGACACTATATATAGTCCATTTCACCACAAAATCATTACAAATATAATAATAAAATACATTATAATGTTATTCGTTAATTATTCCGGAGTTCCAATCAACTGAGATGGGTGTGGTGTAAATACAATATGACCTATAATATCGTATTTTGTCATGCACGCACGCACACACACACACACACACACACACACACACTCCTACACAGGTGTAGGTACAAAGTGACAGTGACGTAGATAGGAAGTTATACCTTGGAGATATCCCGAAAGTGACGGACCACGTTTGTGTGTATGTATAAGTACGTGATTCTAGAGCCCCATAACAAATTATGGTAATATCACGAATTTTTGCAATATTTCTGTACCATGTGATAGAATCGATCCTGACGATTCGGTGAGTGTGACCTATCCATGGACCGTCAGAAGTTTGTTCGGTTTGTACCTACTTCTATAGGTACAAACGGTGAAATTATTTTTAAAACCTTAATTGGTAAATTGGCACCTAAATACAAACTTTGGTAAATATGGTTTTTATTTCATTACACTCTATAATTTTGTGAAAAATGTGACATTTAACACCTATAATACCTGTATGTTTTAATCCTAACCTACTTTACTGTATAGTCTGTATAATATACCATATTATGCCTATATGTACAGCAAAATTTTGTTTCGGTCCGATGTTTGTCGATACCTACACACGCAGCTTATAATATCTTGTCATATTTTACACCGAATTTCGAATACCGTCACGCATCCCACACATTGGGTATAGGTAGGTATCATAATATATGTAATATGTATACAGTGTAAATTATTATCGTCAATAGACCGTCTCACAGGAAACGCATCAATCATATCCGTCGACGGTGGTTGCGGCCCTGTCGTTGTCATAATATTATATAATAATAATTATCGTCGTTTGTCCGGTCGACGGCGGTGCGCTTTACCTGCCTTGAATACATTTTTCCGATTGTCTACAAATGGTTGTGGCAGTGCCATTGGGCTTCAGTGGCGCGTGATAGATTTGTTTGCCCAGATAAACTGCCGACGAGACGTTCTATAACGTTTAAAATACACCCAAGTACAACAAGAATATGATTTCACGTGATTAGGAAACTAAAATATTAATATATTATAAGCATACGTGTTACGTCTGTACTCTGCGGTTGGTATAATAACACCATGTTTTCAAAAATTAAAAACCAAAACGTTTTAAAAATATTTTTGAAACTTTCTATTTTGATCTTCTTTGTTACAATAATACACTATAGCCTAAGGTGGAATAAGCATAACGACTGTTGTGCCCGCCTAACATAATATTATACTAAAGGAACGACACACCGAGAACAGCATTGAAATATTATTCTTAGAAGTAATTGTAATTAAATTAGTTACATAGTTGTATAATTGTATATTATAATATTGTATACACGTTGGTTACTAAGTCAGCAAAGTTAAATGCATATATACCTACTATACATTTGACTTTGCTATTTAGTCTGGTATTTATCCAACGACCCGGCAGGGTCACCGCTAAGTATAAAAAGAAAAGTGCTCCTTAAAATAGACATACATGCAAAATACACTAGGAAAATGTCCGACAATAATCATTAGCAATATGATTCACGGAAAAAATGTATTGTGAAAGCATACCAAATTTTATAATGATAAATAATAATTAATGAATAATAATAATAATGAAGTTTGAAAATATAATAATCTAATAGGATATATTACTTAGAAGTTAGAAGTGCATGGTGTAGTTTTAAAAACATTTTGAACAATATCAACAGAGTTATAGCCAATTAACTAGAAATTATTGTAGTGTATTTTCAACATTTTATTAGAAAATATTCCCCGCGGCCCGCATTACAATGCAATATCCGACACCTATGGCAATCAATAAAAAAAAAAAAATAATTTCTACCACGGTCTTAGACCGTGATAATAATAATACATGTAATACCTATGCATAATACATGTAGTACCTGTCAGCATAATAATAATAATATATAGATAAAAGTGTATTATGTTATGGGTAATTGTTAATATTAAGATTAATGCGAAGGTGTAAAAAATTAAGTTGTACGAAAGGAGGGGGTGTCGGGGGCAGAGCCCCCCACTGACCACTTTAGTTGACATAAATCTAGCACCCCCATAAATTTAACCCAAATTGCGCCTATGATATAGATATCTGTGTTTTGAATTCAATATATTATTTTTATATTTATCCATGGAGTACCTCCACCATAGAGATATAAATTAGGAATTTTAATTATTAATTAAAAACGTCATATATCATGTAACTAAGCAAATTTTTAAAAGTGGAAACATATTTGATTTTGATGATATTGTTTTTCTTCGCAAACTCTTTCTGAAGCAATAGAAGTCCTGTAAAAGTTTTATAAGCATGTCTATTGATAAAAAATTGAACGCAGATGTGTTACATTTAGATTCTTAGAAATGAAAATGTTATATTAGTTTTAGAACAAAATAGGAGAAAAACGTACTTAGATATTTTTTTCATTCTTTATATTTTATGACCACATTAATATTTTATTTTTAAAAATACTTCTTATGGTATTTAAGGACATGCTTTGAAAAAGCATTCTAAAAAAAAATATTTGGCCATATTGATGAGTCCTAAAGTTATTGTGTTATTACGATTTTATAATATAATATTAAACCTTATTATATTAATATTTAACCTAACCTAACCTGTAGTGGCGTGAACATAAAAACAACAGTCGAACTCATCCAGAAAGTTCTGGATGAACTCCTCAAGTGGTCAACCACAACAGGCTTCAATTTCTCACCTTCCAAAACACAAAGTATCATCTTCCACAAAAAACGTAATGAAAACTTATTCCACATCAATTTAAATAACACCATTATATCATATACAGATAAAATAAAAATACTAGGTATGACTTTCGATCACAAATTAAATTGGAACCCACACCTAAAAAACCTCAAAATAAATGCAAACAACAACATGAAAATTATGAAAACCTTATATCACCACTCCTGGGGCTCTGAAAAAAATAGCCTCATTACTATATATAAAGCAATTATACTAGCAAAAATGGAATACGGTGCAGTCATTTATAATACGGCCAGAAGCAAAATTCTCAATATACTAAATCCTATACACAATCAAGGCATTAGACTAGCCACAGGTGCCTTCCGCACAAGCCCAACTGCAAGTATTATGTGCAACGCTGGAGAACTCCCACTTGAATTTAGAAGGATTAAAGAAACACTAAAATTTGTAACTAAATTTTCAAATAACAAAACTCAAGTTCCAACCAGAAGACCTCTGAATATACATATCAGTCCAAACATACCTCGCACTATCGATGACACGTATAAGAACATAGCAGATATAATGAAGTTCAAACCAATTATTTTTAACAAAATTATCTTCCCGTCTTCCCCTCCGTGGATGTGGAATATTAAGCTCAATACCCAACTACTCGAATTCGACAAAAAAATCTCCTCAACCTCAACTATAATAAATAACTTTTCAGAAATAATAGAAGGAAAATACCCTCACCACATAAAAATCTTTACGGACGCCTCAAAATCCCCAAATGGAACCGGTTTCGCATTCATAGAAAATAACAAAACTTCAATGTTAAAATCTCCTCACGAAACCAGCATTTTTTCCGCTGAAAGTCAAGCCATCCAAAATGCAATCTCACACGCGACGACCTTAGTGTCTGAAGAAATACTAATTAGTGACTCTCTTAGTGCACTCCTAGCCCTCGAAAATCCTTACCCCAAAAATGAAATAATTCAATCCATCCAAGAAAAGTTATCAAACACAACAAAAAAAATCGAATTTCTATGGGTCCCCTCCCTCCCACACTGGCATAAGTGGCAACGAACTAGCTGATAAGGCAGCCAACGAAGCAATAGCATCACCCAGCTCGGTACTAATAAATAAAATAACATTTCAAGACGCACTCTCAAAAATAAATAATCTAACTAAAAGTCACTGACAAGACTCGTGGGAGAAGACTCCAAACGCAAATAAACTAAAAGAAATTAAACCATCAATCGACCCATGGAAAACTCCCCCATCCTCATCCAGGCACGAAGAAGTAGTTACCACAAGAACCCGGATTGGACACTCTTGCCTAACACACCTGCACCTCATAACAAAAGAAGACAGCCCGACCTGCGAACTCTGTGACAAAGAGCTGACAATCAAACACATCACACTAGAATGTCCCAAGTTCACCGACTCCAGACAAATCCTCGGGAACCCATTAACAATGCAACAAGCACTTGGCGAAGATAACTCCAAAAACATAGGCTTAGCAAAATTAATTTAGAAAAATAATTGAATGTATATATATTCTACAAACTCCCTCTATTGTTAAACACAATGTGTCCCCATAGCTTTAAGATCAATACTCTATGACTACTATTTTGTATTTTGTATTTATTACAGGCTAATAACCTCAGGAGTTGAAGCCTTATTTAAATAAAAAAAAAAAAAAAATATTAAAAATTAGTTATCAATGACAAATTTCAATACTAACTGTGAAATCTTACATTAATAAGATTGTTAATTGGACTTTTGATGTAACTAAAATAAAATATCAAACAGGAACAAAATGTCTAAATTAAATAAATGTTATTACTTATTAAGTCTATTTACTTATTAGAATATATTATGAATAATTATTAAAAAAATATTTAAAATTTATCTGTTTCAAGAGTACATTGGTATTGTTATTAATAAAATATTATTTTACCTATTATTCTGTGTTAAAAGATACAAATCAAAGGCTATTATAAAGTACCTAAATACCAAATATTTATATTGGTATTTATATTCTAGCAATATAGGCAAAGACAATAAGAATCTAAATACCATCAGTCTTTGGAAATTAATTAAATTATTAATGTACTCAACAGCCGACATCAATGGAAAAAACGGTATTGTAATCACGATCCCTCAGATTGCCCCAAAACTTTTATAATTAATAAGTAAAATATACTTATTAGAATAAGGGCATTTGAAGAAAATATACAGTATAATATTTAAAAAATATTATATGTCTAATATTAAATATTTAAATATATGCAAAACATTTTTTCTCAGTAACTTTCATTATGATAGTATTGTAAAACAAATTTTGACTAAACCAAAAAAAAAAAAAAACATGCACATTTAGTTTTACAGCATTGGCTATTTATTATTACCTAATTTAATATAAGTACCTATTTAATTTTAATTAATAAATAAACAGATTTATAAATTATTATAATGTTATATTATGTGGGAAATTATTTAAATTAAATAGCTGTAGGTTCTAACATCATAGCTATACAGCTTATTATTAATTGAATAATAAAATACCATGTTGATGATAAGATTAATGCCCAATACTAAGAAAAATTAATTAAGGAATATTTCTAAAAAATCAAATTATTGATACGATTTTTTTAAAATAATCATTTAGTCGTAACGTCAGTTATTCGTTAAGACGTCAGACGTAAAGTGATTCATGCTGTAGTTTTACTAGAATACATTTTAACGTCTATAAAAATATTAATCAAAACTTATAAATATATAATTAGGTATTTACAAATAATTCGTTAAAAACTTGTTTTGTTTTATATTTGTTACCTATAATAATACTGATTATTATTTTATAGACAAATTGCTTAATTAATATTAAAGGTTGTATAAAGGATACGACATTTTTAGTCTCGAGGTTATTTATTATAAATTGAAGTTTTCGAATGCTTGTACGTCTTTGAATTTGAACCGTACACATATAAACTGGCACTGTGGAAACAATGGGAAATTTCCAATTTACAGTACTGGTCCAACCGTCGTCACAAATACATGACCTATTAATCTCGTCCATCTTGCCATGGTGACATCGTATATTTGATTGATACAGGAATTTCGTTTTTTTATTTTTAAATTTTTCTTTGTCTTCCGTTTCATTAAGTATACAATCAATGTCAGTTATTGATATCTTATCCGTTAAAGCTATGCAATTGTTGCTATAAGGGTCATATACCTTAAATAATATCAGTACAATTAAAATTAAAATTATTTACTTTACAAATATTTTGCTTTTATAATAAAATAATGCATTATATGTAGGTACCCAATACCTATGTATTTAAATTTAAATTGATCTTTATTACATGAATTTGCATCAATATAATTTTTAGTTATTTAAGTAGGTAAACATACTAACAAGCTGCACACACATGTTGTATTAAGGGGCAGAATGTATTTCTGGGGCCCAGTAAAATTATAATTTTTAAACAATCAGTTTGGTATAGGTACCTATCAAAAGAGTTGGATTAGGTACAATAATTATGCTAGTAGATAAAATAATAATAATATATTTTATTTAAAATCAAACCTATCAGCTATGACACCCGGACACCCGCTATGACTTAATGACCTTAACTGGGGTAGGGGTACCTACTTGGCATCTCTAGCAGCTGCCCTGGTACTTGCAGCACTGGTTATATTGTTTACTATACTATATGTAATGGTAAAAATAATAATAGATTTTGAAAATATGAAACAAATAAAAAACTTAAGTGTCATTATTATTTCCACATCAAAGTACCTACCTTATTTAATTGTAATGTTTATCAGTTGGTGTTTGAAATTACCTAATTAATTTAAAACGCTATGGTAATTAATAGTTAGAAATTATTGTTTAAGTTTGGAATACAATCAATATTATACGTATAATAGACATTTTTAAATTTTTAGCTTTTACTAAGAACGAATATACCTAATAATATTTCTTAATATTGTAGTTTTAGGCATAATTTTATAAATTATGTTTAACATAAATAAATATTAAATATAAATAAAATAGTTTGGTTGAGAGGCTAACCTCAGGAAATAAAAAATGAATAATTAATCATCCTGCTAATAAAATATACTGTGTATAATTATTTTATATAAAATTAATAATTTTGTTTGAAATTACTATATTTGATGAATTTTCATTGTTCAATCTTCTATTGCACGTTGGAATAGGTATGCATTGCCTTTTAAAAGCATCATACAAACTTCTGAAACCTTGATATTTCATGTGACAATTAACTGGTGCGCATAAATCTAATGGGTCTTCATCTGGTGATTCGCACAATTTAAAACTGATGTCAAAATTTAGCACACCTAAATGTTAATAAATTATAAATAGACAATAGTAAATATATATACCATGTGTCCGCGAAAACAAGGTACTTAACCAAATCACCCATATTACCCTGTACCCTATCCATATTTCTGAACTCTGTTTGCTGGACATGAAACTAGACTATCGGATCATCAATATTCCGCAGAAAAATTTCTAAAATATGTAGTGTACTGAGAATGTAGGTATAGGTAACTGAGTGTATCCAGTTTTTATAGACACACGGCATTGATATAAAAAATATAATACAATATTATAAAACAATATAATATGTATAGGGGACATAGGATACAGCAAATGTGAGTACTTATAGGTACATCATAAAGAGTCGATTTATTTAATAAACAGCTGATATAGTAAATTTGAAGTGAGTAAAAATTTGAATTTAGATTTAATCAATTGTAAAAATGTCTGTAAGATTGTAAATATATAATGGAATTACAATTTTAGTACATAGATAGGCACATGGCGTATAATATTGGCGTACGTAATAATGTTTATATTTAATATTTATGTTATGACACTATAGCACCTATTAACAACGAATGTATTATTATTTATAATACTACAATAATGTGTATGGTTTATCTCTGAGATCATATAATATGATCTAAGGTTTATCGTATATACATTTACTAGTCCTCGATGAAATGTTAATAGGTCGTGATAACTGATAGCCAATAGTATTCGTTGTTACTGTTTGACATACACCAAACATAAGTAGGTAGGTACCTAAAATTAAATTCAGCATAATCGATATCGTTTTAGATTTTGAGTGGAGCAATGAATGTAATGGTTTTAAAATGGTGCATTAAAATTGTCTTTCGGAGCATTTAAAACTAAAAATGATCAAACTTTAGGTTAGGATGGAGATGATTACATAATTTGTAATTTGTGTATTATAAACAAATACATGTTATGCGTAGATACTCGTAAATAATATGGGCACCTCGTTCTCTTAACTATAAACATTTAAAAACATACTTCGTAATAAATTTTTAAAATGTGATGGATATACTAGTTCAAATCAAAACTGGATATAAAATATAAATGCATATAGAATCTGAACACTCACTTTCTTGTAACGAAAATATGTCTTCTGGTGTTTTAGTTGTATCAAATGGTATACTTTGCAAATATCTTGTAACTTTATTCTGATTTATGTATATGGTGATGTCTACATTACATTTACCTTTGCGATTATACGGGTACTGAAGAAAATAACATCATCGTTTTTAAATGATTATATTCAGACCAACTCTATTTTTTTGTCAATTGATTAGTAATAATATATAAATACAATTAACATTTTCTACAAAACTAATTAATTAATTTAACAAACTGTTAGTTATAGAACCGTTAAACGATTTTAGTATAGGTTCGTGTGCAAGCACTTGATCCTACTTTTATTAGAGGAACTAACAAATATATAGGAAGCATATTTTTTAAATAATATAATAATAATAACTACACAAACTATAAAAAAAAATCAACTACCTGCAAAACGTAGAATATCGTTTTTGTGTACAATAAAAATAACACTTAATTATATTTATATGATTGTAAACTCAACAATATTCTTTAAACATTTTTTATGAAATGTACAGCATAAATAAATCATAAATATTATGCTGGATAAACATTTTATACAGACATATTGAATATTTCTTATGGTAGTTTTTTTTGGAAAACCCTTTTTACCGGGACACTACATTTTTTATGCATTACATCTATAGATTTGCTATTGAACATATTTTGGTATTTGAAGGGATTAACATTGGAGTAAAAACAGAAAAATAGCAAAAACTGCAAATAAATATAAGAATATACATGTCTTAACAATCTTTTGACCATTTTCATACATAGATCCACAACAGTGATCCATCTAATTTAAACACTTGTATCTTAATTTTTTGCTCTAAGCCAAGTTCAGCTTAACGTTCAATGTTAAGATTTTATTTAGAAGTGGTTGCTTGTTTAAATTAAATGATAAAAACGAAAGATTTAGCTTATCATTTAGGAACCTTTAGGATTGATAATAATCATAAATTTTATTAATAAATGAGACCACTACATTTATTTAAAGTGATAAAGCTTACTTACGGCATTAGGATATATGAGCGTACAGTTAGTGTGGCTAGCTCCTTCCAACTGTTTTCGTGATCCATCAAATTGCCAATGCTGGTAATTTTTATATAATATTTTTTAGTTATAATTTTAGTAAGTAGTTACGTATGTACATTTTAAAGTTTATAAATATGTGTAAAATAGAGGGCTCATTATTTCGGGTTTTTAATTGTTGGTGCTAAAATGTTTGCAGGTCAATTTAAAATCATTAACAGGCTAAATGGCATACAATATAGGTAACTACTCGTTATAGTTAAGTATATGATTGTATGAAAGTAGTATGTTGGTGATGAGGTTTAAAAAGTAAATAGGAATGGCATTTTAAGACAGTATTTTTCTTTTTGATACTTTAATGGGAAAATTATGAATTATTTTGATTTTTTATTATCACCATATAATTATTAAGACGTTTAGTGGGCGTTTGTAATTAGTGCCAAAAAACAAAAAACGTTATTTGTTCTATAAATTAATTTTGGTAATTTGTGCTACTTTTTAAGGTTGTAATTTATGTCACATAAAACTAAATAAAAGGGCATTATATAATCTGCGCAAACTTGTAAGTACAAACATTTTAATTTAAGCAATTTTGAATTTTTCACCTTATAGAAAAGGTAATTTGTGCCACTTTAAAATAATTAATAATACATTTTTAAACTTATTAATATAATATGTATTTTTTTCATCAATCAAGTTCATTTCAATTGATTAATTTCAAGAAAACTATTGAAATGAACGTAAAGTAAAATACAAAAATGTGAGCTGATTGTAATTGTACCTATACACTTTACTTTGTGTATAAATGAGTAATATTTCACTTAATAAAAAAATATGTAAAAATCAGGAATATTATAATTCACGTTTTTTGTGCTATATCTGATGTGAGCTCTGTAAATCTATCAGATAAATTCCAATAATTAAATTGAAAATGTGGCACGGATTAATAAAATTATTATTTAAATATGGCGTAAATTACATGTGCAATTTTTATATTTCAGCACAAATTACATACCTACACACTTAAATGTATCTGGCTCAAATGACCATTTCCTTTTTTGATAATTCACAGTGAAGTGCTGTCATTGAATCGTTCATTCGAAAGGGCCCCAGGTCTTCTTAATATATTAAATAAGTAAATGCCATTACTTATGGTTATTTTACTATACATAGGTATCAAATAAAAAAATTATAAATTTATCAAAATGAAAAAAAAATGGACTTTTAGGTCATGCCCTGTGGTTGTAACTGCATTAAACTGACGTGCTTGAGAGGAATTATATATAGTTTTCGGGCGGGTATGTACGAATACAAGGTAAGGAAATCTGTATCTTTATGTACATAGTTAAATGTATTTGTAAACTATATAAATGATTTTTAACTGAATTGTCTAATGAATTAACTTTCACTTAACTGTTGTATGCTATTAGAACTCAATTGTTAATTACATTGCAATCTATGTCATTACTCGTAAAAAGTTGTTCACAACATTGTATCATTTTGACGGACACCACAACCGGAATATCACCGTCATTTATTAAGGTTACATCTATAGTAATATTAAATAATACATTTTTTACAGAAGAATATAAATGAAATAAAAAATACTTACAAAGTATTAAAACATCATCATACCAGTTTACAGGATAATTTCCGTAATCCTAAAAAGGTCAGTTTTTAAAATAAGAAAAAAAAATTTGTTTATATTTTATTTAAGTGTTATTTTAAGGTTACAAAACATCAAATGTATTTTAACTAACTGTATTAATTGTATTAGCTCAAGAAGTATAACAATATTATTGTTACTGATTAGTGATTTGTCTGATACATAAGTTCTTATTTTTTATAATGTATAGAATACTAAGTCTAAAACTTACTTTTAAATAAATATCTTTGGTCAAATAATTTGCACAACATATTGTAAACAGTGTATACGTTATTAAAATAGGATAAATGTCAAAAATGTGCATGTCAAAAAACTTTTTACACATTTTGTAAGATTTGTTATTGTTATTTACTGTATTCAATAGGTATTACTGAAAGTTAAATGTAGGTAGTAAAAACACTAATAAGTAGCTTTGTAACTATTGAATAATTGCTATGGTAGCGATTTAGTACTATTTTTAAGTACACAAATCTCATGGAATTATGTTATTTATTATTTATTTTATATTAACTTTTTATATTGTATATAATATAATAAAAATGAAAAGCTGTTCTTTAGTAACCACTTCAATCAAAAACTGCTGGACCGATTTGGCTAAATTTTTTAAACATTTTCTTAGTATTCCAAATGGAGATTTCAAGGAATGAAAAATTAGAAATGTTGCTCGGAAAATAAGAAAGTTCGGGAAAAACTAAAAATACCTTATTCCTATTGGTTGCATGCTATAAATATAGAAATAGTAGCAAATTAGTTGAAATGATTAGTAATTTTTTCTATATAAATGGTTGCCACAGATTACATAATTATAAGATAATATTTGATCGGATATAAAAATTTTAACTTATAATTTTGACATTTGGTTGCTATATTTTTAACTGGCATTGGTTTATCCGAAGTTAATAGACTTAAAACAATACTTGACCGTTTTCAATAAAAAGTTATACCAATAGATTCTTTGAGATTCAGAGAGGGTGTTTATAGTTTATTTTCGATCCCTATAACCGATTTCTAGGTAGCTAAAAGGGAGGTTATACATGCATTTTTTCTCAGCTCACAAAAAATAAAAATGTTTTTTGGGGTTGCCACTATTTGGTTATATATTAACTATGGCTATAACTATTAAATATATGGAACATGAATACATTTATTTACAAATATTTATTTATGAAAAAACAAATCTTTGACACGGGACAGCTAGTTGTAAATATAATATAATTATGAATTAAACTGAAATACGTAGTTCAAACAAAATTTAATATTTTTAAATATTTAGTAAATAACAATAATATGTTCTAATATAACAAAACTAAATTGTTCATACTAAAACAATGACAATTTTTTTTATATAACCTTTTCTATAGAAATAACAGAGTATTGTCAGAATTATTATCAATTATAGATATCTATAAATAGATAAAATAATACTTATTTAACAATAAGACTATCAATAGTATGTTAAAATAATAATAACAGCTAGCTAATATATTAAATTGTGTTATCTATTTGACGGCGTCTTGTATCGGCAATTCATCAACATTTGTGTTATAAAGAAATTAATATTATATTATTATTTATTAAAGAATTAGAGAACCACCTAGATTTTTTAAAAGTAAAAAATTACCGAAACGCGATAAATTAATATTAATTTTGATTTTGATAATACATTTTTGTTGAATTTTATAATTGTGTAAATATACCTACACATTTGGTAGTACTATTTTTTAAAAATTGTTATTGTTTTTAAATGAAACTTATTATGCATCCAACTCATGAATGCATGATATACATTAATGTGGTGAATTTGATATGTCAATGATACCTACAGCCGTTTTACTTTTAAGAAAAAAAACCTGAACTATAATATAATAATATTACTATTATTTTTATATCTAGTACAAAGTAAACTAAACAGACATCTTTAGAAGAAAGGTAAAAATTCAAATATCTAATATCTAAATGTATATTTAGAGTTTATATTTGAACTAATAACGAAAATAAAATAAATTCCAATTTTGGCACTGTCATTTAAAATAGGTATAATATAGTTCCGATAATATTAGAATAAAATAAATTATTTACTCGTTCTAGAAATTGATTGAACACAATAAAAAGAAATAGATTTTGAAGCACCTGTGGATTTCATAGATAGCATGCGCCAACAGAACTGCGCCTTTTCCTCCACCCCCAACCCCTTTATCCTCAGCAGTGCTACTGGCTCTGGGTGTCGGTGCCACGAATTTTTCAGTCGTTGCATGCAGTCACGTCTCTCCGGGGGTCCGACAGTAAATCAAAATATTTCTCGGTCGTCGGACAAATAGTTTTCGCAAACGATTTAAACGAAAAAACATAATATAAAATACGTCAAGTATTATTATTTTGTTTTATTGATTTTTAATGAATTAAACATGTATCATTAGTTTTGAAAGTGTTCAAATTGTGTATTGTTAAATCTTGTTAAATTAATAGTAGGTACTACAATATGTTATATGAAAATATCACAAAAATAAACTTTCATATTTAGGTAAGAAATTGGTTAAGATTAATAATTTTAAGTATAATAAGATATAATACATATAACTGAAATAAAGTCTACATCAACTGATGATAGATTACTAATCTAAATTGAATATTAAACTAAAGTCTACAAAAATCACATAATCTATTATTTATGTGCTGTGTAAGTACCTACCATACTATTTTTTTTGTCAGTTGAATTACAATATAGTTATTATTAGTATTATTTATATTAAAACAGAGCTATCAAGTGATATTGAAGACTTATAATATTGGTTAACTATATAGAATTATATAACATTTCAAATAATCTATCGAAATTTTATTTTTTGCATTGATTTAGTTCAAAACTTCAATCTATTTTATTAATCTTATTTCTATGTTTACTTTATTGCTATTTCATATTTAACTATTATTCTCTTATTAAAATTATTAAGCTATTAAGTGTGAGTTATTTTTTGAAGTATATTTTTATCATTTTGTTACTTGAAGATTTTAAGGAAATTCTAATGTTCTTTTTTTTATAACGAAGACATCAACATCCCTTGAATATGTGCATTATCCGATTATGGGTAAAATATACTCAAATAGCATTTTTTTTTTTTTTGGGTGGAGGGTAGCCCCTAAGAACCCTCTATTTGCGCCTATGATCCTTAGGTAAAATCAAATTAAGTTTGTTTTTGTAATTCCGTTTTTATATTAATAATATATATACCTAAGTGCGAGTATTAGTTTTGTACAACTAATTTTTTACTTGTTAATAATATTAAATTAATTAGTTTAATTAAGTGATGTGGGAAATTGTATTTGACTTGAGGGGTTTATATCTCTATTCATTTTACGATATGTTTGACCACTTATCTTAATACAGTTGTATTCAATTCCTGTTGTTTTATTACTTTTAAAATTTATTTTTGTTTTACAAAGTACACATAAATATAATATGTAGTCAACTGATTTACGTTTATTATGATATACTAGGTTATAATTGTTGTCAATAATTCATGATAGATATTGTACCTACATCAAGGTAATAGTTTTCTAATAGTGCATTTTTAACTCGACAATTAAAATGTGTGTTGGTTTTTACAGTATACCTAGCTGAATATTGAGTAAAATAACTTTTTAACTATTGTTCAATATAATGGAGGACCAAAAAAAAATATCATAATTTAAATATTACTTATAAATATTACATAATATCAGCATAAGATTAATGACTAATTTGTATTATCTTTATAAAAAAACTTCATAATTTTAAAATTATTGTCATGTTTATATTACATTGTATCATTATATTTTTATATCAACGAAAATTAAATTTAGATAAAATTATTTGATGTATAGTAATCATAATTTTTATATAAATAAATGGTTCAAAATTCAAAATCCATATGTGCACACTAGTACACTACTAAACATAGTTGCCCAAAACAGATATTTTTCATTGGGTTTTGAAACATATTAATATTACCTATATTAGTTTATATATAAAAAAAAAATTATCATTATTATAATTTATATCAGCAGTTTAAAATGTTTTTGATGTTGGTATATTTTTTAAATATTATATAACAAGTCAATAATTAATGTTGAATCAAAAAAATATTGTTTATTGTACATATAGGTAGGTAGCTCGCTCTAATATATATTATTAACGTCGTTAAGATAAACTTTTTTTGCTTATAAATCTTAATACACTTTTTGTGCAGTTTAACGAAGTTTGTTATGTTTGCATTTATCCTAAAGGTCTTCTCATGATGTTGGCGCTACCACTTTGTTCAGATTTTAAGTATTTATAGCAAATGAAAATATTTATTTGGTTATAATGGCTTTTGTTGGTAATATTCACAATATTTGATGGATAGGTTTTGTGACAACTTTAACATATATCACTATAATAAACAAACCTCACATATGACGTTTTTAGTTTCGTTAGTGACATGTTATACTAAAGCGAACAGAGTTGCGAACAAAGCGCGGTGATAGGGCATAATATGCGTATGGCCGGATTTATTTTCCTGTCAGCTCCACCACAATATGTCAGTGTGTGAAGACTTAACACGAAGAAATGGGGAAAACTCTATGGTTCACTTTGGAGTTTGGATACAAGTATGGGACGATTTATAATATTATATTTGTTCAATTCTTTGTGAAGTGGTAATGGAGTAATGGAGTTTCTATAAGCTAGGTGCCATTATTAAAACCCAAGTAGCCAGTAGGTATAGGTATGCTCAATGTGTTTTCTTGTGTATACTTACAATTTAATTTTTTTGGAGGTAGAATAACAGTTGTATTTAAGAGACATACTAAAAATAAACTCTCAACATAGGTACATAGGATATTAGGATGATATTTTACATAAATGGTTGGAGTTTTTTTATTGTTCCTTATATACCTTAACGTACAATATAATATCCGGTATTCGATATATAGGTACTGTAATATTTTAATTAGCTATAATTATATTGTATAATATTTACATTAAATATAATATAAATCATAGTCGATATTGATGAACATATTTTACGTGTTAATACTTTAGAAATTATATGAAAAGTATAATAATATTATTTGTGATGATCTTTGTTTCTAACATTTACTTTAATCGTCGGAAATTAACCTAACTATCGTATGTTGAATAATGACAATTGACAAAAAAAATGTCTAAACAATATTATCAAATATACTATTTTGAAGTGTCATAATTGTATGTAAAATACTAAAAAAAAATAAAAAATAATTTAATCAAGAAAATTCTAAAATAAGTTTGGTATACAACAATTTTTTTTTTAAAAATACGGTATTATTTGTATTGACATGAAGTGCTTCCTTGTCCTTTATTGATATAAATAACGTTAGTCATACAGAAAGTACATTTGTTGTTGCAATCCGTCTTACAATGTCATCGCTGATATCCGTAGGAACTCATAATATATTAGAAGGTATATTACATTACCAGACACGCAAGATCGAAGCCTGAATATAAAATAATCCTCTCTTACATGCATTTTAATAAATATATTTTATATGCTCGTATATTAATATACTTTCTGAAGGCTATTAAATAATAAATTGAGTATTATAAAATAAAGTTTAAGAATTTAAAGATATCGGTGTCGAACGTCTATACCCACTTCCAATTCAATCAAATCAACTATAGATAACTTAACAAACATTCCTAATATTAAAAAATATAAGATCTTTAGCACTATTAAGATGTGATATAACGAATAAATGTGAAGTATATTGAATTTAAGTAAACTTATTTTGTTTCAATAATTTATTTACTTGGCGAGGAATTATTTCTTAAAAGAAACAAAGTGTGATGAACAAAATAATTAAATGTCGAAGGACTTTTAAAATGTAACTTATTATTATTTTAAAAATATTATTATTAATATTTATACAGTATTCTAAATAATTCCTCGCCAAGTAAATAAATTATTGAAACAAAATAAGTTTACTTAAATTCAATATACTTAGCATTTATTCATGATATCACGAGTATTTACACAATAATCTATAAGAACGGTAATATTGTTGGTAAATTTGGCAACGCTGATGCCACGACGACGACAGCTACCATGGTTCTGAATTTAATTTAAATTTCCATTAAAAAGTTTGCACTTTTTCATTTATACCTTAATTTCTAAATGTATGATTTTGATGATTTTTACAAAAGCACGTTCTACACAATATTTCTGATGTTTTGGAGTTTACTAGGGGTTAATTGATGCATTAGAAAATTAGTTATGTCTTATAACAAATTTACCTGTATTTTACACAGTTTAAATAGGCAACTTCTGTTTCGATATACTATACACACACCGTCTTGCAGTTATTATTTTTTTTTACTTAGTTACTTAAGGTTACCTTACAACCGTGTCGATGGATATCAATAATAATAGTGGTCTTAAGAAAAATTAACGCTCTATTTTGTATTAAGTAAATCTCATATTGTACTTTATTGTTATTATTTGCATTTAAATATAATGTCTAATTTAAGAACCTCTCACATTCAGCACAAGTTTTTGCTTATAGGAGGTGAGCAAACTTACTACTGTATTTATATAATTGAAAATGTATTGGGAATTATTTGCAAATAAAATAAAATTGTTACCTATTATTAATGTGCTCGGAATTCTAATGCTGCGGGCCGACGAGAACGATAAACATACTAGCTGGCTAGTAACATACGCCGTCATCTGGGAGATTTTCTCGGAGATCTATGTGTTGAAAGATTTTTATTTATCTAATTTCCAACTCTCGATTAAATCCTAACGTACACGAACAAATTATCTTGGTTCAAAAAATAAATTATGGCAACAGACAACTATAACATAATCGACCACGCCGCGCTAAACATGATATTACTGGAAATGTTAGAAAAAATTTTGGTCAACAAGATGGAAGGCGCTTTCGCTGATGAAACCGACGAATGTCTCGTTCGTCTAGTCGCTCCTCTTCTATCTGCCATTGATACGGTCGCCACTACAGCGAGTGGCGACGTTCAGACCCCGGAGTCGGAGCCCGGAGGGCAAAATCCGACTCTTGGAGGCGCAGACGGAGAGGCGTTGGCCGAAGACGTCGAGGAGACCATCTCCTCGCACGGCGGTGGATGGCCGAGCGGCGACGTGCTGTCGTCTTCTGCAGAGTCGGAGCTCGCTATCCCAGCGGCGACGACACAGTACGAGGAGTCGAAAATTCAAAAGTTTCGGAAGCAGAAGTAGAGGACCATTATTCAGTTTTGAGTCCAGAAGACGAGTCGGACGAAAAAATCGAGCCCGCCAGGGGAAAAGCGGTATTCAATAATTTTGGTGAGCTGGTCGGTTGGTTAGACCCGGCGGCTGAAGCACCCGCAAACTGCGATCCACCACCAACGAGGTGGAAGAGCGTAAGACGCTTTTTCCGCGGGCTGTACTGCTTCTGCCGGTGATGAGACGTCCGCAGCTCGCCTCCTGGGCGAAGAAGACGGACAGGATGACGGAGACGGAATTGAGGGGAGGATGCGGGAAAGAGCACGGACGGTGCTCGGCGATAAGTCACCCGCTCATGTTCTCCGACCTGCACCCGCGGAGCTACCGGTTCGCTGGCGTGGCGCGCTCGGTCGTCGATGACGCTCGAGATGACCCTCTGTCAGTTTTCTGTCCTACCGCAGTTACGGTCACGTGGAGCGACCGCGACCGAAGACGGCTAGTAGAGGTACCGTCGTGGGCAACGATTGCACCCGGACGGTACACCGACTCGGTACGACGGCGATGGCGACTCGGTACGAGGGCAGCGGTGGAGACCTCGGCACGGGGTAAGTGGTACGGAGATTTGAGTGCTAAGAACACGGGGACGTCAGCGGCGCCGGACTCTCAGAAACTTAACCGTTTCAGGGTACTTTTTTTTTTTAAATTTGAGTTATTTAAAATTGTTAAAATGTTCATACATGAAATTTCGATTTTTTTTCTTATTTACGGGCTTTTTATTATAATAAACATATTTTGATGTGAACAAAAAAATATTGTTTCTTTTTTTCGTTTTGTCCAGTGTATAATACATTTTTACAGATTTCACGACTACAAAATCGTTAAAATATATAGGTATTTTAAATAAAAAAAACTCATTAGTCGATTATACAGAGTATATGAAGCTACACGGATATTACAATATGTTCCAAGAAAAATTCAAGCCATCAAGCACTAAAGACGACGAATGACCGCGGAATAAATCATAAAATAACGCATTACACCGGCGGATACGACATGTATAGTTATATAAGCCATACAAGAATTGTAAATAATAAAATGTATTGTGTAGAATGCGTGAACGTTAATATAGTCAAATAGTTGATACAAAACAATATTTAAAAATTCGCTCTGCTGTACAGTAGGTTACAAGTGGGGCACTGTATAATGGATGGTATTTAATTTGAATTCAATGGTATAAGAAAAACGATTCTGAGCGGAGATGGTATGTCAGTCTAGGTATAAGACATATTATATACTTATCTATATGTATTAAAAAAAAATCGACCTATAATAGGTACCTATAATAAATTCCAAATTAATCATATCACAATATCCATTAGGTACTTATAACGCGTTATAAATCAACAACATACCCTGATACTATCATAGATATATAATAGTGTACTTTAGAAGTTTCAAGTACCCACGAATAATATTATACAATCGCAAAAAATAGTAATTAAAATAGTTATTCTAGGTTTTTTAATATATAATTTCGTCCAAATTTGAACTTAAAATGACTATAAAAATAAACTCTGCTTATGAATTTTTTATATTTTTTGGCAACAGAATTAACTACTTACGTGGAATCTTGTTTTAAATTTTCAATCTTTAGATATAAAAGTTGAACATTTTATACATTTGTAAGTACAAAATAATTATTCAATTTTAAATTTGATACATTTTGTCAAAATCAGATCTTTAAATGCTTTTAAAAAAAAATTGTGGATGTGTATTTTTAATATTTTTCAACTGCTATTGTAACAATATATCAGGAGCCTTGTTTTACATTTTTACACTTTTTGGCTCAACAGATAAAACTTTATTGATATTTATAGAAAAAAAAACTAAAAAAATTGAAAAATGAAATTGTCCATAAACAGTTCAAAACAAGTCAAAATATTTTAAAAATGTTATCAAGTATAAGAATTGATGAAATAAACATTCAGTGAAATTTTCATGTATCTACAGTTATTCGTTTTTCAATTACAACAAAATAAGAAAATCGCTACATAAGAAATCGAGTGAATATCCAATGTTTGTAAGAATTTGAATTTCAAACGCTCATAAAAATTTCATTTGACTTTCTTCTACACATTTTTTTTTGTTGATAAACGTAGATAATCTTTTAAGGAATCTTGTATTACATTTTAAAATCTCAGATTTAAAAAGAAAAATTTTTACGAATTCTTAACTCAAAATAATTTGCTAATTTTCGTGATTTTTTCATATTTTGTCAATTTTTGAACTTATAAAAAAAACTGTGACTGAGGATTTTTAATATTTTTCAAATGTCATTGGAATAATATAGTAGGAGCCTTATAAAGACCCTATTAAATTTTCAAGTATTTTTTCTCAACAAATACAGTTTTATGGACATTCATAGAAACAAAAACTAATAAAATTGGAAACTGAAAATGTCCCTAAACAGTTAAAAATAAATCAAAATATTTTAAAATGTTATCGTGTATAGAAAATGCAAACAACCAGTTAAATTGTACATGTATCTACGGTCATTTGTTTTAAAGTTACACCTGAAACCAAAAATTCCCGTTTTTCCTTAAATTTTCTTTTGTTTTTCACGGAACTTTTGAAAATAACTGGGAATTTTATATTTTGACCTCCTCAAAGCACCAACAATATTTACTTTCCCATTGAACAAGATACTGAAGTTGAAAATCGAAGCATTATTTCGACTACTTATCATGTAAACAGACACAAAAAAAAAAATAAAAAAAAAAAATAAAAAAAAAAACACACTGTTGTTAAATCAATACATTCATCGTTCCACTCCGAATCTAAAATGAAAAATACACATCTACAAAATGCATAATAATCTAAATTTTTTAAGGTGAATAACGATAACGTCCCGTAAATGTAGATATTATCAACATTCTTAATTTCATATATCACTATAATTAACGTTATTCATAAGGATTCCTATTTTGCATGCGAATATCGTAAATAATTGTTTATAACGTTGTTCTCCGATTTAACATAATATACCTCCAGATAACACACGGGTACACCATACACAATATACAGTAATGGAGTATATTATTTTTAAATGAAACTAATGTTAAATCTATTCAACCACTATCGAAAATTTAAGGAAAAACAGGAAGTTTTACGCAAATCTATTTTTGACAAAATAAATTTTGGTTTTTGGTGTAACTTTAAAAAAAAATGACGTAGATACAAAAAACGTTCACTGAATTACCATTTTTTATATCCCATAAAAATTTCAAAATATTTAAAAAAAAAGAAATTTTTGATTTGTATGAAATTTTTTATCAACGTCGAAAAACGTTACAAAAAAATTTCTTTGGTCAAAAAACTGAAAATTTAATACAAGGTTCCTCATAAGTAGTTGTTATTAAAAATTAAAAGTTCAGTGTAAGTCCACAACATTTTTTTATGATCATCTGAAGCTAAAATTTTAACAAATTTCATCAAAATCATGAAAATTTATAAATTATTTATAAATTCATAAAAATGTAATTTAAGATTTAAAATTTTAAGATTCCTCATACGTTTATCAACCTTTGACAATAAAAAAAAAAATGTCTACCGGAAAGATAAATTACACTTTTACGTTCATTTGAGTTCAAACTTTTACGAAATTGGATGTTTACTCGATTTCTCATGGAACGATTTTCTTATTTTGTTGTAATTTAAACTGTAGATACTTGAAATGTACACTATATCCTCACACAGCGTTACAATATCAGTTTGGAAATATTAAAAATACATATGCAAGATTTTTGTTTATAATTATTTAAAGTTAAAATGTTGACAAAATGTATCAAATTTACAAATTATTTTAAAGTTTATAATATGTTCAATTTTAAAAGCTAAGGATTAAAAATAAGGTTTCATGTAAGTAAGTTCATTCTGTAACCAAAGTATCTAAAAAATATATAACACAGTTTTTTTACGAAGTCATTTTAAGCTCAAATTTGGACGAAATTAGATATCTATAAAGAGAATAACGATTTTACTTTGAAAATATTATTCATGGGTACTTGAAAATTTTAATATATATAATTAAATTTTATACACACAATGACACATTCAAATGCAATTTTTTCACAAAAATTAATTTTACCTACAGCAGTTCCACTATAATGCCTAATATTAAAATAAATTACTTTAATCATAATAATATCATAAAATATATACTTAGTAATATTATAGTTTGACAGACCCATGGGTGTTCCCAGGCATTTTTCTAAGGGGGGAGGGGAAATTAAATAAGGTAAATATAGAAAGACTTTCTTATAAAAAACTTCTTAACTTCAATATATTATAATATCGTATGATAAACGACGTACCTATATGGTTTTTATTAAATATATAGGTCTAAAATGTACCAGTCCCAGCTACGATAAGATAATATTTTGTGTATAACAAAATTATTTTAAAATTTATTATACAATACGAAAAATGGTCATAGTAGATATAATATGTTTGGTCAAAAGGCAAACAAATGTATAACTCCTGGGGGGGGGGGGCATCAGAATACATTTAAAATTGTATTCGTATAAAATGATTTTATATCATTGAATTCAAATTTAACACATCCATTACAGTGACTTCTTTAGAAACCTAATGTACCTACAGCAGAATGTTACCCATTTGCCCGCTTTTTAAATATCTGTTATGTACTTATACTTATTAGTTATTATATAGTAACCCTCCATAGTATACTATTCAAATATGTAATACATGATATAATAAGTATAGATATATTGTATAGAAAAAGTTTTAGATATTGTTTGATGAACTTAAATATTTTTATCATTTATTTATTATACGTAGAACTTTTTTTTATCTGACATTCTTTGAGAATAATTTATACTTTACCTTTTGCTAAGTCATCTAACTATAATTGTAGTATCCCTATAAATATTTGGTGTATTTCAAACGCGCAATCGAAGGTTGAACACATTTCAGATCAGATATCAAGTGAAAAATCACATACTGAGAATACTACTCTTAAAACCCCATACTAATAGTCTTTTTTTCTATGAGATCGAAACAAAAAAAAATGTTATTTATACTCGTTTATCAGCGAAGATGAACCTTCATGACAGCACTCAATGCAATCGATTTTGCTCAGTCTGCTTTTTTAGTTATTTTTTATTTCAAAAATATTATTTCCGTAAACAAACCTTGTAGGTTAATCGATTCTCAATTTATCATTTGTGTAGCAAAAAGAGATAGTCTATCTATTATCGGACTTAAAATACAATAGCACATGCATACAACTCAAAGAAACAAAAAAAATAATGTGTGATCGAGTATTTTAATGATACATGCGTTACTATACATTTGGATTATTTCCAATGTTACAAAAGCTACTTTTAAGGATTATTGTGTCTCATGATGTTTATTATTTATTTATCACCCAATGGCCTAATTGGCCTCGGGCTGACCAATAATTATAATAATAAAAAAATTATTTATTTATTTATTTTTAAATTAAAACATGTAATTTCATATTTATGCACTATACCTACTTTATACCTACTCGCAGTACCTATAGATTAAATAAATATAAGTATTAAGCATTTGGTGTCAAAACAAAAGTAACTGTCAGTCCTGTAAAGAATACTTTTGAAAAGTACTTGAATAAGTACTCAAATACATTTTTTTTTAAGTATTTAAGATACTACTCAAATACTTTAATTGTATAGTATTTCAAATACTACTCAAATACTTTGAAAAAGTATTTGGAATACTTTTCAAATACTTTTGGAATACTTTTCAAAAACTTTTGGTTTTTAAAGTGGGTTTCTAATTATTGTAATATAGACACATAGGTAGTAAATTTATAATCATTTTTATTTATTATATAAATGTTTATTACATTTTTTTTTTTTTTTTACATGAAATTTACAATCTGTTCTTAACTAGAACAATAAGCAAATGTGCATAGGGTATTTGCGTATGATTTTTTTTGAGGGAAGAAACCACCCATTGGTGATACTACCTATTTTGTGTTCTTAATTTATTCTAAAATTTCTAAAATTATTTCGAATAAAAATAAAATGTTCGAAATAAAAAACCAAAGTATTCAATACCAAAAAGTATTTAATACAAAAAAAAGTATTTAAAATACCATTCAAAATACTTCATGCTGAAAGTATTTAAAAAGTTATTCAATACTTAAAGAAGTATTTGAATACTTTTACTCAAATACTTTACAGGACTGGTAACTGTCAACTAAGTAACACAATGCAGTGGCGCCGAACTCAATTTAAAATGGGGTGGCAAACTAGTAAAAATTTACCAAACACCCACCCACCCAGAACCGTTAAATTAAGCGGGCATTATTAGGCCATACCTTAACGTTAACTTCAGACATTATAGTCATGTAAAATAATTTAGTTTTTGTCAGTTATTCATAAATACTAGTCGACGGTAGTGAACATTAAGCACAAAATACATTTAAAAAAAAAAATATAAATACCCATGAAAATGTTTGTATTTGTTCTCAATTACTTTTTCTAAAAAGTGTTACAAGAACTCTTGTATGGATGTATTAGGTTCTCTGTTAACTTTTAATGTAATTTTGGCTGGAATAGTTTTGTTACCACATGTATTTAGTTTTAATTTCAAAAATTTTTTTTTTGTGTCTGTCATCACGTTTTAGGACAGTAAAAGTGCTTGGATTTTCTTCAACAGTAGCTTTTCTGATAGGAAAGTGAATCTAGTTGGTACTTTAGGGGGGGGGGGGGGCAAAAGTGAAAATTTCCCAGTAGTTTTCAAAAGCGGCGTGAAAAACAAAATAAAAATTAAGGAAAAATGGGAATTTTTACACTAAAATCTGTTTTCGAAAAAATCGATTTTGGTTTTTAAACAACTTTTAAACAAATGACCGTAGGTACATGAAATTTTGACTGAATGTTTATATTAGTATTTTCTATACACGATAACATTTTCAAAATGTTTTGATTTATTTTGAACTGTTTAGGCACATTTTCATTTTCCATTATTTTTATTTTTTTTTATAAAAATATCAATACAATTTTATTTGTTGGTTAAAAAAGCTTGAAAATTTAATACAAGGCTCTTAATATATTGTTACAATGGCATTTGAAAAACATTAAAAATCCTTAGTCACAGTTTTTTTTTTATAAGCATTTAAAGTTCAAAAATTGACAAAATATTGAAAAATCACGAAAATTAGCAAATTATTTTGAGTTAAGAATTGGTAAAAATTTTTCTTTTTAAAACTATCTAAGATTTGAAAATGTAATACAAGATTCCTTATAAGATTATCTACCTTTATCAAAAAAAAAATGTCTATAAGAAAGTCAAATTAAATTTTTATGAGCGTTTGAAATTCAAATTTTTACAACGTTATATATTCACTCGATTTCTCATGTAGCGATTTCTTTATTTTGTTGTAATTCAAAAACGAATGACTGTAGATTCATGAAAATTTCACTGAATATTTATATTAGAATTTCTTATACACCATACAATTTTGAAAATATTTTGACTCTTTTTGAGCTGTTTACGGACATTTTCAGTTTCCCATTTTTTTAGTTTTTTATTCCATTGATATCAATAAAGTTTTATCTGTTGGGCTAAAAAGTGTAAAAATTGAATACAAGGCTCCTGATATATTGTTACAATATCAGTTGATAAAATATTAAAAATACATAGGCACAATTGTTTTTTATAAGCATTTAAAGATCGAATTTTGACAAAATGTATCAAATTTAAAATTGAATAATTATTTTGGAGTTAAAAATGTATAAAATGTTCAACTTTTATATCTAAGGATTGAAAATTTAAAACAAGATTCCACGTAAGTAGTAAATTCTGTTACCAAAAAATCTAAAAAATTCATAAGCACAGTTAATTTTTATAGTCATTTTAAGTTCAACTTTGGACAAAATTACATAAAAAAAAACCTAGAATAACTATTTTAGTTATTTTGTTGTGATTCGTGGGTACTTGAAAATTTTAAAGTACACTATTATATATCTATGGAGTATGGACTATGATATTATCAGGGTTTGTTGTTGACGTATAACGCATTATAAGTACCTAATGGATTTTATGATATGATTGATTTGGAATTTATTATAGGTACCTATTTTAGGTAAATTTTTTTTAATACGATAGATAAGTATATAATATGTCTTATACCTAGACTGACATAATACCGTCTCCGCTCAGAACCGTTTTTCTTATATAACGATATTATATCATTGAATTAAAATTTAATACTATCCATTATACCACTATTATTATAGTGACCTACTTGTAACCTACTGTACAGCAGAGCACCTTTTTATAATTTTATATCAATATAATAATTATATCATTATTGGTTTTTACAATAAAAAAAGTTGGCTAAAATAGCCACTTCACAGTACGAAAAACCACTAACTGATAATGTAAAAATAATAGATAACACAATTTAAACTGTTCACTATACGTCTATAGTGAATACGTCTATATACTAGGTACCTATTTCATTAATACACAGGAATACAGCGACACGGTGTATAGACGTTACAGTCGTCAGTCGTTACACTTTTGATTCTAAGTACTAATTTACTTATCGAACACTCAGTATCTAGCCGTCAAATTTCTTCTGTTAGGTATTTGCCCACCTGCATAGCAGGACCCACCACCCACCCATTTAAAAGGGGTGGCGGTTGCCACCCTTACTATATAGGTTCGGCGCCACTGACACAATGTATTTAATGGACAAACAACTTAATGATGAAATAATAGACAACATTAAATATAATAAGTACTTAATTCCAAATTAATGTTTGAAGCTCGAAGACTGAAATACGATCCATTTTGGGAATATCGTTAATTGAATTGAAAACATTTGGATATTTATTTGAATATATTCGATAAGTTCTTTGACCGTTCGAATTCCCCCTTTCCCCCCACTAATATTTGAGTCTTAACAATGGAGTTTTGTAGTCGAGGGACTACAAAACACTACCACTAGTTTCCTATAAGTACGGCCTGGTTGTCTAATAGTGGCAATAGTGCTGCTTTGTTGCTTAAATCTGCCAGACTTCCAGTTTAACCATTGATTAACTCTCAATTATTATTATTTACCTGATATCAATAAAAGTTGTACCTACCTAATAGATTAAAGAAATGTCATATTATTTTAAATATAAACTCATACAATTAAAGAACAAAATTTAAAAATTATTACTATAGTTATTATGTATTATGGCGCACCATAGTAAATATAGGAGTGGATAATGAAAAATTGTGGGTTATTTAGAATTGAATAAAACAAAATAGATTATTATCTTGAGAAATGCATTTAATAATAATCTTTTAAATGTTTTACAGCTATAGTTTTTTTTTTTTTTTTTTTTTTTATTGTTACAGCATCAACATCATGGTTATTAGCTTACAATAATTAGATTATATAGTTATACATAGGGGGTTTTTACAATGATTATTAAAGAGAAAAGGGGGGAAAAGAATGATAAATAAATATAAACAAAGATAGAAAAAAAAAAAAAAAAAAAAAGATAGAGTTAAATTAAGTTGTACATTTCAATTTTTTTTAAAAATGTGATAATTTTTTGTATGTCAGCATAGGGTCCTATGGCTTCATATAGATTGTCTGGTATTTCGCATTCTTTTCTGGCTTCCATGAATATTTGGCAGTGGATGAGGATGTGTTTGATTGTAAAGGAAGTGTTGCAAGAGCGGCATATTGGTGGTTCGGTCTTTTCCATTAGGTATCCATGAGTAACTCTCGTGTGACCAATTCTAAGTCGGTTCATAATGACATCTTCCTTTCGATTTGAAGAGTTGAGTTTTGGCCAAGGTTCGACTGACTGTTTGATTTCCCTTAATTTGTTTTCGGTAACTTGACGCCAATCTGAGTCCCATAATTGTATACAGTATTTGTCAACGTTCCTGATAATATCTACTGGCGACATAAGAGAAAGTTTTATGGAGTTGGGGTTACTTATAGCATTTCGGGCTGCTTTGTCTGCTTCTTCGTTTCCTTTGATATTGCAGTGACCCGGAGTCCATATAAAACGTATGTATTTATTCGATGAATTTACTATATTTTTTATCTTTATGACTAAGGGATTGATCTGAGAATTATATTTTATATTTGACAGAACACTGAGTGAGTCGGAACATATGTCGATTCTGTCATAGTTAGTATTAACAGCTGTTTGGACTCCTTTTAAAAGTGCTATGTATTCAGCTGTATAAATGCTGCTATGACTATTTAATTGGAATACTTGAGTGGAACTTTCATGTATAACAGCCAGACCTATGCCTGTGGACGTTTTAGATGCATCTGTATAGATTTGTGAATTATTATGGTTATCCTTATGAATTAGTTCATTAAATAAATTTCGATAGACTATTTCGGGTGTTTCTCTTTTTACATGGGCACTAAGACTGGTATCAATTTCGAAGTTGTGTACACTCCATGGAGGAGTGAGACAGGTTTCATATTGAAGGATTGTATCAGGGGAGATGTTGTTGTCGGACATTTCTTTGCAAAGTCTTGTACTTAGTGGTTTTCTGCGATTCGTGTTTAAATCATATACAGATGAAGATTGGTTTATGTTTAAATAATGGATAGTTGAATTATCAGGAGTCGACAAAATTCTGGTTATATATTTGAGTGATAGTCTTAGTCTGCGATATTTAAGTGGAGGCTCCCCAGTGATGGCTAATAAGCTGGAGATAGGGCTACTTCTGAAGGCTCCAGTTGCACATCTTATACCAGTGTTATGAATTGGGTCAAGAATTTTGGATATATTACAATTAGAGTTTCCATAGCAGATTGAGCCGTGATCAAGTTTTGATCTAACTAGTGATCTATATAAATTTAATAGAATGGAATACTCAGCACCCCACTCTAGATGACTAAGTGTTTTGATTACTCTTAGGTTTTTGTAGGCTGATTTTTTGGTTTTCAGAATGTGAGGTTTCCATGTTAATTTGGAGTCAAAGGTAAGGCCAAGAATAGTAATGTTTTCAGTAAAAGGTAGACAGATGGTATTCAAATAGATTTTGGGTTTGGTTATGTTCTTTTTGTTGGAAAAAAGGATACATTTTGTTTTGTGTGGAGAGAAAATAAAGCCTGAATTATAGCACCATTTTGACAGTTCATTGAGGCAGTTTTGTAGTACTCTAGTTATTGAAGGGATTGAATTTCCTCTAACGTAGATGTGTGTATCGTCAGCAAAGATAATTGATTTGATTGGTTTTGGTATGAAGTCAGGAAGATTGTTGATGGCGGTTTGAAATAAGAAAACACTGAGCGGAGATCCTTGAGGTACTCCATTTTCTAATACAAAGGTATTAGAGATGTAATCCCTGATTTTTAATTGAAAAGTTCTTTGGCTTAGGAAGTTAGTTAAGTATCTTATCATATTACCGTGAATGTTCCATTTTTTTAGCAGTTCGATCACTCTGTAACGCCAAACAGTGTCGTAAGCTTTTTGTAAATCTAAGCTGATAAGAATCATTATTTGTTTATTAGCCAATGTTTCCAGTATTTCTGATTCTATTTTTACGTGGCAGTCGGTGGTGGAATGGTGCTTTCTGAATCCGTGTTGAAAGGGTGATAGAAGTTTATGTTTATTCGCAAACCAATATAATCTGTTGTATACTATTTTTTCTAATAGTTTGCTCATGCTGCACAGGACAGAAATTGGTCGGTACCGGTTGGCTTAAATCTATCATTGTTTTTTTTGGGTATGGGGGTGATAATAGCATTTTTCCATTTGATTGGTAATATCCCTGAACGCCAGATCTGGTTGAATAGTTTAAGTAGTAGGAGGTTGCCACTTGGGGGTAAGTTTTGTAAAAAAATAAATGGGATTTTGTCCGAACCACAACTGTTGCTCTTTTTTCCTAGTAGACCTGTATTTAGTTCACATAATGTTATCGGTTCATTTAGAATGTCTCCTAAGCTTTGGTTCTCATATATGAAATAAGAATTATTAGTTTCTGTTTCTTGTTTATGTTTTAGGAAATCAGAATTTAAGTTGGCGTTGCTGCTATTTGAATAAAAGTGATGGCCAATTGATTGAGCTATTGTGTGGGGTTCGGTATGAGTTGTATTGTCTGTTATAATGGTTTTAATTTGTACCGATGGGATCCCTTTTATGATTTTGACTTTGTTCCAAATTCTTGTAGCTGATTCTTTTGAATTTAGTGTTGAAGTGAAATTTATCCATGATTTTTTTTTTTCATTTTTGATTAAAAATCTTACTTGTGCTTTGTTTTTTTTAAAATCAATAAAGTCCTGGATTTGTTTTGTGCGTTTATATTTGTTATACGATGTCTTCTTATTTCTTATAGCGTGTTTAATATCCTTATTCCACCAAGGGACCGGGGGTCGTTTTCCAGAGTAGCTATATTGTTCAAAGGTATTTGAGGCTGTATCATAAATTAGTTTACTAAATTGTTCAATGTTTTCATCAATAGTATTTTCATTAAGAAAAGATGAATTTCTTAGATTTTTTTCGATTTCCGTTTGGAAGATGTTCCAATCAGCATTGGATAATTTCCATTTAGGGTTACGAGTGTGTATTTCATAAGGGTTGGTATAACATAACGTTATTTTTATTGGAAAGTGATCACTACTAGAAAGCTCAGGAATGATGTCCCATTCTAAATTGGGTGATATTGTTGCGGAGGAGAAGGTTAGATCAATCGCGGAAAGGTTGCCATTACTAGAGTTAACTCTAGTTGCTTGGCCATTGTTGAGAATGTTGATGTTATTGGTATTAAGTATAGTTTCGATTTTGGTACCTCTATGGTCGGTGACATTACAGCCCCACAGAGTGTTGTGGCTATTGAAGTCACCAAGAATGATAAATGGGGTGGGTAGTTGATCAATAATATTTTGGATATCAGAAGCGTTGAAGTCTTGAGAGTTTGGTAAGTAAATATTGCAAATGGTTAAATTGCTTTTGGCTGTCATGTTTACAGCTATTACCTCAAGATGTGAGGATATGGTAATTTCTTCCGAAGGAAAAATATTGTTTATAAAAATGGCCACTCCACCGCTGGCTCTGCCTGCGTGATTTCTATTTTTAATATAACTAGAATAGTTATTTAAATGAATTGATTTGTGGTTGTTGAAATTTGTTTCTTGGATGCATAGTGCTATTGGAGAGAATTTGTTGACTAATAGTTTAATTTCATCGATTTTTGAATAGAATCCATTAGGATTCCATTGAATGATGTGGAATTTGTTTAAGTTTATGTTCTGCATAATGATTAAAAATAAGGTTTTTTTTTTTTTTTTTTTTTTTTTTTTTTTTTTATACGTTGATTTTTGGTTGGTTTGGAATTATTCTGTGGAAACAGGATCTCCGGATACAGTTGAGTCTAATATTATTTGGTATAATTTTGAAATCCTGTTTTTAAAAGCTGTATTCTTGATTTTCGGGCGGATAGTGTCAATGATTACAATCATTTCCATGGCTGATAAGTTAAAGGGTTGTATGATACTCATAGGGTTGGGTACACCTATTGTGTTTTCGATGATAAATTTTAGTTGAGTAAAGTTTATTTTTAAATTTGGTATTGTTTCAAATGCGATTTTTGCTGGTTCAAGGGTTTGATCCAGCTTTAATATGATCTGTTCCAATGAATTTGATCTTTTTTGTTTTTTTAATTGTGGTTGGGGAGTTTTCGCGGAATCTAGTAGCTTGTCTGACAGAGTTACCTTCTTTGGTTGTTGAATTTGCGTGTTGATTTGAGATGAAGAGCTATTAATTTGGTTATTAACGTTTGATGGATTAATAGAGGGGGAGGTGCTGGAGGTGGATGAGGCTGGCCTTTTTGGTGTCTGTGATGGGGTTTGAGTGGGGGGAGGGTTTTTGGATGCTTGTTCGACAATGTTTTCGATGTTGGTTTTTATGTTTTTGTCCCCACTATTTGTACTTAGATCGATTAGAACATTATTATCTGTTTCCGTATGGTTGATGATAGGATTCGAGTTGTTGTGGAGGGTTGTGTGAAATTCGCTGTTTGAATTTGAGTCAATTAGCATACTATTATCTGCGTCTGTGTTATTGGAGACATGATTAGGGTTTTCGACGAAAATGGTTTGGGATTTATTTATAATTTCTTTTTTGCAATAATTAGAAGTGTGGCCGGTTTGTTTACAGAGATAACATATCACTGTATCATCTGATAGAAAAATGCGATAATCAGTTTGTTCGAAATTAATTAGAATTGAACTGGGCATTTTATTGATGTCGTCAGGATGTATATAAAGCTGACGACGAAAACTTCCTATGTGATTAAATTCATCATTAGCGAAACCTGCTTTCATAAATGTTATCGGTGAAACTATTTTAATTGATAAATTGTTGAATGCATTAGTAATTACGTCGTGCGGTATGACTGGTTGTACATTGGACACAATTATACGTTTGGCTTGGTTGATAAGACGGCGAAAGGCTATCTCCTTATTGTTTATAACAATGAACGGCTGCTTGGTGATAATCTGTTCTACGATATTTTTGTTTGCAAAATAGATACAAAATCGATTATTTGATATGCGTGAAGCAAATTTAATATTGTTTGGATCAGTAAGTTGACTAAATGCTCTTATGTATTCGATTTGGGGTAAGTCTTCGATGGTATTAAATATTACTGCTTGATCTTTTTTAGGAAATTGAACGTTGGCGGTTGTTTCTGCGAAAGTTTTTTGAGTATTGGATTTTTGAACTGAGGGTGTAGTGACATTGGAGGTTGAATTTAAGTTATCCATCGTGAGGAGATGGATGGGAGATGATGTTACTGAGGCTAGGGGGGGGCGAAATAAAGCAACATACCTTAGGCTTATCGATTGGAGCGTTCACGTAGGTATACTGCTATCGGAAGCTATAAATGCGATTAACGTAGACCGGGAACACACGTGTGTATCGGTCGGAGGTCGAACACGTACTGAGCTATAGTTTTATTGCTAAAATATGTACCTACCTATTTAAACGATTATTTGATCGAATGATATCAAAAAAAGTGGCTGCGTAATGTGAATATATTTGATTAAATATACCTAACAAAGAAACAATCAAGTGTGAACACTGAACAACTTTATATTTTTTATACATGTTCATAAATTATAAACAATTAAACTATAGTGAATATTTTTAATAGACTATTGATTATTGATTAAACATACTAATTCTTACTTACTTACTTACTAATTCTTCAAATCAAAATAAAATAAATGCACCTACATTTAATTATGACATATTATGATTTCTAGACAAAATTAGGTATAGAAATTAAAAATAAAATATTATTGATACAAAAACTATTAAATATATATATATATACACTTGTATATCAATAGGTTGATCAAAAATACATTATTTTATTTTAATTTTTATTGTTTTGATGTATGATTACAAATCATTGTACCTACACAGAAACTTATTTTCTAAAAAATTCTAAAATTTCAATCCATATAAGAAATATCTATTTAAGTATACTATATATTATATTGTTATTATTTGTAATTATTGTATTTTTAACATGTATACCTAATAATAATTTACTATTTACTGTGCTACTTGTGTCTGGATTCTTTTATTTGATTATGTTTGTATAATGTATACAAGTTTTTTAATTGTTCGTATTATAGTTACGTATATTATAATATACATAATTATTTGTATGCATTCGCTTTAAAACTGAACTTTTTTGATTGCAATTGTAAGTCGTTCTCAATAATATTGTATAAATTATTACCACATAGTTATCAGCGTCATGCAATTTTAGTTAAAAATGAATGAAAATCCATACTTCAAGTGCGTATTAGGGGTGGCTATGGATGATGTCATATTATTATTATTAACATGTATGGTATAGTGTGTCATCATTGAACAAGATATGTACAATAAATTAATATGACATCCATTGCTTGGGAACATATTATACATCTAAGGTGTTATAAGACTATTATTATAATTTATGATAGATTGCCAAACGACTAGGAATTCCTTTATTATACCTGCCACCCTTTATTTTCTTCCTTTCTATATTTTACAACAAAGCCTTTAATAAATGTGCTTCTTTTCACTTATTGAAGAATGACTTTATTAATAGCATAATATGCTTATACCTGTTTAAAGTAGGCCCAAATAAGGGCACCTAGGTCATTCTTGGTGACAAAAGTAGAAAAAAATAGATTTTTTGCCACTCTGAATTTTTAAACATGGTGTTAGCATGGGTGGTTATTTCATGGATACCAAAACGCAATATCTGTGGTTGTTAAGGAGATTTTTTTTGTAAGTTTCTGTTTATGTTTTTGCACATCTATACGTAGTACGCACTACCTACTGGTACGGATAGTACCTACTTTGTTATCGTGTGTATGTGGGAGTGTGGGACTTTATTTCTTGAAACATTCGATGGGTGCTAATGTTTTAGCTGTTCTGTTATTCGAGTAACGTACGTATTTGAGAACGCTATGAATAGAGACGAAGAATTGAGTTAGATGGATCAATATTTTAGGCGGGAAAATATAAAATTATATACAGTACAACATATAGGTAGATTAATATGTTATTACACTTAAACATAATTGGTGTAACATGAAACAAGAAAATCGATTCATGCAGAAACATTAACTGCAGGTGTTACATTAAGTGTACAATGTTTCGAGTATAATTTATATAAACACAAATTTTTAATACTATAAATTATTATTCAATCGATGCATATTATATTACAAGACTTTACAAGCACTTTTAGTTTTTATTTTTAATAACTTGCAGTATAATAATAATATACATTATAATTTATTCTGTTTAATTAATATTTTCCTAAGTTATATGTATCATAATATGTGATTGTTTATTTAAAAAACATATAACCATTTTTTCATCTCTATTTTATTATTAAAAATTATGTAACTTGAAAATAATAATAAAAACACCGATAGCGATTTTAAAAGTAATTTAATATTTTCAAACTAGAGTTAAAGTAGAATTAATACTTGATACAATAATTTTGTTTAAAAAAAATTAGTCATACTAATGAAGCATATTAAAATATAATCAAATCATTTTTCATAATTAATGAGAATGCTATTTTTTGTTTTTGAAATTACATTTTTAAGTTTATAGAGTTTATGATTTTGTTCATAATATTATATTATTAAGTTATTTAAAATTTAAAATATTCATAGGTAGTTGATGTAGGTATTTTATTTTTAAAACGAAACTCTCCTTCGGTTTAAAAATAATAAAGCATTGTCATTAAGATAAGCAAATTACATGGTATTTGTTTCTACAAACGACAAGAGAAAATACTGTCGATTAACTACTCGATTACAGACATAGACATAATTTGTTTATTACATATTATACTTCATGTCTTATATTTCTGGTTGTATAAACAAGATTATATACTTTTATAATTTGGAAAAAGTTATCAAATTAAATTTTTAGATAGTAAAATTAGTTTATCATAGGCAATTTGTTACATCCCCTTAACTTAAGCAAACTCCTAGCCACCTATTCAGAAACTAAAATCTATTAATTCTTTTTTTTTAATTTATCAGATTTATTTTATATAACTTGAACATGGTTTTGTGTATAAAGTATACCGATAACCATACTGATATGGGTATTAATAATAATTATAACAATAAAAAATAGACTATTTTTAGTCATGGCATTATCATCGAATATTATTTATAACATTCTACAGTTTCCTTTTACTACAGCTGAACATTATTGTATTACATAAATTATCAATGGTTTGTCATAGTTAGTAGATTGATGGCAAAGTTAACATAAAACATCAATTATTATATACAATGTACACAAATCCCATATTTTGTTTTTTGAAAAGTGAATTCGAATTATTACATGAAAAATGAGTACACTAAATATTTTGCTTAAGTACCTATAGGCACTAAAGTTGAGTATTATGAATATTTAAAGTAGCATCATATTAAAACAAATCACTAAAGTCTCATAGTTAAATCCACATCTACACATATTATATTATTACACATTTTATAACAATTATTTTGTTATTTAATTATATCATATTTTTATTTGTATAAGTTTAGTATTTTACTTTAAACGAATTGTAATATCGTTGAACTTCGTATACCAGATACGAGCTTATAGCTCAGTTGGTATTCGTATCAGATATTATTAATGTATTTTATTGTAATTATTTAATTGTAATTGTTTTGGCTGAATAAATAAATAAATACTAAATAAACTATACAGGGGTGCTCGCAGGAAGTCAGCTCAGTGGGTGCAAAATTAAGTTTATGTTATACATATATAGGTTATCTACATTATTATACACTGATTTTTTTGTTCATTAAAAAAATCCCAGTGGGTGCAATGACTTTCACTGGCCCCTCACTTATATATTGATGTATAACTATGTTTTGTTAATTTTGATAAACTGTAAATATTTTACTGTAAAAGATTAATTGATAGATACTAATCAATTTTTACAATATTTGTCGATACTGATATGATGTATCTATTAATTTTGTTTACATATTTGTTTTTATCAAAGGTTTAGTAAAATTTAAACTCAATATTAGTAAACTTCATTTATACCTAAATTAAACATATACACTTAAGAGTTATGATGGGATTGAATATTTGAATGTAATTTAATGTAATTTTTATTCACATAATATGTTGTTATATTATTTGAAGATAAAAATGGTTTATATGCCACGTATGCAGTGATAATAAATTTGTGTCACTGAGTTAATGTACTAAGAAAAATACCGTAAGTGTTGATAATATTTCCAAATCAAATATGGATGAATGGAGTAACCGAAAAATGAGTTAAACCCACGGGATCATAAGTAACAAAATACCTATGTTGAAAATGTATTTTCTGTGGACGCAAAACTAACAAAATAAAAGCATAAATATATATATATATATTATATATTATATATTATATATGTATATAATGATAACTCCCAAAGGAAATTGTCTTGTCGAGTAGATTGCATTCAATCACCAAAAATACAACATGCAAAAATTGATTTTATGTTCACTGTTTGCCATAAAATGATATGTAGGTAAATATAATTCTATATTATTTTTATTTTTATGATTATATTTAATATAATTAGGTGCTTACATAAAAAAAAAAATTTTCTGTTAATAAAATAACTATAGTTATTGGAATACAATCAAAACAGTTTTTTTTATTTTTACAACAAATTTACAATCTATACATTCAAGCACAATAAGTATACCTATGTGAGATTAGAATAAATAAAAAAAAAGATTATGAGGTTGAGTGAATAAGGAGCCACGAGTCACCCGTTAGTTGCATTGAGCTTGGAAGAAAAACAGTTTTAAAAATTAAAACAGCCTTAAGCATTTTAAAATAAGACAATTTAAAACAAAATACCTACATATTGGTTCTTCTTAATAGTGTAATGTAAAATATTATTATAAAAATAAAATTGGGTAGCCCTGGAGATATTGTACTTTCCCGATACAAGAACGAATGTTATGAAAACAAATATAATAATATATCTTAAATATTTTAATGTTTACTTAGACGACAATCGAATTACATTTTTTTTGAAATATTAATTATATGATTTATTACATGTTAAAAAATATAGTTTAATCCATTGAAATTGTTTCTAAAACCATATTAAAATTATATATAGGTAGTTAAACGTTTCAAATATTATTTTATTTTTTGTTTATTAAAATTACTTCCATAATACCTAATTTAAATAAGTTATTAGTTAATCTAATTTTAAAGAGTACCTACCTATAATATAACACAAATATCAACTTAAATTAATTAACCTAAAAAATTGGTTGGTTACAAAAATTATTACAATTTTGATGTCCTAGATTACTGAAATGTAATACCTACATAACCTA
The DNA here is from genome assembly GCA_949089665.1 of Macrosiphum euphorbiae. Classification (NCBI taxonomy): domain Eukaryota; kingdom Metazoa; phylum Arthropoda; class Insecta; order Hemiptera; family Aphididae; genus Macrosiphum; species Macrosiphum euphorbiae. The sequence goes on from CARXXK010000001.1 coordinate 31,602,914, forward strand.
TTCAATTCAATTCGTCTTCAAATGTTGCTTAAGCTCTTGTAAAAATATATTTTATTATAGTCGTAAGGTTTGTGTATTTATATTGTTATTGTAATTATCTACCTTTGAAATTTTTATATGGCCTTATCTTCAGCACATTTTAATTTGACAAATATATTTGATTCTGGTAGGTTTAAGTTTAAACCATTTAAAAATACATTGTAGGTAGTGAATTTGTTATTTATTTTTAAAACTACTTAACAATAGGCAATATATACATTTGTGTTATCGTGTTTAAATATTTCGTTTGCAATTTATAATTTTTACTTTTTAGACTTTCAGTTGGATATATTTGATTACATTGAGTATTGGTTGTTTATTGTATTATAATTGTATTATTAATAATAACAAATATTAATTAACTGTGATAATTTATTGTTACACACTACTACACTACTCACATGTTGTTATTATTTTTATTATTTTAGATTCTGAGCGGAGCGATGAATGTATTGGTTTTACAATGATGTATGTTTTTATATTTTTATTTATATTTTTATTTATATTTTTGTGTCTGTTATCACGTTTTAGGACAGTAAAAGTGCTTGGATTTTCTTCATCAGTAGCTTTTCTGATAGGAAAGTGAATCTAGTTGGTACTTTGGGGGGTCAAAAGTATAAATTGCCCAGTAGTTTTCACAAGCGCCGGGAAAAACAACATAAAAATTAAGGAAAAACGGGAATTTTTACGCAAAATTGGTTTTCCAAAAAATCGATTTTGGTTATTGGTGTAACTCTAAAACAAATGAACGTATATACATGAAATTTTCACTGGTTGTTTATATTTGCATTTTCTATACACGATAACATTTTCAAAATATTTTGATTTATTTTGAACTGTTTAGGGACATTTTCATTTTCCATTTTTTTTTAGTTTTTTTTCTAAAAATATCAATAAAATTTTATTTGTTGGTTGCGAAAGCTTGAAAATTTAATAGAAGGCTCCTAATATGTTGTTTCAAAGGCAGATGAAAAATATTAAAAATCCTTAGTCACAATTTTTTTTTATAAGCATTTAAAGTTCAAAAATTGACAAAATATGGAAAAATCACGAAAATTAGCAAATTATTTTGAGTTAAGAATTCGTAAAAATTTTTCTTTTTAAATCTAAGATTTGAAAATGAAACACAAGATTCCTTATAAGATTATCTACCTTTATCAATAAAAAAATCTCTACCGGACAGTCAAATTAAATTTTTATGAGCGTTTGAAATTCAAATTTTTACAACATTGGATTTTCACTCGATTTCTCATGTAGCGATTTCCTTATTTTGTTGTAATTCAAAAACGAATAACTGTAGATACATGAAAATTTCACTGAATGTTTATATTAGCATTTCCTATACACCATACAATTTTGAAAATATTTTGACTCTTTTTGAGCTGTTTACGGACATTTTCAGTTTCCCATTTTTTGGCACGATTTTTTTTTATAAGCATTTAAAGTTGGAATTTTGACAAAATTTATCAAAATCTCGAAAATTATCAATAGTTGGAATTAAAAAATTATAAAATGTTCAGTTTTTATAACTAAGAGTTGAAAATTTAAAACAAAGATTCTCTTAAATAATTCATACTGTAACCAAAAAATCTAAGCAATATATGAACACAGTTATTTTTTACAGACATTTTAAATTCAAATTTGGACGAAATTACATATTAAAAAACCTAGAATAGTTTAGTTATTTTGTTGTGATTGAATAATATTATTCGTGGGTACTTGAAACTTCTAAAGTGTACTATTATATATCTATGATAGTATCACGGTTTTTGTTGATGTATAACGCGTTATAAGTATCTAATGGATATTGTGATATGATTAATTTGGAATTTATTATAGGTACCTATTATAGGTCAATTTTTTGTTTAATACCATAAATATGTATATAATATGTCTTATACCTAGACTGACTACCGTCACCGCTCAGAATCGTTTTTCTTATACAATGATATTATATCATTGAATTCAAATTTAATACCATCCATTATACAGTGACCCACTTGTAACCTACTGTACAGCAGAGCGACACCCACTTGCCCACCTTTTTTTTTATTATTATGCTCTAAGAAAAATAATTTATAGTATGTTAGGTTTATAATATAGGTATTGATATAGTAGGTAATAGCCAATAGGTATACATTTCATTCTTATTGAAATGTAGTTCAAAGGTTCTAAGTAAACCTTTTTTCATGTTTTCATGTCACACGATCGTATTGGACTCTGACCGAGGCAAGGTTTCTTTTCGTTTCAAAATGTTACGTGTTTTTTAAGTTTTTTATTTTATCACTCCTTTTGGTTAGGAGGAGCCCTTCAAAAATGTTAAGTCATTTTTTACTGTGTTGGTAGACTTCTAGAAAATTGTAAAAAACTATACATAATATAATATTACATTTTTATGTTTCCAATTTTTGTTTTATATTATTGTAATTCAACATTTAATATTTTTATATTTTACTATCCAGTCGACATTTTAATAAAATGTAAATCGAATTTTCAAATATCATAAAGTTCATAGACACATAAAATCATTAATTTTAATTGAAGCTTAAAAATTATTATATCTGAAAAACGTACATAGTGTGGGATTTTGTTCACCAAAGATATTTAATAATTTATTTGTAATCATTATTTAAATTTATTTATTATCTTTTTTTATGACTTTATCGAGATAAGTGCCTTAAACAGTGTACAACTATACATAATACACGAAGATATACTATATTGAAATAAATATTTGGTAAATATTTATCGATATAATTTTATCAAAAAATATTATGTCTTTATTTTCAATTTAATTCTTATCCCATGGGATTTTTAATATAGCTGTATCGATATTGAAGATCAAAAATTGAAATATAAATGTATGATAACATTAAATTATAATAATACTATTACGTAATATTATAGTTCTTATGAATAGTCATTTTAAATTTGCCAACCATAATTATGTTGTATTAATGTTGATTAAAAATAAAATGACATAATATTCTTAGGTATTCCGTAGAGGTCTATTTGAAATTACTAAAATTGAACAGTTTATTCATTGATGGGCTTTATAAAACGTCCATTTAAAGTATAAAGATATAGTTAAATTTAGTATTGAAAATTCAAATACAAATTAATTTTGTTAGGTACCAACTGATATTTTGATTATTGTCGTAAAATATAATATTTACGTTTCAGTTATTGAATTTTACTTTTATAGTTCTGATGACATTTTTATTTCGATTGTAAACAACACTGTTTGAAATAAAATCTTTGTGCATTCTTTCCGGTAATATTTAACCCTTTATTCTATCAAAATAAATACACACATGCTCTTTTGAAATGGGGTTTACGCTATGGATTTGGCCGATTAATCCCGAATATCACATAATATTTTCCTGTATTTCTTATACGTACTATTAGATATAAATATTTATTTTTATATTCGTTAAATATTTATATAAGTACCTACATTTTCAACAATCTGAATTCAAATTATTTAAATATATATTCAATGTAATTATATATAATTATTTGTGAGTTTCAAGTTTAGTATTATACATTTAATTTAGGCTACGGTGTTTATACAATTGCTGGTACATTTTACATTTTGCATAATATTATGCATGTTTCCTAAATTTTATCGTTTTTTTGTTTAAATCTTAACTTAGTACATTTTGTCACTGCTCATTAGATGACTGAATAAAATATTTTATTGTTTCGGTATTTTAATTACTATACACAATGCTGGAAGAGTGTCTTGAATAAAAAAGGAATAAATAGTATTAATAGTTTATACCAGGGCTTAAATCCAAAAAAATAATACCGTTTACCGTTATATGGATATTAAACGTTATGACCAAATTACTGTTTAACGTTATATGATATTAAACGTTATGATCAATTTAGCGTTTAACGTTATATGATATTAAACGTTATGATCGATTTAGCGTTTAACGTTATATGATATCAAACGTTATGATCGATTTATCGTTTAACGTTATAAAGAATTTAAACGTTTATAAAATGTTCCGTTTAACGTTTAAACGTTTTAAATATTAATTATTTATAAATACATTACTAAGAAATGTAGAACCCGTTGAACGGGTTTAATACTATTTACCCAGACATTATTTATAAATATTTTCCACTTTTGTAAGAAAGCCTAAATATAATATTGATAATGCGTATTATTTCTTTGAAATATTTATGGCTATTTTAAACTTTCATAGTTCCATATTGTACATTTAATTAATTTTGATTAGTACCTAATATTAAAGTCACTTTATTATTATAGTCCTATCAAGCAACAGTTCTACAAGGGAGATTGTAAACTCGGCCCTAGGAAAAAACATTTCCAAAAGGTCGATGGTAAACTCGGCCCGGGTTTTTTTCAGGTCAAAATTATTTAGATGTAAACTCGGCCCCGATTTTTTTCAGGTAAAAATGATTTAGGTGTAAAAACCATCATTTTTCTTATAATATTTTTGAGAAACATTTAGCATTACCCGGAGGACACCACGAGGAGGCGGTTCTCATTATCCTTCAAAAATTATTTTCATTTTCATATTATTATTCATATAGTATGAAATTCGTTATTTAAATTCGTTCTTTTTTTTTTTTAGTTTTAATATTTTGGAATTTAAATGGTCCATCTAGGCTGTTGATTTTAATGTACGTTTCTGTTTGTACTTCTTTTAATTTTGAAATGACGGAATGTATATTGGGGTGAGTGGAATTAAAACTTGAATTAAAATGCGCATGTAATGATCACATGCATTTGTTATTAAATACGTTTCAACTGATGCACTGGCCCACATTTCAGGCGGAAACATAGAATCTGACACCTGACATTTTTGGGCCGAGTTTACAATCGATTTATTTTACCACCTGAAATTTCCAGGCCGAGATTACAATCTACCTATTTATATTACCTAAAATTGTCGGGCCGAGCTTACAACAAAAAAGGTAACTCCGGGCCCAGTTTTCATTTGCCCTTCTACAAAACTAATTAAATTCTAATTATATTCTATAGATAGTTTTTAATATTTTCGTAATTTCCTTTGTTGTCTGACATGTTTGTTAAGATTCAACTTTTAATCGTTAATCGTTTTTTGTTGCGTTATTCGATATTAATTTTAATCGTTTATCGTTATTGTTCCGTTATCCGTTATCCATTTCAATCGTTTATCGTTACTGTTCCGTTATCCGTTATCCATTTCAATCGTTTATCGTTTACCGATATGTTATCCGTTATTCGTTTCAATCGTTTGTCGTTTACCGATATGTTATCCGTTATCGATTTCAATCGTTTTTTGAATCGTTTAACGTTATACTCGTAACGTTATGAAAACGTTTTGAAGCCCTGGACTTTATACAATAGTAATGAGTTTAAATTATTGTTGTTATGCTTTGTACTTAAGAAATAATTTTTGTTTAGAAATGTTTTTTTTTCATTCTACCAGAAAATCTTAATTTTAGGTTTAAATTTTAAATAAAATAAAACAATTCTTCTTAAGACAATATACCTATCAATATTATTTGTTTCATAATTTTAAAGGGTCTGTATACAGTAATGTAAACATTTTAATTTGTAAATTAAATAAATATATTTTTGATTAAATATATTATACATTATATGTTTGTGTGTTTAGTATTATAATATACTTTGAATAAAATATAATGTAGTATATAATATTCTTGTGATTATGAATTTGTCTACATTTTTAATCAATTAAATATAAAATAATTACTAAATGCAATCAAAGTAATTTTTATGTTAAATGTCTAGTCGTTTGATTTTTTATGTCTTTTGTTGTAAAACATTAGTGAAAATCAGTTATTTATATTTTAGTCTTAAAGAATTAAATAGATTAAAATTAATATAATATATATGTGTTGTTTAATTTAAATGATATCTGTATTAGAAATTATACTTATTAATATAAGGTAGTTTTAGAAATACAAGACTATGCAAGTTAATTTAATCCAACCTTTCATAAATTTAGTTTTTTATAATTTTTATTTAGAAAACCAGTACCTTGAGGTACAATAACCATAACATTAATAGAGAAATGAGAATAATAAAAAAAAGGGGGGATGTATAGTCAACCTCTCTGTTGTATAGTACGACAGGTACAGTACTTCATCGTCATTGTCGTCATTGAGTAAGTTACTGTAATATATGTGTTAAATTTGAATTCATTGATTTCGATTTATCATCATTTCGATTGATCATCGATTTATTTTAAATGTTTTTAATATTATACCATGTATAAAAAATTCTAATATAAACATTTGGTGAAAATTATAAGTATTTTTACTACTACGGTTATTCGTTAGAACTCAATGGCTCAAACATATTATGATTTAAACAATTAATATTTATGCTGTGGATATTAGATAAAAAATAAAATTATAACATTTATGATTGGTTAATTCCAAAATTGTTTTAGTTTCTTCATAAATTGTTAAATTAAGGTTGAGGTTTTTAGTTTATCGAGTCTTGGAGGAAAGAAATGTGAAAATAAGAGGTATTTTTAATTTCAATGTCGGGTATAGTACATAAACGTGTTTTTACTATGTTGAATGGTATTTGGTGTTTTTTTTTTAATTTCTAAAATAACTTTTGGATAATTTATCACCTCAAAGTATCTCTTAGATTTTTTAGTTTTTTATAATCCTATTAAGTACATAAACACATTTGGAGTTTGAAAACAATTTTTGTAATTACTCACCCTGATGTTAGGTATACTAATAATAATTGATGACAATTTGATAATTAGAGTACCTATAATAGATGTTTCAAATATCATATAAAATTACTTGTAGTCTATAGAAGCACAATTTTATAAGCATCTGAAGTTCAAATTTTTATTACATTTTATAATAATATCAATTACTATTTAATATTATATGCAATTTTTGATGTCTAAGATTTGTTCAACTTTCCGTATTAAATACGTATTAATAATAGAAAAATTAATTTCTAATAGCTCGGTATATTATAATAAAATATCCTTCAAAATAAAGGCAGGCTTTCTCCGACAAGAATTGTTTTTCGTATAAATGATTTATTTTGTATTCTCATGTCCTTTGTTATGTTTAGGTAAGTCGGACGATTGGATTCACCGATGGGTACCTGAGTTTAGAGACACCGTCATCACCGGATCACTGGACACTGGATCTTATTCATTTCTTTTAAAAATGAGAGACGTATTTTATACACTCATAACTCTAGTTGTGCTGTGGTCTCCGTTTGCGGCATGTTTGAATCATACGGGATGGCTTCGTCGAGTGTCGCAGACTCCGTTTCCGGAAGTGCGTATGCGTCATATGCGGCATTCCGGCCTTTCCACAGAGCAGTTTATATGGCCCTTGAAAAAAGAGGCCGTAGTAGAGGGCGATTTGCTTCTCGGTGGACTGATGATGGTCCATTCTCGGGAGGATACGCAGTTTACTTGCGGTCCGATAATGGCTCAGGGTGGTATACAGACCGTAGAGACGATGCTCTATACCTTGGATCAAATTAACAAGCAGTGGACCAAGTTTAAGATTGGAGCCCTCATATTGGACGACTGCGATAAGGACACGTATGGATTGGAAATGGCTATAGACTTCATAAAAGGTCAGTTTTGAACGTTTCGATATCATAATGGCTTATTTTGTTGGTATATTTTCAAGTATTATGTACCCGTTGTAGACTAAAGCGAACAATATTATTTGTGTCACAAATATGTATTTTTATCTACTTTTTTTGGTCGTTGGTGGCTTAGAGTTTAATATAAATTCCAACTTCATAAAAATATTCCATGTGGCGTTATGTTTTTTTTCCAGAGAAGGTGACAGTAAATGCTTGTATAAGGCGTCGTTTTATCACTAAAACATTATGACTACTTAGAGTTGGAGGTAGATTATAGCACCCCTAGTGAATATACAATTATGCGCACCTCATCATATAAATATTTACTGTTTAATTTTCAATTAAATACAACTCACACTCACATAATTATTATTACTTATTTACTTATAGCCTATAGGTATATTAACTTTTAACTAAATAAATAGTTGTTACATTAAGTAGACTATAATTTTTTATAATAAAATAATCAATGTAATGGATAGTATTATTGTGTTTGTGTAATTGTTTTATTCTTAATTATAATAATATCTTTGAGGTACTTCCTTACAACAGGTAGGTGTGCGTAGTACCTGGTTGCCCACCCTTAATCTAGCCTTGTGACTACATTGTATTTATTACCTCAATTACTTTTTAAAATTATGGTTTGTGTTGAGAAACGGATCTCATAAATATGAAGGCATGGCGAGTTTAATGGTATCACTTACATAATCATTTTCATAGAAACATAGGATGTAGAAACTGTGAAGAATTTTATGAAGAGTATTGAATAAGCCAGTTTTGTAATAGTGCAATTTGTAAGTCCACTATAATAAAAAAAACACCGTTTCCCATCCCCTTAAAACTCATAAAAGGTGCATATAAATACAAAATTGAAAGTAAAATGTTAAAAAAAAACCTAAAATACCAATAGTCATAAGAACTGAGAAAATTAACCAAAGAGATTAGATCTTTTGTTTATTAAATATAGTTATTTTATTATATTTGATGAATATTAATAGTTATAATTATTTAAATATGATAAAAAACTATAATGCATAAGATTATAGTATCAACATTTTTTCATCGTATTTTATAAAAAAAATAATGTTTAGTATTAATTATTATTACAAAATTCAACGAGACTCATTATTTTTAAAATTAATATTATCTGTAAAATAAACTTGATTTAATTATTAATTTAAGTATATAAAAATTATAATTTTCTTAAAAATGTAATTTGTCAAAATGTGACTAAAATATAATTAAATATTTTTGTAGCATAACAATTAACAACAACTTATTGCAGTCTTTTCAGAAGACTAAGAAATATGTAGATTTCTTTTGTATGTTGGCTGTTATCTAGTTGACTTTTATTTCATCTCATTTACGAATGAAGGCTGATAGATCTAATTTATGGGTGAACTCGGTTAAAATAAATTATTATATTATGGTGTTTATCGTTGACTCTGATAAAACATTGACGTTCATTATTCTAAGAAATAATACAAAACTACAAAGTGTAAAAAAGTTTAAGAATTTTCTTATTTTATTTAATGCATTAAAAAAGTTAATATTTTAAACAAATTCATGATTACCATGCTCCCATGTGATGTTTTTTAATGACATTAAATTAATCGACTATACTTTCTTTTATAAAACCAAATTATAATAATCATCTATATTTATAATTATTAATAGCTATATGCATCATCACAGTTCTTTGTATATTATTATTATTATTAAGTTATTATAATACCTGTATAGCCTATATAGGTAGGATATTTCGGTAGTGCCAAATCAAAATTATTGTATTTGATTAGACTTTATATAAATAAACTATAATAATAAATACGTTATTTAATCAACTGATATAAATAAACTGATCAATAAACTTAAAGAGGGGGGCACTTGGGTATTGGGTACAACTAAGTTGTATAGTATAGTAGCCAGTATATGTCAAGAAGGTCACCTTAATAGATGTGTTAAATTTGAATTCAAAGATGATAATTGTATACGAAAAACGATTTTGAGACGGTCTGCCAGCCTAGGGTATTTCATATTACATTTATTTCATTGATCACACAAATTTACCCAATACCTTCTCAAAAGTCAAAACCACTCAAAACATCAATTATACTATAGTTATAATTATTTATTACAATTTTATTATTATTACATAATTAACTATGATAACTTATACCTCAATAGACTTACGAAAAACGTGAATAAGTTAATAAATAGCTTAAAATCAGTTCTAATAGATTAAAAATGTTAATGTGTTTGGAAATTAATGAAAAAATTACTAAGATAGTTTTAAATTTTTAAAATGTACCTACACGATTTTGATTAGTTTTGTTAAAAATTTAACTTTAAACGCTTATATAAAATATTGTGACTATGTTTTTTCAATTTTTATAATTGGTAAGTGAAAACTTATGTAGAACCCAGTGACAAGACTTGACTTTTTAGGTCAGTTAGACGTTGAAATAAAAATCAAGCATACTTACCTATAATGAGTAATGACGATATTATTGAGACTCATATATTTTAGATAATTCCACACAATAAATAAACCGTAAAATAAAAACCAACCACGGTAAAGAGTTTGCGGTAGTCGATATGACGAGACTCTGAAGATTACTGAAGCATAAAATAAAACAAAAATATAAAAGGCGAGACGCGTCTCATAGCTTAACGATATCCCCCATTTATTTTCCAATTATCGGGGGCACACCGTGCCCCAAAAATGAGAAATCGCCTTCAACTCATATTTATTTTTAAATCTAGTGAATTTATACTGTATTCGTATGTTTTTTGGAATGATCCGCATCGTAAGCTGGAGTCCGTGAGTGCGTGACCCGCTATAAATCTATCCTTTTTTTATTTTTTATTATTATTTTTATAGTTTTTGTGACAGTCATCATCGACATCATCTAAACTTATGTATATAAAATTAAATTTTTTGAAAATTGGATCACAATATAATATAATATGGTATAAATAGTAAGAACTAATAGTATTAAAGTGTACCAATTTTACAATACGAACGATTACAGAGACAGAAAAGAAAAAAAAACATGTGTAAATAAGTATACAATAATTACAATAACGTAGCTATCTCTGTATTAAAAGGACGTGACGACCACGTTAGAGTCTACGGTTGTTTGGGCGGATAATCAGCCCATAATGAAGTGGACCACTTGCTTTTTGTAGCTGGCTGAAGAATCCAACCGAAAGTTTCTAGATGTATTTTTTTATCGTTGGTAACTTAAAATCTTGGTGCAGTGCCTTGTTATGCACAAAGCACGGAGCATTTGATATTATACGTAGGACTTTCGATTGTAGGATTTGGATTTTGTTTATATGAGTTGTAGCGCATTGACCCCAGACCAGGGCGGCATATAAAACTAAGGGACGAATGATTTGTTTATATAAAAGTAGTGAGCACTTCCAGCTCAATGAAGTTTGACGGTTAATCAAAGGATATAGCATTCCCAATCGCTGATAACCTTGATGCAATTTGGAACACACGTGGGGGTTCCACTTAAGTTTTCTATCTAATAATACTATTTTATATTATGGTACCTACCAAGATATATTTTGGCCGTTGTACTTTTGAGTATCATAGTTGACGGGTGAATAGAACTGCCGAGCTTTTCGTTGGGTTGAGGATAATTTTCCAACTTTGTGCCCATTTTTGAATCTCGTTGAGATGAGTTTGAATATTTTCTGTAACCTTTTCTATTTTATCGGAATTAGAATATATGACACTGTCATCCCCGTACAGTGCTATTTCCGTGTTCATTGTTGTGGGGAAATCGGATATGTATAAGTTAAAGAGTATTGAAGATAGTTTTGATCCATGTGGTACACCTGCATTAATTCTTTTGATATCCGAATTCGTATCTTCTATTTGGACGAATCTATCTGCGCGAATAGAGGAAAGATCTAATGATATTGAAGATAACTGACTGTGTATTAAGGCATTTTAATTTGTAAAGAAGACCGTCATGCCAAACTTTATCAAACGATTTGGCTATATCTAGGAATACGGCTCCAGTGTGTTTTTTTTTTCGAACCCATTACTTATGTGCTCTGTAATACGAAAAAGTTGTTGTGTAGTTTAGTGGTATGGTTTAAAACCAAATTGGCAGTGAGGTTTTCCTTCTGTTGCATTTAGATGACTGATAAGCCTGGAGTGGATAATTTTCTCGAATATTTTTGAAACCGACGATAATAAGCTAATGGGCCTGTAATTATTTGGCTCAGTATTATCTTTGCCCGGTTTCTTAATCATTATTATTTTTGCTTTTTCCAGGCAGTAGGAAAATAACTCAGCTTTAATAGGGCATTGAGTAGAACTGTCATATAAACTATTGCTTTGTTGGGTAGTTTTTTTAGTATATAATTGGTGATTAGGTCGTGACCGGGTGATTTACGGTTCCGTAGTTTTTTAATTATTTCTGATGGGTTTGTAAATGGGAAAATATTTTGAGGAAGAATTTCTGCTTCTCTTAATTTTTGGGACACCAAATTGTTGGTTCTATCGTCGTTTAGCGAATTAAGTGTAAAAGTGTTTGCTAAGGTGGTAGCAAACAGATTGCATTTTTCATTAACATTATTAATAAAATTATTTCAGACTTTAAAGGGGGAATCTTGTTGTTATTGGGTTTAATTAATCTCTTGGTTGCTAACCAGAGATTAGAATCTGCAGGATGTATTGAAGATAAATATTTTTGATATGAATCTATTCTAAGTTCTGCCAGTCTATTCTAAAAAGTAAAAATAGTATAATGGTATTAATAAAAGAAAAGATTTTGACAAATATTGAATTATATTATTATGACATTCAAATTTGAAAAATAAATATTTCATTAATTTTATTATTTAAATTATTAATGCTGTCCGTATTCTAAGTGGCTAGACGTTTTCTTATTGCTTATGTGATGATGCTTCAACACTCGACGAAACTTGTACAATATTTTCCAGTTTAAATTTCCAAAAAAAATGTTATCGTGCATAAATCAAAATAGTCCAAATAAAGTCGAACATCAAAAATACTTAAAAATTATAGCACAAACAGATCCAATATATTTTTGAAATTATTTAATTTCTAGTAAATGCTAGTATGAATATTTTATGAAAATTTGAAGTACCTACAGTTAAAAAACAAAAATTTATAAGAAAATTAAAAATATATTATTACACCCTTGTAAATTCAATAAATTCGTCACTTTGCTCAGAATCTTAAATAAAATATTTGATTCCTTTTAAATAAAATAAAAGTACTTTTATCTACTTAGCTCTAATAAAATATTTTGTATTCCACTTATGTGATGAAATAATTTTTTTTCTGTGGGTTAGATAAATGAAATTTTCTCTCCTTGTTCATACTTCCATAACATATGTATTTAATTAAATAAAATCTACTATGCATAGAAAACTCGAGTGTTTAAAAAACATATTGATCGTTATTTTAAATTTGATTAAATACAAAATATAATTGTTGACGTATATTTATTAGGATTAATGCTTTTCATAATCTATAGTATGAATGGGATTATTGAATTTTTTAGAATTGTCAAAATAAAATATTGTGAACTTAATATAAGGATAATTAATTTTTACTATATAATCGGTAAGATTATACCCTGAGATGTTAAATAGACCACAGTTCATCATATTTAATTTCAGAAACATTGTCTATTCTTCTTTATTAATAGAGTAAATCAACCATTTGTTTATTTTTTATGTGTAATTTCTTAATAAATACAAAAATGCATTTAAAATTAAGTGCTGTTTAACTATAACAAAATATATAAAGTTCAGGGTCAAAATCTCAAATATAAGCTAAAACTCTCTATTTTCATAAGAAAAAAGTGATGTAATTTTTTATAAAGTAATTGTGTGATTTGGATAAATTTATTTATTTTTAAGTTTATAAATATTTATTTTATTTTTTTATTGTTTTCATTACAATCAAAATAAAACTAAGTATAGAAAACAATTTTAGATGAAAAATGAATGTAATGATAGTTACCTATGACATGTCAAATAAATTAAATCATATAGTTGCCTGTGCAGAACTATTTTTATTGAACAGATAATTGGATCAAAATTATTTGCAATTGCGACATTCGTGGATCCCACATTTGGTTGGCTGGTAACTTTGTAGGTGATTTTGATTTAAAAACCTAACATGCATTATAACCCAAAGCTTCATATTAATGAAATTCTTTGTAAAGAACTCAAGTTTTTAGAATTTATTCAAATAAAACTGCGGTATTTTTAAATAACTGTTCTGTCCAGTTTTCCCTTGTTTTTACTAAGCCATTTTTCGGGATTCCTGTAATTTAAATGATTAAACTGTGGTAAAAAAAGCGTTAAACTGATTTAGCATAGCCCATCATGCGCACTTCAATTCACTTTTTTTTTTTTTTATCGATGTACTATCCTTTTAGTGGGGTGTATATAGAGTATTTTTTTTGTAGGGAGGTCGGTGGGTTGGGGAATAATAAATATGTTTAATATCACAAGAAACAAAATTGAAAATAATATAAAAAAATTTGAAGAAAAACAATCTGTACGTAAGGGAGTTAAACAAATGTTCTTTTTTATGTTTTTGAAATTGTCAAATTTAAGCATTTTGATTTTTTTTATATAATATTTATAACGATAAATAAATTACACTACATTAACGTATGCAAAATTCTAACCTAAACAAAATGTTCAAAATATTTAAATCATTTTTTGTTTTACGATGATGCTTGCGGTGGTGCTGTAAATGTAAAAAAATAGCATATAAAATACTTAGTTTTTAATATTTTTCTAGACATTTCGGATGTGAGGGCTTCAACCCACTCATCTAACTCCATTATTCCGTCCCTCCGTTCAGTATTATAAGATCTCACCTACCTACTTATTTATACTCGGCAGTAGTAAAATAATGATAATACGGCGTCTTGAATAGGCACTTTAGCAGCACAGCTGTCGTCGTGTTTTCCAGTACATCATGACAATTACGTCTGTTAGGCGTTATTTTTTTTTTAAACGCAAAAGGTTTCACTTATATTCATGCCACAAACCTATTCATACCTTTCTATTGTACATTTGTACATCAGAATTCACTTATAAGCTATAATATCAGCTAGTGATATTATAATAATTAATATTAAATAATTTATTATAACAAAATATCCTGAGAAATTTAGACTGTCTCCGTTCAAAATCGTTTTAAGTGTACAATGTTTTATTATTAAATTCAAAATAGGCACATCCATTAAAGTGACCTACACAATAACGTGGTACACTGGACACCTACTACATAGTAACACAGATGACAAAATAGTTAGGTATCATCAACGTTTTTGATACGTACCCCACGCTCAAATATTTCCTCACTTCACCAATATTATGGTAGTTCTCCTTTTCGTATTGGCTATCAATACATATTATACATAATATAATATAATACCTATTTAATATTGAAAAATTCTACCCTTCAGAAGTGGAGAACTAGGATATGGGCCAGAGGTGAAGGAGATGTGCGTACTGATAAAACTGTTACAACTGTGACGATACCTATATACTTTGCCACACCTACGATACATCAAATCGAGTTCCCCGATTTTTCAAATGTTTAACCATCGCCAATCATTTAATAAAATCCAAAGTCCTGGGATGGTTATCTAGATAAATAGATGTAATTTTACGTAGGCTATTTCGTGTGATGAATGTTTAAAACAACATATTATTTAGTTTTAAATTTATTGCTTTTCTTCATTTAATTTGGAGCCGAGATTTAATTTTATTAATATTACTTTGACTTTATTTCTTAAATAGTTTTAAGTATGTTTTTAATACGCTGTGTAGTATTAGAGAGCTGAAAGTTTGATTACACGATCATCAAATTTTTTAGAAAACATAAATTAAAAGAATATTACAATTTCTTTTATTAATCACC
Organism: Macrosiphum euphorbiae; assembly: GCA_949089665.1. Classification (NCBI taxonomy): domain Eukaryota; kingdom Metazoa; phylum Arthropoda; class Insecta; order Hemiptera; family Aphididae; genus Macrosiphum; species Macrosiphum euphorbiae. The sequence continues at coordinate 31,618,522 of CARXXK010000001.1, forward strand.
ATTTAAAAGAAAACATGAAAAAAAAATCGAGTTATATTATTAATACAAATTAAAAAAATAATTTGACTTATGAAAAAATGTATTTAATTTACACTAAAATGGAACAAATACTGTTCACAGTAACTACGTTCTCGATTATGAATCAATACTTATTAATTTTAGTGAAGCCTAACACAGATGAATAGTATATGATGCAAATGGTAGTGGTACATCAGATATGCATACCAAATTATGAGGCGATGAAATCAAAGGTGTGGAAAATATTTTAGAAAACCGTCGTCATAATTTTACTTATACATATATTGATTTTGATTATGGAGATTGAAAATGCATATCTATTACTTACCAAATCGTCTTCGTTAGGTAAAAAATCTAATAAATAAGTATTGAGCAATAATAATTATTGTATTTTATAGTCAATGAACTCCTTGCAGAATAATACGATACGGTAATTTAGAATTAATAATAATAATAATAATAATAATAATAATAATAAAATTATACTATAGTATAACTATAGTATACACGGTGTCACTTAAGCAATTTCAATTTTTTTTTACCAATAATTGAACGCAACATCTTTTACACGTATTGGTATTTTAAACGTGTTTGCGGTCACTGCAGATTCTACGATCGTTTATCAAAATGGCAGCCACCACCCCATTGTATACCAAACTTGGTGTATTTCAATTGTTTGTGTCTGGCTAATGTTCACAAATAATCAAGCACAGCAATAAGCTACGATTTATCTAGTAATTTAAACTCCCACCATAATAGCCACGTACAATAACGTTTAGGTAACGATTGCTTTACTTGTAGTTTTGGTATAATATATGTATGGAAAAATATTAAATAATTATTAACACAGATATTATTAAAATTTCTCATAATGCCACTAATACAATATTACGCTGTTGACAATGGTCAACAGATGTAACTTTGTTTTTAAAATAAATCTAATATATAAAATTCTCGTGTCACAATTTTAGTTACCATACTCCTCCGAAACGGCTTGACCGATTTTTATGAAACTTTATATGTATATTCAGTAGGTCTGAGAATCGGCTACTATCTATTTTCTATACTCCTAAGAGATAAGAGTTGTCCAGAAAAAAATAAAAATAATATTATTACTTAAATAAAAATAGTGTATCATATATTGGTTGCTATTGGTTAATCGGGAATGTTTGTTGATTTTCATTATTATTTTTTATAAATGAATGTTTCCCATACCTCTGGGAAGAAGATGGGCTAATTTAAAAAGGGTTAAATTTGGTTTTTTTTTATTCATCTGATATTAGTACGGTTAGGATTTTGTATTAATTGATTATATTAATCCAATTTAGGTGGAATTAAGTAAAAACTACAAACTTGGTATAACTTTGATACTTTAGAGTTAAATCATACACTTATTACAAACAGCACGAGCACGGGGTCCGCGATCTACCGCAGATAGATTGCCTACCTGATAATATACTACTGCGAATCAGAATTTTTATTCCGGGCAACAGAAAAGTTCAGATTAATCTAGAATATCATACACCTGAACAAAGTTTGAGTCATATACAATTTGTACATTTAACGGATAACGAAGTGCACGGGATCAGCTAGTAAAATATAATAATACTATTAATAAACATATTATTTACTTTAGTTTCAATTATAATATATAGGTAAAACTTTGTATTTTGTATTTTACTTGAATTCTAAATAATATTCAGATATTATTATAATACAAAAGATCATTTTTAAACATAGGTGATGCAAAATAAATGTATTTTAAATATGTATATGCAATTGATCCATCATGTTCCATACTTGAGTAAGAACTGAGAAATATAATATTATGATTAATATGTCTTGATTCCTTACTGTTTTAGAGAATATTCACTGTGTGTGCTGTATCATGATAAAAGAGGGTTCATTGATGTGCATTGATCCATACGCAGTTGTATGGTTAGTAGGTACTGAGTACTGACCACTCTAATTTAAGTACCTACCCGGTTTTATAAACGAATACTAGTTTCGCTATAATCAACAAAATATTATTAACACAGTTTTATTGATTTAACATTTCTAATCAAATTTAAATTGAGCCAATTCTTTACAAAACATTTTTTGTTGTTCATCAATTTTTTTTATTAAAATTTGCATTTTTTATTAACTTAATATACGTAAACAAATATATACATAAACAATAAACCATAGTAATAAGTTCGTTTATTTGAAAATAGTACACAAATAAAATTTATAAAATATATAAATCTAGCCTAATCGAGCCTCTATATTAAAATAAATAATTAGGCTCAATATTACTATTAGGATAACAGTGGTCTGGTGTGGCTTGGTGGTTGGCCTTAGTCACTAACGTATTCTGAGGTCAAGCATTAGCCGGTGTCGCTAGTTCCCGGATGGATGACCACCATGGATTTAAGTGAAAAATTTTCGCCACATATACACGTGTTCCAAATCTTACCCTCCCCAACCATAACAAACCGACTAAAATAACTTTCAGGCTAATTACCTCAGATATTGAAGACTTAACTCAATAAAAAAAAAAAATAAGAAAACAAATTAAAATTCAATAAATGCAAAATGTACAACTATTTTGATGATGGATGTAATCACGTTATCGTACATTTTATCAAATTGAATTAAATTTGCTATCTGTTTTTTAATTAAATTATAAAAAGCGGTTAAGTGGATGTCGCTCTGCTGTACAGTAGGTTACAAGTGGGTCAATGTATATTGGATTGTATTAAACTTGAATTCATAATGACATAATATTATTGTATAAGAAAAAGGATTCTGAGAGGAGATGGTTTTTCAGTCTGGGTTTTTTAAATTATTATTATTTATTATAGCCTTTAATTCAATTAGTATTATAATATTATTATTATTATTTATTCGTTTCTATGGTGATAATGATAAACAAAGAGTTAGAAATTAAAATCCCATTTTTAGCGGTTTTTTGTAATTTGTAGGTGGTTTTCCTGTGGCATTAAATAACCATTGATAAAATTGAAAAACTACCTCTTTAAAGTATCATCTTGATCCAATTTGCTAAATGATGAGGTACTATATTATGTTGAAATCGAAGCACTCCTTTTGGTAGAAATTTTGTATACCGGATATTAAAAAAAAAAAAAAAAATACCATTGTAAAACCAATAGCTTCCTGGCGGCTGGCTTTAAAATAAAACTACTAACTAGTTATGTAATATACACAGAAAATGAAAATAAATATAGGTTAAAATATTTTTTTTACCAACAAGTAAGCAGTATCGATTGGAAAATGAGTATTAGCATAGAACAATAGTGTTAGCTATATAGTATGTTTTCTTAACTTTGGCGTTATCTACGCTATGTTGTCTTGAACATATTTATGCTGTTTTTAAATTTGAATGTACGATGAAGGCCTTTAATTTATTCCAGTATTGATAAAGTATAATTATTATTTATTCCAGTGTACCAGCCAAACTGTGTGGCGCGGTCCGTACACTCAACTGCGGAAATGCTCTGAGTGTACGTATCGGCCCGTGTTGTTAGCTCCCGGATGGGTGACCACTCGGGATTTTTAGTTATAAATCCTTGCCACACATACAAACGTGTTTCAACCAACCGTCCAAACCATTCCTCCCCCAAACAAAAAAAACAGCTAATGGCCATAGTTGCCGGGTTTAAGCTCAATAAAAAAAAAAATACAAGGAAAAAAATACTCTTAGGTCATACAGTAAATTCTGTTGGATTGATAATATTTTAATTTAACACTATATTTTGTTGATTTATCGCCTTAGGTTTCCGTATTCCAATATTTATAGAGTATAATGTAGTTTGTTCAAAGATATAGCCACATAGGTACTATAACTGAAAAAATGTCACTTTTTTAAATATATTTATCGTCGGGAATTTGCGGAAGAGTAGTCTTGTCATTTAATTTAAACGAATTTTTGCACAAGTGTATAGGAAATATCTACTATTTTCCACCATTTTCGTTATTTGTCTTTATTATGTAACAACAAAATGGTTCCGGGATTTTATTTGGAAATTCATGGGTTGATTTCCAGATGACACCTGGACTTGTTACTCTATCATCTGTGCAATAGTGTGCATGCGTTATTATTATGTATATTTAATATTTATTTACTTTAATTTTATACAGTTGACTTGTTCGCCGTATATTTCCACTAGGATAAATAGTAAGGTTGTAATAAATTATATTCATGTGGACATGACAAAATTGTGATATATTATGGTAAATAATAACAGAGTTATAAAATTCCTAAGGAAACCCTGTACCGCAACCCTTTGTGAATAAAAATAACGTTTTGGTTTCTATTAAAATTATGATGATAGTTCTGTAAATAATTTTTTTTATGCAATTTATTGCTATTTGATACAATTTGTATGAAGATTATGTAATGAATTACCTATGTAAGTCTATAAGTATTGACATTATTATTAAAAAGTTATTCTATGGAAAATAATCATGAATGTAAAATGGCAGTAGACTAGAAGAATAATAGTGATTATTTTTAATTTAATTATTACACATTATCTGGTTTATAAAGTTACTCGTCGCCCTATTCGATAGTTTTCAAATTAATCTGAAGAAGCATCTGGACTGCTGTGATTGAGCATTACCGGTAAAATATATTATGTGGGGTAGACAGTATTATATTTTAACATATTAATGGATATTGCAATGTGTGGGAAGAGGTTGCATTGGGGTATAATTAAATTTGTAAATGATGGAACACCGGACACTGTATGAAAAACCACATTACAGAAGACTTTGTAATAATAAATTCTGGTTAAAATTTTATATTTTTTCATTTATGCTATGGACAATTAATAAAAAAAAAAGAATAAATATTGTATTAGCTATAGCGTAAATACATGTATATTTGGTATTTGAAAATAAGAGTTTTCATTTGCTGCAGCTGTGGTTTTGTTCAAGTAATTTGAAACCCAAGTCTGATTAAAATCTGAGAATGAGTATCTTGAGTCTTATTTATTTTTAAAGTTCGTCATATTAAACTCAAAACTTCGTTAAGAGGAACATGTTCCTAAATCATTATAATTAATTGCATATTAATTCAGGGATAGTATTATTCCCTATAGTATATGGTATAAACACATTTTGACTAATATACATAACGAAATAATTAAAAAAAAATATTAAGAAAACTGTATGCATACCTTTTATATGAGTTGATATTTTATAAATAGGTTAATTTTTTTCTTATTATACCTCGTATATGAAATTTAGTAGCCACAATTATCTTACTCATTAAGTATATCGTAAAACATGTTAATATAATAACATGGTCAAATTATAATTGTAACCCTTATGGTTACATGATGGAGAGTATGGACAGGGTGTAATCAGGAAGAAGTTAAATACAATTTTCTTTAATATTATTATCTAACTACTCACTATAAGTATTCCATCAACCAGCGAATATAGCGTTTATAATATTATTGTTATACTACCTTCATTTCTTACCACAACAATATAACAAAACCGTACATTTAATCATATACCATTTTAACCTAAACTAAATGTTTAACATAACAACGACAATGTTACATAAAAAAAAAAAAAAATATGCAAATTTACTAAAAACATTACAACGTAGGTGCTTAAATTAGATTGAATTGTGTTTGGTGAGAGTTATGAAGTAGGTAGGTACCTATTGAATATCACAATGTTCATTGATACTTGTCTTATGTATTGAGTTTCTTTTTTTAATTTTAATTTTTATCTCTCATTCTATATGCGTTCGTAATAGGAATATAAATCTTTCTTCTTCATAATATAACCAAATTAAATAGTTAAATAGATTGTTTATTAAAAGTTCAATTTTATTTTAATTTCATGTTAAATTATATCGATATAGATATAATATAATATATAGGTAGGTACATTATATTTTATTTAATATTTTTTTTTTTTTTTTAACCAATTAACAAAACACCAATTAATCATAATTGGCTTGTATCATATTATCATAATAGAAAACTATGATCCGTAAAATTATTGGGTGCAAATAATAATCTTATAAACACAAGTAAAGAGGTTCAAACAATATTTTTAATTTAACACTACTTAAATAATTGAAGGGGTCAGTGGATGAAGGTGTTAACTACATTTTTTCAGAAATGCATTTTATTGCATGAAAAGGGGTGTTATAACGTTATAAACATTATATCACAATTTGATAAGAGTTTATTTAGTGGTTACCAATAATAGTTGGTTACCTACGTGTTATAAGAAGAATTGATCATTAGTTATAGTGGATAAAAGCGGTAGTGTATGTTAACTTTTCAATTTCAAAAATGTTAGTTAACATTCACCCCTTCAATTGTATTAGTAATTTATTCAAGTAGAAAAAAAAAGAAGGCATTTGTTTTTGTTTTATTTGCAGCATGACCACATTGCTATGAAATCAATAATAATTATCTTTCAATTACGTAACATATATCATAATATATGTGTAGTTTACCATATGAAAAATAAGATATAAAATCTGCTATAAGTCTACAGTGTTTACGTTTATTTCTTAGTATAATGCAAATAACTGTAGTAGACTTTTTGTAGTAAATATTTTTATTTATTTATTTATTTAAATTCTAACGGATTATAAGATCCAAGTAAAATATATATAATATACCTAATAGTACAATTTTGACAATGATATTAATAATACAAATGATAAAAAATCATAAAAATATTACTTATTATTTAATATTATTATTAATTTTAAATATATACAACATAGTAAAATATAGAATTTCATATGTATAATATATTTCATAGAATACTGATAAATATTAGTTATTGATTTCAGAATTATTTTTAATATTAATAGGCGAATAATTGCCATTCACGGGTTCTGGGAACATATGAATTTATTTAAGAAAAAATCATTAATATAAATAATAGGTAGGTAGGTATTAGGTATGTTGTGCGAAGAAGGGGGCTGCACAAGGAAGCCGGGCGACGGATGTACCTGGATGTGTGTGCACAGGCGGCAGCTACACGTAAACCGACGCGTTCGTTGTCTTCGTAGGTATAATATTCCTCGACGTTCTCTGTAGGAGGGGAGGGGACGGAGAGAGATAGTGGACTGTATAACTACAAGGACATGAATATAAGATAACTAATAACATTGAGTTCGATGGTATGGCAATGTACAGAACAATATTTATTGTTGGCGTTCTGCAATTCAAATATCTTACGTACTAGTGTTAGTAATAGTATTTGTCATGGCACGATCACAACTCGATCGGCAAAAAACTACTATAATAATTCAATATATAATAATACAAAAAAACGTATGGGTTGCGTAATGCGAGTAATAAATGTAAACAATAACAAACAAGATAATAGTGTGTACGACCTGATACGATGAAAGTTCGATGATACCACGGTGAGAGTGCGGCAACTGACCCGATTCGACGGTGAGACGGTGACAACGGACGTTGAACTGGTGTGCAGCACTTGCACCTACGTCGAACGTGACGAACAGGTACGACGACACCACGTATATGCGGCCGGTAACGACGGCGGACGAAAACACGTGGGCGCGAATGTAAATTAACAAATTCTGAGCACGGCTCGGGTTGCGGGACGGACGTCGTCCACAACGACACAACAATACAAAAAAAAAACTAGGTGAGCGCACCGCGTTCGGTGATTTCGCACTGCGTCAAGCGAACGGACGGAAACCACGTGGACGTGTAGGTGCACGGCCCGGGGCGCACAGCGAAAAACGGCGGTTATTATTTTGGCGCAGACGGCCGCAAAATAATGTAGTTCGTGTGTGTGCAGAACGACACTACACGAAAACGGACCTAACACTGTCCGGGCGGTACTTTTGGCGCAGATGGCCGCAAGGTATGAAAAAACACAAAACCGTTAAGCCGAAAAAAAACCAGGATGGCTGAGCGACGTACGACGGACGAGAGACGACGAACTTCGAAAACGATGATATAAACACGCGCGACAACGGCGAGATAAGCGTTGTATGAAGCGCGTGTGCTCGTGGTGGGGTGTAGGCCGATAACGACGAACGGTCGACCGAAGTCCGCGAGACGTGTGACGGATCCGTACCCAACATTTTCTCCCCCCGTTGAAAGCCGTGGGCTTTCAAGAAACCATCAGAGCTGAAGATTGATGTTGAAAGACCAGATCGTACACATTACAAACAATTGCGGGTTCAAAAAATACATAAAAAATACAAATATAAAAATACATTGAATGGTACAGCGATACATATACAATTTAAAAGAGGATGGAGGATGAACGAGAGGAAGCCAGGACAGTCTACTTATCTGTTGGCAGTTTAACAACTTTGACCACCGGTCTCTTCATCTCCCCATCTTGTGTGATGATGGTAATTACGCGGACGATTTGGTCTGGACCTGGATGAACAGCTGTAATGCGTCCCATACGCCACACGGAAGGGGGCTGATTTGGAGCATCCACAATGACAAGATCCCCCACTTTAAGGTTATCCTGGATAGTAGTCCATTTCTGACGACCCTGGAGCGTATTCAAGTACTCCCGTGACCATCGCTTCCAGAACGACTGATGCATCTGTCGAAGAAGCTGCCAACGTGTCAGTCGATTCATCGGAACCTCGGTGAGGTTTACTTCTGGTACTTCCATGATTGGTTGTCCGATGAGGAAATGTCCAGGGGTCAAGGCGGTGTGATCATGTGGGTCCATCGAAGCTGGAGTGAGAGGGCGTGAGTTAAGAATTCCCTCGATTCGAACACACAATGTCTCGAACTCTTCGTAGGTAAGCACTTGAGTGCCAATCACTCGTTTCAAATGGAACTTCACGCTTTTGATGCCCGCCTCCCAGAGTCCACCAAAATGCGGCGTGGCAGGTGGATTGAAATGCCAATCACAAAAGACATGAGCGGACACTTGGGCTTGGACGTTTTTATCCCGAAATATCTGTTTTAACTGTCTAGCAGCACCAACATAATTTGTGCCGCAATCTGAATACACATGTGCTGGTACACCCCGGCGTGCGACAAATCTATCTAGAGCGGCAAGAAACGCGTCGGCTGTCAAATCGGAAACAATTTCAAGATGTATGGCTTTGGTAGCCATACAAACAAATAACGCAATGTAGACTTTAGTGGTTTTCGTGTTTCGTCTTTTACATTCTTTAATGAGGTAGGGTCCTCCATAATCCGTGCCGACACTCGAAAACGCGCGAACTGAATGGACACGAGCTTCAGGCAGGATACCCATACGGGGTGTTGGATGTAGTGCTTTGTGCCTTGTGCACGTGACGCACTTAAAAATGTGTCCTAACGATAGGTAATCATTCATGAAGGATCGATACGACTCGTACAATAGTTTGTCCTTCTGGAGGCGAAGCTCTAAGTTCAGAAGACGCTTCAAGGCTAAGTGTCGTGACTCTCCGAGTTGACATGAGGGCGAACTAATTCCGGACTTTGAAGTAAATATCTGAGTTCCATCGTCATTTGTGAAAACGTGGTGTCGAAACGGTAAGGCGACACAAAAACGCCCATCGGCATCTCGTGTTGTGGATTTGGTGAACCACCTCTCACATAGCTCATCTTCCGTGGTAGGAACTGCGGGGGCAACGGGTTCTTCAATTGACCAAAAACGATGTAGAAGAGAGTCTATCGACGGACTAGATGTGAGCACCAACGATATACGTGGGGCGGAAGCACCTCTGAGAGGGTTCATTAATCCCATTAAAATCCAACCCAAATGACTATCCATGGCGGATGGAAAACCGACCACATGTTTTACTTTCGACTCAGAACAAATCAGCAACGGATATAGATCACTTCCAAGCAACATGTCGATTCGAGACGGAGTGTCGAATTGAGGATCAGCCAATATTAAATGTTTATATTGTGCGCGTACAGTATGTGGTAGTGGTGTAGATGGTAGATGAGACGTAATTTTGGGCAGTATAATTAGATCGTGGCAATTGAATTTTGGACTTGATGTATGATGTGGTATAAAAGAACAAGATGTGCTACCTCTCACTTGGGTCACCGGACTTTGAGACAAACCAACTATTTCACTTTCGCATTTACGTCGTGACAGACCAATGCGAGCTACGCAATCCGTCGTTATTGCCGATATCTGGGAACCACTGTCTAATAATACACGCACAGAATGATAATTGCCACGCGCATCTAGAACTCGAACAACGGCTGTACCCAATAACACTGTACTACCGGACGCTGACATGCCCGAAAATTTAGTATTGGCACTTCCTCCCTCCTCACTGTTGATTGGAGCGTGTTCCTGATTGGTGGTGGTCGAAGGTTCTGAGGCTGATGGATAATGTAACAAAGAGTGATGGCGTTGCTGACATTTACCACAAAGGTATTTGGATCTACATGTGTCCACCATGTGTGTTGAACTCATACACGAAAAACACAGTTTATTTTCTTTGACGTATTCCCGACGTTGTGATACGGAATATGTCTTAAATTCCGGACAATGATACAAAAAATGTTCACCACGATTACAAAGAGTGCAATTCTTAGGTTTGTTCAATTTTGACGAAGACGACGACAGGCTTTTATTCTTATGAATAGGTTTACTCGCGGTAGTAAGTACTAACTTCGATGCTATAGGTTTTTGAAATTTATTAGATCGGTTTTCAGTCTTGGCGACGCCCTGTATGTTCTCCAATATTTTTATACGTTTTTGAACAAAGGTGATGAGAGTATCAAAATTCGGAATAGTGGATTGACAAATGTCCGCTTCAAACAATTGACGGGTGTTCGGATCTAATACACGTGAACCCAAAAAAAACAACATAAAACCCGCGAGATCTTCAACTCCGAGTAATTTTAACGTACTGACATTTTCTTTAAAAATATTTAAAAACGTGGTCAAAGCTGGTACTGATTCTTGAGCGATAGGTTTGAAAGCGAAAAGCTTGTCCAAATGAGCAGTTGCGAGCAAACGTTTATTTTCAAATCGGTCGGTGAGCGCTGCCCACGCAACGTTATAATTCGCCGCCGACAACGGAATAGATTTAATTACGGATAATGCAGAACCGGTCAGACTCTGTGACAACAACTGAAATTTGTGTATATTATCGACATTGGAATCTTCATGTACAAGCGATTTAAAACTATCACGGAACGCACACCAGTTTGTTATGGACCCATCGAACGACGGCAATTCAATTTTCGGAAGTGCACTAAACGATTGCCGAGTAGGTACCGGTTGTATGGTCGCGGTTACTTCAGACGTTCGATCAACAATTTCGCGAATTTCGTCGACAACGGCTTCGACGGTATCCATTACCGGTGAATCGATCGATTCGTATTCATCGGAACGACCGACAACGACCAATGAATTAATGATAACATTTTGTTCGGCTTGAAAACGAGAAAAATGATTATCTAAACGTTTTACACTTGCGGATAATTGTTCTCGTTTTCCAGGATCGCTCATAGATAGCCTCGCGATGTTCAAAATATCCGAAATTGATTTTTGTGCGCGGTTACGTGCAATACGCGCACATTCCAACGCTTGCTCGGCCGTTTCATTTTTTTTTTTGTTTGTCATTATCGAAAATATTAGTGCAACGTTAAAAAATACAAGAACAACTTGAAACGAACGACAACGATTTTGTGAACTAATCCGGCTCGAAGGACCAAAAAATGTGCGAAGAAGGGGGCTGCACAAGGAAGCCGGGCGACGGATGTACCTGGATGTGTGTGCACAGGCGGCAGCTACACGTAAACCGACGCGTTCGTTGTCTTCGTAGGTATAATATTCCTCGACGTTCTCTGTAGGAGGGGAGGGGACGGAGAGAGATAGTGGACTGTATAACTACAAGGACATGAATATAAGATAACTAATAACATTGAGTTCGATGGTATGGCAATGTACAGAACAATATTTATTGTTGGCGTTCTGCAATTCAAATATCTTACGTACTAGTGTTAGTAATAGTATTTGTCATGGCACGATCACAACTCGATCGGCAAAAAACTACTATAATAATTCAATATATAATAATACAAAAAAACGTATGGGTTGCGTAATGCGAGTAATAAATGTAAACAATAACAAACAAGATAATAGTGTGTACGACCTGATACGATGAAAGTTCGATGATACCACGGTGAGAGTGCGGCAACTGACCCGATTCGACGGTGAGACGGTGACAACGGACGTTGAACTGGTGTGCAGCACTTGCACCTACGTCGAACGTGACGAACAGGTACGACGACACCACGTATATGCGGCCGGTAACGACGGCGGACGAAAACACGTGGGCGCGAATGTAAATTAACAAATTCTGAGCACGGCTCGGGTTGCGGGACGGACGTCGTCCACAACGACACAACAATACAAAAAAAAAACTAGGTGAGCGCACCGCGTTCGGTGATTTCGCACTGCGTCAAGCGAACGGACGGAAACCACGTGGACGTGTAGGTGCACGGCCCGGGGCGCACAGCGAAAAACGGCGGTTATTATTTTGGCGCAGACGGCCGCAAAATAATGTAGTTCGTGTGTGTGCAGAACGACACTACACGAAAACGGACCTAACACTGTCCGGGCGGTACTTTTGGCGCAGATGGCCGCAAGGTATGAAAAAACACAAAACCGTTAAGCCGAAAAAAAACCAGGATGGCTGAGCGACGTACGACGGACGAGAGACGACGAACTTCGAAAACGATGATATAAACACGCGCGACAACGGCGAGATAAGCGTTGTATGAAGCGCGTGTGCTCGTGGTGGGGTGTAGGCCGATAACGACGAACGGTCGACCGAAGTCCGCGAGACGTGTGACGGATCCGTACCCAACATTTTCTCCCCCCGTTGAAAGCCGTGGGCTTTCAAGAAACCATCAGAGCTGAAGATTGATGTTGAAAGACCAGATCGTACACATTACAAACAATTGCGGGTTCAAAAAATACATAAAAAATACAAATATAAAAATACATTGAATGGTACAGCGATACATATACAATTTAAAAGAGGATGGAGGATGAACGAGAGGAAGCCAGGACAGTCTACTTATCTGTTGGCAGTTTAACAACTTTGACCACCGGTCTCTTCATCTCCCCATCTTGTGTGATGATGGTAATTACGCGGACGATTTGGTCTGGACCTGGATGAACAGCTGTAATGCGTCCCATACGCCACACGGAAGGGGGCTGATTTGGAGCATCCACAATGACAAGATCCCCCACTTTAAGGTTATCCTGGATAGTAGTCCATTTCTGACGACCCTGGAGCGTATTCAAGTACTCCCGTGACCATCGCTTCCAGAACGACTGATGCATCTGTCGAAGAAGCTGCCAACGTGTCAGTCGATTCATCGGAACCTCGGTGAGGTTTACTTCTGGTACTTCCATGATTGGTTGTCCGATGAGGAAATGTCCAGGGGTCAAGGCGGTGTGATCATGTGGGTCCATCGAAGCTGGAGTGAGAGGGCGTGAGTTAAGAATTCCCTCGATTCGAACACACAATGTCTCGAACTCTTCGTAGGTAAGCACTTGAGTGCCAATCACTCGTTTCAAATGGAACTTCACGCTTTTGATGCCCGCCTCCCAGAGTCCACCAAAATGCGGCGTGGCAGGTGGATTGAAATGCCAATCACAAAAGACATGAGCGGACACTTGGGCTTGGACGTTTTTATCCCGAAATATCTGTTTTAACTGTCTAGCAGCACCAACATAATTTGTGCCGCAATCTGAATACACATGTGCTGGTACACCCCGGCGTGCGACAAATCTATCTAGAGCGGCAAGAAACGCGTCGGCTGTCAAATCGGAAACAATTTCAAGATGTATGGCTTTGGTAGCCATACAAACAAATAACGCAATGTAGACTTTAGTGGTTTTCGTGTTTCGTCTTTTACATTCTTTAATGAGGTAGGGTCCTCCATAATCCGTGCCGACACTCGAAAACGCGCGAACTGAATGGACACGAGCTTCAGGCAGGATACCCATACGGGGTGTTGGATGTAGTGCTTTGTGCCTTGTGCACGTGACGCACTTAAAAATGTGTCCTAACGATAGGTAATCATTCATGAAGGATCGATACGACTCGTACAATAGTTTGTCCTTCTGGAGGCGAAGCTCTAAGTTCAGAAGACGCTTCAAGGCTAAGTGTCGTGACTCTCCGAGTTGACATGAGGGCGAACTAATTCCGGACTTTGAAGTAGATATCTGAGTTCCATCGTCATTTGTGAAAACGTGGTGTCGAAACGGTAAGGCGACACAAAAACGCCCATCGGCATCTCGTGTTGTGGATTTGGTGAACCACCTCTCACATAGCTCATCTTCCGTGGTAGGAACTGCGGGGGCAACGGGTTCTTCAATTGACCAAAAACGATGTAGAAGAGAGTCTATCGACGGACTAGATGTGAGCACCAACGATATACGTGGGGCGGAAGCACCTCTGAGAGGGTTCATTAATCCCATTAAAATCCAACCCAAATGACTATCCATGGCGGATGGAAAACCGACCACATGTTTTACTTTCGACTCAGAACAAATCAGCAACGGATATAGATCACTTCCAAGCAACATGTCGATTCGAGACGGAGTGTCGAATTGAGGATCAGCCAATATTAAATGTTTATATTGTGCGCGTACAGTATGTGGTAGTGGTGTAGATGGTAGATGAGACGTAATTTTGGGCAGTATAATTAGATCGTGGCAATTGAATTTTGGACTTGATGTATGATGTGGTATAAAAGAACAAGATGTGCTACCTCTCACTTGGGTCACCGGACTTTGAGACAAACCAACTATTTCACTTTCGCATTTACGTCGTGACAGACCAATGCGAGCTACGCAATCCGTCGTTATTGCCGATATCTGGGAACCACTGTCTAATAATACACGCACAGAATGATAATTGCCACGCGCATCTAGAACTCGAACAACGGCTGTACCCAATAACACTGTACTACCGGACGCTGACATGCCCGAAAATTTAGTATTGGCACTTCCTCCCTCCTCACTGTTCATTGGAGCGTGTTCCTGATTGGTGGTGGTCGAAGGTTCTGAGGCTGATGGATAATGTAACAAAGAGTGATGGCGTTGCTGACATTTACCACAAAGGTATTTGGATCTACATGTGTCCACCATGTGTGTTGAACTCATACACGAAAAACACAGTTTATTTTCTTTGACGTATTCCCGACGTTGTGATACGGAATATGTCTTAAATTCCGGACAATGATACAAAAAATGTTCACCACGATTACAAAGAGTGCAATTCTTAGGTTTGTTCAATTTTGACGAAGACGACGACAGGCTTTTATTCTTATGAATAGGTTTACTCGCGGTAGTAAGTACTAACTTCGATGCTATAGGTTTTTGAAATTTATTAGATCGGTTTTCAGTCTTGGCGACGCCCTGTATGTTCTCCAATATTTTTATACGTTTTTGAACAAAGGTGATGAGAGTATCAAAATTCGGAATAGTGGATTGACAAATGTCCGCTTCAAACAATTGACGGGTGTTCGGATCTAATACACGTGAACCCAAAAAAAACAACATAAAACCCGCGAGATCTTCAACTCCGAGTAATTTTAACGTACTGACATTTTCTTTAAAAATATTTAAAAACGTGGTCAAAGCTGGTACTGATTCTTGAGCGATAGGTTTGAAAGCGAAAAGCTTGTCCAAATGAGCAGTTGCGAGCAAACGTTTATTTTCAAATCGGTCGGTGAGCGCTGCCCACGCAACGTTATAATTCGCCGCCGACAACGGAATAGATTTAATTACGGATAATGCAGAACCGGTCAGACTCTGTGACAACAACTGAAATTTGTGTATATTATCGACATTGGAATCTTCATGTACAAGCGATTTAAAACTATCACGGAACGCACACCAGTTTGTTATGGACCCATCGAACGACGGCAATTCAATTTTCGGAAGTGCACTAAACGATTGCCGAGTAGGTACCGGTTGTATGGTCGCGGTTACTTCAGACGTTCGATCAACAATTTCGCGAATTTCGTCGACAACGGCTTCGACGGTATCCATTACCGGTGAATCGATCGATTCGTATTCATCGGAACGACCGACAACGACCAATGAATTAATGATAACATTTTGTTCGGCTTGAAAACGAGAAAAATGATTATCTAAACGTTTTACACTTGCGGATAATTGTTCTCGTTTTCCAGGATCGCTCATAGATAGCCTCGCGATGTTCAAAATATCCGAAATTGATTTTTGTGCGCGGTTACGTGCAATACGCGCACATTCCAACGCTTGCTCGGCCGTTTCATTTTTTTTTTTGTTTGTCATTATCGAAAATATTAGTGCAACGTTAAAAAATACAAGAACAACTTGAAACGAACGACAACGATTTTGTGAACTAATCCGGCTCGAAGGACCAAAAAATGTGCGAAGAAGGGGGCTGCACAAGGAAGCCGGGCGACGGATGTACCTGGATGTGTGTGCACAGGCGGCAGCTACACGTAAACCGACGCGTTCGTTGTCTTCGTAGGTATAATATTCCTCGACGTTCTCTGTAGGAGGGGAGGGGACGGAGAGAGATAGTGGACTGTATAACTACAAGGACATGAATATAAGATAACTAATAACATTGAGTTCGATGGTATGGCAATGTACAGAACAATATTTATTGTTGGCGTTCTGCAATTCAAATATCTTACGTACTAGTGTTAGTAATAGTATTTGTCATGGCACGATCACAACTCGATCGGCAAAAAACTACTATAATAATTCAATATATAATAATACAAAAAAACGTATGGGTTGCGTAATGCGAGTAATAAATGTAAACAATAACAAACAAGATAATAGTGTGTACGACCTGATACGATGAAAGTTCGATGATACCACGGTGAGAGTGCGGCAACTGACCCGATTCGACGGTGAGACGGTGACAACGGACGTTGAACTGGTGTGCAGCACTTGCACCTACGTCGAACGTGACGAACAGGTACGACGACACCACGTATATGCGGCCGGTAACGACGGCGGACGAAAACACGTGGGCGCGAATGTAAATTAACAAATTCTGAGCACGGCTCGGGTTGCGGGACGGACGTCGTCCACAACGACACAACAATACAAAAAAAAAACTAGGTGAGCGCACCGCGTTCGGTGATTTCGCACTGCGTCAAGCGAACGGACGGAAACCACGTGGACGTGTAGGTGCACGGCCCGGGGCGCACAGCGAAAAACGGCGGTTATTATTTTGGCGCAGACGGCCGCAAAATAATGTAGTTCGTGTGTGTGCAGAACGACACTACACGAAAACGGACCTAACACTGTCCGGGCGGTACTTTTGGCGCAGATGGCCGCAAGGTATGAAAAAACACAAAACCGTTAAGCCGAAAAAAAACCAGGATGGCTGAGCGACGTACGACGGACGAGAGACGACGAACTTCGAAAACGATGATATAAACACGCGCGACAACGGCGAGATAAGCGTTGTATGAAGCGCGTGTGCTCGTGGTGGGGTGTAGGCCGATAACGACGAACGGTCGACCGAAGTCCGCGAGACGTGTGACGGATCCGTACCCAACATTTTCTCCCCCCGTTGAAAGCCGTGGGCTTTCAAGAAACCATCAGAGCTGAAGATTGATGTTGAAAGACCAGATCGTACACATTACAAACAATTGCGGGTTCAAAAAATACATAAAAAATACAAATATAAAAATACATTGAATGGTACAGCGATACATATACAATTTAAAAGAGGATGGAGGATGAACGAGAGGAAGCCAGGACAGTCTACTTATCTGTTGGCAGTTTAACAACTTTGACCACCGGTCTCTTCATCTCCCCATCTTGTGTGATGATGGTAATTACGCGGACGATTTGGTCTGGACCTGGATGAACAGCTGTAATGCGTCCCATACGCCACACGGAAGGGGGCTGATTTGGAGCATCCACAATGACAAGATCCCCCACTTTAAGGTTATCCTGGATAGTAGTCCATTTCTGACGACCCTGGAGCGTATTCAAGTACTCCCGTGACCATCGCTTCCAGAACGACTGATGCATCTGTCGAAGAAGCTGCCAACGTGTCAGTCGATTCATCGGAACCTCGGTGAGGTTTACTTCTGGTACTTCCATGATTGGTTGTCCGATGAGGAAATGTCCAGGGGTCAAGGCGGTGTGATCATGTGGGTCCATCGAAGCTGGAGTGAGAGGGCGTGAGTTAAGAATTCCCTCGATTCGAACACACAATGTCTCGAACTCTTCGTAGGTAAGCACTTGAGTGCCAATCACTCGTTTCAAATGGAACTTCACGCTTTTGATGCCCGCCTCCCAGAGTCCACCAAAATGCGGCGTGGCAGGTGGATTGAAATGCCAATCACAAAAGACATGAGCGGACACTTGGGCTTGGACGTTTTTATCCCGAAATATCTGTTTTAACTGTCTAGCAGCACCAACATAATTTGTGCCGCAATCTGAATACACATGTGCTGGTACACCCCGGCGTGCGACAAATCTATCTAGAGCGGCAAGAAACGCGTCGGCTGTCAAATCGGAAACAATTTCAAGATGTATGGCTTTGGTAGCCATACAAACAAATAACGCAATGTAGACTTTAGTGGTTTTCGTGTTTCGTCTTTTACATTCTTTAATGAGGTAGGGTCCTCCATAATCCGTGCCGACACTCGAAAACGCGCGAACTGAATGGACACGAGCTTCAGGCAGGATACCCATACGGGGTGTTGGATGTAGTGCTTTGTGCCTTGTGCACGTGACGCACTTAAAAATGTGTCCTAACGATAGGTAATCATTCATGAAGGATCGATACGACTCGTACAATAGTTTGTCCTTCTGGAGGCGAAGCTCTAAGTTCAGAAGACGCTTCAAGGCTAAGTGTCGTGACTCTCCGAGTTGACATGAGGGCGAACTAATTCCGGACTTTGAAGTAAATATCTGAGTTCCATCGTCATTTGTGAAAACGTGGTGTCGAAACGGTAAGGCGACACAAAAACGCCCATCGGCATCTCGTGTTGTGGATTTGGTGAACCACCTCTCACATAGCTCATCTTCCGTGGTAGGAACTGCGGGGGCAACGGGTTCTTCAATTGACCAAAAACGATGTAGAAGAGAGTCTATCGACGGACTAGATGTGAGCACCAACGATATACGTGGGGCGGAAGCACCTCTGAGAGGGTTCATTAATCCCATTAAAATCCAACCCAAATGACTATCCATGGCGGATGGAAAACCGACCACATGTTTTACTTTCGACTCAGAACAAATCAGCAACGGATATAGATCACTTCCAAGCAACATGTCGATTCGAGACGGAGTGTCGAATTGAGGATCAGCCAATATTAAATGTTTATATTGTGCGCGTACAGTATGTGGTAGTGGTGTAGATGGTAGATGAGACGTAATTTTGGGCAGTATAATTAGATCGTGGCAATTGAATTTTGGACTTGATGTATGATGTGGTATAAAAGAACAAGATGTGCTACCTCTCACTTGGGTCACCGGACTTTGAGACAAACCAACTATTTCACTTTCGCATTTACGTCGTGACAGACCAATGCGAGCTACGCAATCCGTCGTTATTGCCGATATCTGGGAACCACTGTCTAATAATACACGCACAGAATGATAATTGCCACGCGCATCTAGAACTCGAACAACGGCTGTACCCAATAACACTGTACTACCGGACGCTGACATGCCCGAAAATTTAGTATTGGCACTTCCTCCCTCCTCACTGTTGATTGGAGCGTGTTCCTGATTGGTGGTGGTCGAAGGTTCTGAGGCTGATGGATAATGTAACAAAGAGTGATGGCGTTGCTGACATTTACCACAAAGGTATTTGGATCTACATGTGTCCACCATGTGTGTTGAACTCATACACGAAAAACACAGTTTATTTTCTTTGACGTATTCCCGACGTTGTGATACGGAATATGTCTTAAATTCCGGACAATGATACAAAAAATGTTCACCACGATTACAAAGAGTGCAATTCTTAGGTTTGTTCAATTTTGACGAAGACGACGACAGGCTTTTATTCTTATGAATAGGTTTACTCGCGGTAGTAAGTACTAACTTCGATGCTATAGGTTTTTGAAATTTATTAGATCGGTTTTCAGTCTTGGCGACGCCCTGTATGTTCTCCAATATTTTTATACGTTTTTGAACAAAGGTGATGAGAGTATCAAAATTCGGAATAGTGGATTGACAAATGTCCGCTTCAAACAATTGACGGGTGTTCGGATCTAATACACGTGAACCCAAAAAAAACAACATAAAACCCGCGAGATCTTCAACTCCGAGTAATTTTAACGTACTGACATTTTCTTTAAAAATATTTAAAAACGTGGTCAAAGCTGGTACTGATTCTTGAGCGATAGGTTTGAAAGCGAAAAGCTTGTCCAAATGAGCAGTTGCGAGCAAACGTTTATTTTCAAATCGGTCGGTGAGCGCTGCCCACGCAACGTTATAATTCGCCGCCGACAACGGAATAGATTTAATTACGGATAATGCAGAACCGGTCAGACTCTGTGACAACAACTGAAATTTGTGTATATTATCGACATTGGAATCTTCATGTACAAGCGATTTAAAACTATCACGGAACGCACACCAGTTTGTTATGGACCCATCGAACGACGGCAATTCAATTTTCGGAAGTGCACTAAACGATTGCCGAGTAGGTACCGGTTGTATGGTCGCGGTTACTTCAGACGTTCGATCAACAATTTCGCGAATTTCGTCGACAACGGCTTCGACGGTATCCATTACCGGTGAATCGATCGATTCGTATTCATCGGAACGACCGACAACGACCAATGAATTAATGATAACATTTTGTTCGGCTTGAAAACGAGAAAAATGATTATCTAAACGTTTTACACTTGCGGATAATTGTTCTCGTTTTCCAGGATCGCTCATAGATAGCCTCGCGATGTTCAAAATATCCGAAATTGATTTTTGTGCGCGGTTACGTGCAATACGCGCACATTCCAACGCTTGCTCGGCCGTTTCATTTTTTTTTTTGTTTGTCATTATCGAAAATATTAGTGCAACGTTAAAAAATACAAGAACAACTTGAAACGAACGACAACGATTTTGTGAACTAATCCGGCTCGAAGGACCAAAAAATGTGCGAAGAAGGGGGCTGCACAAGGAAGCCGGGCGACGGATGTACCTGGATGTGTGTGCACAGGCGGCAGCTACACGTAAACCGACGCGTTCGTTGTCTTCGTAGGTATAATATTCCTCGACGTTCTCTGTAGGAGGGGAGGGGACGGAGAGAGATAGTGGACTGTATAACTACAAGGACATGAATATAAGATAACTAATAACATTGAGTTCGATGGTATGGCAATGTACAGAACAATATTTATTGTTGGCGTTCTGCAATTCAAATATCTTACGTACTAGTGTTAGTAATAGTATTTGTCATGGCACGATCACAACTCGATCGGCAAAAAACTACTATAATAATTCAATATATAATAATACAAAAAAACGTATGGGTTGCGTAATGCGAGTAATAAATGTAAACAATAACAAACAAGATAATAGTGTGTACGACCTGATACGATGAAAGTTCGATGATACCACGGTGAGAGTGCGGCAACTGACCCGATTCGACGGTGAGACGGTGACAACGGACGTTGAACTGGTGTGCAGCACTTGCACCTACGTCGAACGTGACGAACAGGTACGACGACACCACGTATATGCGGCCGGTAACGACGGCGGACGAAAACACGTGGGCGCGAATGTAAATTAACAAATTCTGAGCACGGCTCGGGTTGCGGGACGGACGTCGTCCACAACGACACAACAATACAAAAAAAAAACTAGGTGAGCGCACCGCGTTCGGTGATTTCGCACTGCGTCAAGCGAACGGACGGAAACCACGTGGACGTGTAGGTGCACGGCCCGGGGCGCACAGCGAAAAACGGCGGTTATTATTTTGGCGCAGACGGCCGCAAAATAATGTAGTTCGTGTGTGTGCAGAACGACACTACACGAAAACGGACCTAACACTGTCCGAGCGGTACTTTTGGCGCAGATGGCCGCAAGGTATGAAAAAACACAAAACCGTTAAGCCGAAAAAAAACCAGGATGGCTGAGCGACGTACGACGGACGAGAGACGACGAACTTCGAAAACGATGATATAAACACGCGCGACAACGGCGAGATAAGCGTTGTATGAAGCGCGTGTGCTCGTGGTGGGGTGTAGGCCGATAACGACGAACGGTCGACCGAAGTCCGCGAGACGTGTGACGGATCCGTACCCAAAATATCCATAAAAGACTACAAACCTTTTCAATTCTTGTTTTTAATATTATACATATTATACATCGTTATAATTTAGTCGAATGTACAGAGGATATTATATTTCACATAAGAAATATTTTTTTTTTATGCGACGATGATGATGGTGAAATCACACTGTAACCATAATTATTTATTATTAACTATTCATTTGAAAATAAAATCACTTACAAATATAAACATTGGTTATGTGGATGTATGAGAAAACGTGTTTCATTTAGTTTAATTGTCATATGCATGAAGGCAGACAGAATTTTTCATGCCATAAAAAGAGGAAAGATGAACTCCTTGGTTTTATTAGACGATGCAAAATGTAAAGTTTAAATGTGAACATATATAAAATGTTAACATAACAAATATTATTGTTACAAACTTTATTGTAATTTAATAATAATATAGATAGAACGTACGTGGTCATTATATTGTTGTATTTATTTATATTACAAACTCATAATATTATTATTTATGATTTTAGGAAAATATTTAACTTAATTTTCTTAATTTTGGCTGTTTCTCTACCAGTCAAATTTATCATATGTAAGTATAGAACAAAGTTCTATAACTAACATTTTAAATACATAAAAATTAAATTAGGAATTCACTTTGCTGTCTGCGTGCTTGGAGCGTACCTCATAATTTTATTGAGTAGGCCAATGTAATGGTTGTGTTAGATTCGAATTCAAAGTACTTTTAAAAAAACGAATCCATGCAGAATCTGGGTAACAGACTTTATATTATAAGGATGCTTTATAATTTATTTATGTGACCTACTGTTGGTAATTTATTCACATATATTTGTATTAGGTATATCTACTTTTTCAGTAAACATAGTAGTATATAACAATTATTTTAATATTTCATCATACATCATTGTTATCAACATACTGACTTACGGTGTCAGTAGAATCATGGTTTATTAGATTAAAATTAGTCTAAATATATTTTCTGAATTTCATTGTGTGTAGAAAATGATAATTCAAGCAAGTAGTAGTTGAATATTTCAAGTTTTTACAGTTAATGTTTTCTGAATTATAACTTAATAACAAAACTCAATTGAGAAGGAATCGTAACTAATGAATATTGAAACTTCAAACGCCCATAGGAAATTGATGTGGTTTTATGCTACTTTTTCTTTTTTTAGGTAGAAAAAATTATGACGAATCTTGTATTACAATAAACAAATTTCTTATATCTATATAGGTATCTTAAAAAATGACCAAAATAATTAGAAGATTATTTTACCTACCTATGTCTAGAAAATTATTTGTTAAAAATTTCAAGTTTCTACGGTAATTCAATTTTTAATTATTACAAAAAAAATTACATTATCGATTTTTTGATAACTGGTATTGCGATAATATTTCCATTTTTCTGATTTTGTGTATCACAGTTATGACTAACTGTAACCTAACCAGACCACGGGACTCCGTTTGTTTCATGATGTATCGAAATTTAAAACATCAAGGTTTTTCGAATTTTAATAAAAAAAATTTTTAATTCTGTTTTAAGTTTTCAATCATGGGTAAAACAATTTGCAATAGGTACATAAAAATACAAATATTTGTCCAGACAACGCCGGGGGGGGGGGGGGTCAGCTAATAACTTATTAAGTTATAATTAGTATTAGTATAAACATTTAATCATTTTCTATATTATTGTGTTCGTAATACTAGTAATTAAGTACCTATTTAAGGGGCCTGCTCGCGATTTTTCAAATTTTCCGCAATTCTATAAAATTTGAAAATTAAATTTTATATTTTAGTTGCCACCTCAATTATAAGACTTTTCCACTAATCTACTACCCAATACCTATTTAGGGGGGGTTGATAGGGTGTATTATATCGGTCAAAACACAGTTTACAGGAAAAACTCTCACACCTCGTAGATTGGTCCGATTTCCGTAATTTTTTTTTTGTTAGATAGAGGAATATTTTTTACAGGGCGCATTGGACTTCGATTTTTGATTACGTCGCTAAAAACAAAAAATAATACAAAAACTAAAAAGTTGTAAAAATTGATTAAATTCAAACTTGTAACATAAGATTTAGAAAAATAATGTTGAAAATCCAAGTCCAATGCGCCCTGTAAGAAGTCTTCCTCTATCTAACAAAAAAAAATTACGGAAATCGGACCAATCTACGAGGCGTGAGAGTTTTTCCTGTAAGGCATGTTTTTGAGCAAAAAAACAGGTCGCGTGCAGGCCCCTTAAAAGTAGTGTAACACCGAAGTATAATTTTAAACTTTTTAATAGAAATACATATTAATGTTTCATGTTATGGGAGATAACTAGGGCCGGACTGGGTAGGGTCCGGCCCATTATCCCAAATATAATAGCGGCCCTACTCTCCGACCATAGGCGTAATTAGTTGGGGGCCAAAGGAAGCTTAGCCACCAACATTTTTTTGCCCCCCAAATAATATACCTAATGGTATGTTATAAGAGAGAGCCATCTGAGATTCATTTATGATTTATTTGTTATAGAAACTGGAACCATTTGAGTTTTTTTATATTTGTTATTTAGGTTGGTCCTTTATACATTATTGTCCTTTGTGTCATTGTAGTTCTTTATAGTATAATATTAAATATGTGTTAAGTAAAAATTATAATTGAGTGTACAAATGGACAATTTTCATTCTGTTAATTGTTTATTCAAATAAAAGTACCAATTGAATATTAAAAGCATCTGTATTTGAAATTTAATATCAAAAGTATGAAATTGTGACTATAGTTAATACTTTAGTTATCTCCATTATCTTGATATATGCATATACCAAGCTAAATAAAAAAACAATACAAATAATTAAATTATTCTAAAAAGTATAAAATGTCAAGATAAAAGTTTTAATAAAAGCGATGAAGAATTTTTTATGATTTCCAACACATCTTGGAAATCAACCTCTTCCAAAACTTGTTTTTCTGCCGACATCATCATAAAGGCCTTTAATCGTTCTTGGTTCAATGAGGAACGTAACCGATTTTTTATAATTTTAAGACTGCTAAATGCACGTTCACAGTTAAATTGACTCACTGATAAACTTAAAACAAATTCATATGCAGCATATAAAATTGTGTAAGCAGTAGAATGCATATTTAACGAGTAGAGTAGTTTTTGAACGCAGATCAAAGTATCAAACATTTAGAACGGTCATGATTTGATTTTGATGATTGTTTATTTATATTGATTGACCAGTTTAAAAGTTGAAAGTTAACATTTGCGTTATGAATTATGATTATGAACAATATGATATGGATTTATGAACTTTTAAGTATTTAAATACTAAAATTTAAACAATAACACAAGGAAATCTATTCACATTATCATATTTTGATAACGAAATTGGCTGGCAATAAATACTAGTACCCATGATTATATTTTAATATTTACTTATGTACCTACCGATATAATTGTACTAACTAGGCACCGGCCCAAAACCCAGTCAAAGACAGCGGCCCACTGTCCTCTAGGACAGTAGACCACTGAGTCCGGCCCTGGAGATAACTAATATTTTTATTTAATTTTATCTAATATTTTGGAATGGTTAATTATTTGTATGAGTTGAACATTCTCCATTTGCATTGGATATTGTATTTCTGTAGTATTGGTGGTAAACAATGCGGTTTGGACCACTTACTGAGGAGAATACGGAAACCTGCATCACGAGTATGACCTTGAACGTAAAATTAATTATGAGCCGCGTGTTTTAGTGTTTGGCATATTATATCACGATTAGGGTGTTTATACAGTGTTTAATATTACATCGTTTCGTTGCATATTTTTTATTTTGTACAATAATATTTCATAATGAATTCGGTATTTATCACGTGCAGTTAACATATTGTGTTTGCCATTACAGCTATGATAGTAGAACCTGAGATGTTGGCATATTTGAAGAGTGCGTTTTTCGCCGTACCTGCATGTTTAAAAACTATTTGTCTGGATTAAAATTTAAACTAATCCAATTAAAACAAGTAGTTTAATATCATTTAAAATTAATTTGGGAAATTTTTTAGGTCAAACTGAAAACTTCAAGAAACAATTTTATGCATATATATATTATAATACAAGAGATGGTTATGTAACTACTTTTTGTTTGAATAAGCAATTTTAGTTTTTATCGTTACTCACAATCTTAGTTGCTAAATTTATAGACTTTGTTGTGAGTATATATCCAATAATGTATGAGATTTAGTAAGTTTACATCGTGCAGATGGATATAATAATATTTTCTCTGCTAAAACCATCATAATATTAACGATTTCCTCCTATCCATGTTTATGTTTAATTGTTACATCAAATTTCATATAATAAAGCGTACTATAGTTTTCTCGATGTTCATTTTGTTCTTTTCATAGTAACCTATGCAAAAGCGTCATTCTTACTATTGACACTGCACAATAGTTCGAATGAAAAACTGTGATGTTCAATCCGTTTCGTCATAAGATGTAGTCGCTGTAGAACGCCTGAGCGTAATAATAATGCTATAATATTAGATATGTGGTACGAAGTTATTTTCCTCTGTAAAACTTAACCTAAACACACGATTCCACATATAACGCTTATAATGGAAATAATAATGCGAGTGGAACTGTTCGTTTAAAAAAATAAAATGCAAACATTTTCTGCTTCCGAGTAGATTAGTGTTACCTATACCATCAATTACACAACTGCTGTCTGGGGACCGGTTGTATTTTACTATAGCTTTTTGTTGTAGACTCCTGTGCACTTTTTACCGTTTTCCCGTTGTTTTTTTTCGGTTATTCGGAACAATAATAATTTTTATGGGTGGATATAACATTAAGTTTGCTAGTGTATAATGAGGATATTTTTG
Organism: Macrosiphum euphorbiae; assembly: GCA_949089665.1. NCBI lineage: Eukaryota > Metazoa > Arthropoda > Insecta > Hemiptera > Aphididae > Macrosiphum > Macrosiphum euphorbiae. Next base: position 31,645,666 of record CARXXK010000001.1, read on the forward strand.
TTTTTTTTTTATTGTTGAGAATCGTTTGCCATGGTTTCGAAAAGCGAGAAAACGGATTGTGTGGTAAAGTAAATACGTATTTATATATTTTGTTGTGTGGGCACGGGCGTACGGTGGCATGGGGCATGCGACGTTCCGACCTTTGACGTTACGACGAAATAGTGTTAAAAAGTATGCGCACAATGCAACGGCTGAAATAATATTATTATGTTTTTGACACTTGGTTCGTCAAACTGGCAAACAATAGGGCGGTCGTGTGTACAAACGTGACGGACAATTATAATTATTAACAATTAAAGCGATTAAAAAACATTCACAAACGTAAATATGAAATAAATAATAACGAGTAGGTATTAGTGTAGTATTATACGGCGACCATAATATTATTATGTCCCATTTAAAACAGAATATAATCGAAAAACAAATCATGGACTGAAAATAATTTCATTTTTCAAACTATTTTACAACTGCTGTGTAAGATTTTTCTCAATGGTTACAGAGTTGAATATCAATGTGAAATCAAATTTTAAATGACTTCTATACAGTACATTTAAAACTTTTTTTTTTGCGTAACTTTTTTTATATTTTATTTACGACAAATCAACATTTAAAACATCTAAAAGAAGGTTAATCCCGAAAGAAAACCATTCAAACTATTAAAAATAATTACGATATACTCTGAAAAAAGTATAGGTTTTTGCAGAGCTGCTGTGTGCTGGTTATTGGAATGATAGCGTGGTAGTGTGGTACAAATAAAAGTCACGATCAGAGGGTGTAATAGATTATCAAATAATATCATGTCGTACTACAAATGTACAACGCGAGTGCGTTTAGGTACTCTGACGATAAGCAAATGGTTAAACGCTTTCGACGGGAATAAAAATCTTAGGCGGCGGGCCAGGTCGCGCGGTCGTCTGCACGATGTCTACCACTCTACCCGCATGATTAATTTTCGAGATTTTTGTTTGTGTTAATCGAACACCTTTGTTTCGCTTATATTTATATATATATACACAGTATGCACACACACACAAACACACACAGCTTGCTATAAGTTATAAATAGCTCACATCGTCGGAGTCGGCTGCCGTTCGGAGGGTGCGTTTTTCCATTAATCCGTTTTATTTCCCGTTGTCAGCCGCTTTCGAATATTCGTGATTTCAGTTTTGACTTCGATTATAGCCGGCAAATTGATTTACGATCGATGTCATGAAGCGTTTGACGAGTGGGAGGTGTCGGGCCGGGGCGTTTTTGAACAACAAGCGATCCCCCCGTCGCTGTAGCTTGGTGGACGGTGATATTATATTATTATTATTATTATTATTATTTCTAGTTATTACATACGACCGTACGTGGGTCGACAACACAATCTAACTCTCTGGGCCTTAAGTTATTGTTGGCGGCAAGTCATTGGAGTGCGGTCCATATTCGCGATGATACGTTATACGTATAATAATAATAATAATAATAATAATAATAATATGACCTTTCCGGTCGAAGGCTGCAAGTGGCGTCGTCGGTATTTTGCTGTTACTGCCGCCACACAGCAGCCGTTGATTTGTCACACGACACTTGCGTTGTGCTCGACTAGCCGATGATATTATTATTATTATTATATTGTCAACGCCTACTCGTAACGCACACAATATATAGAACCTATCGTCCGGCATATATATTATTATTCTAACACGTTCGTGTCGTCACCAGCAGCGCTATATCGCCATATCAATAATTTATTAAATCGATTAATTATATAATATATTGTCTCGTGCTACGTACCTGCTCGTATAACATCATATTGAACCAATAATATAATATTATTATCGGCTATAAAAGTATGTCGAGCTGTAGTCACTATTACCGTCATTATTATTTTAAGTTGAGTGTAAGAAGATCTGTGGTCCACTACAATACTTACGTCAGTAACTCATCGCTGTGGTTTAATTATTAGGTTTTGAATTTCCTTGAGGTCGAGTATTATTAGTATTACTGTGTCAAATCACACCGCCGACTCGGAGTTTGAAATGCTTTAATTCACAGTACCTATTCATTTCAAAAGAGTGATTTTATTTTACTTATACATTTTTATTCGTATAGAGACTTAATATACTACTGTAGGACATATTATATTTTATTATGAATATAATATTCATACTAGCGTATAATCAGCATAAATTACAATCCATTAGTAAGTGTAGGTATAGAAAATGTTTAAATAATGTCTGGCTTAAATAATCCCTAAATTAAAAGTTATAATTATTGTTTAATATACAGATTGTGAAAACATATTAATCATGATGTGCTATAGCCATAGGTTGATGAGTATCAATATGAGTATTAAACAACTGTCATATGTTATGTAAATATAGATTATGTTAAGTATACAACTGTGAATGACAGAATATATATAACTAAGCTGAGTGCCATATAAATGGAACTGTTAGAAAGCGTTTTCAATTTTTTATGTAAATTGTTTTCAAATAATTTTTTGTTATCTTCAAGCATTATATTTTTGATTCATTATTGTTATGATTATAGAATCAAGTGAGAAAATAAATATTTTTCGTCGCTCTTAGTTTTTTACAGCATTAAAATGTATTTCAGTTATTTTGATTTATAGTCAGAAACTGGCTGTTTTAATACCCGAATAAACATCTGAAAATAAGAACTTAATAAATTATTTATGCCTTCAAGACTATATTATAAGAACCATACAATAATAGTTAATTTTGTTTTTATAGTTTATACACATTTGAATGGGAATTTCAACGTTGAAACAATAATGAATAACAGAGCACAGACATTGTTATTTTATAGCGATGAAACAGACATTCAGACGAATTTAACAAATACAATAACTCTGACCATTATTGAGATAAAGTACAACAATTATTTGTATAAATGATTAATGATTTCATAAACGTCCATTGTATGAATTTATTGATTTTTCAGGACAAAGCTATTAAGTAGTATAACGCTATCATTTAGTTGTTGAACAAAGTTATGAAATGTGCATCGAGATATTCGTGTAAATCTAATTGCATAGCTAGATTGCTTACACAGTGCAATAGCACGGGGTTCGTGTTATCAAATACGTTTGGGTAAGAATGCTAACGATTGTTCCTGACGTACATGAATATATCTGATTACTGTACGTAGTGGAAAGGAAAGTGATGATAAACGTTTATGGGCTGTAATGAGTGTCAGCAGTGGTAACAGGGGTAAGAAAATACCGCCATTAATACAAACAATAGTGGACAAAAACAATTTGCGACTTTCGTGAGCCTCGTGGCTCGTCGGGAGTGGTTTTAGTTGTAATGTATATTTTCTCGAACAAATTTAGTTGCTGTTAAACGGACCACGAAGCACATCACTTTGTCAAATCAATTGTCCGGAGTTTCGTTTTGTTAAGTACTTGTGCCAGCAAAATCATCAGGAGTTTGTGATGTTTCCAATAACATTGAAAACCAATCAGAAGACCTATTTTTCATCTTATGAATTTATCATTTATTTATGCTGAGATTTATTTTCGTATTTGTTTTGCCTCCTATTAATTAGTGTAATGTTGTACGATAGTTGCTTAAAATCGATGTCATATAATATTATGGTTTTAAACTCAACTTATATCGTATATGTAAGTAGGTACTCAACAAATTGTATTTATAACACTATATATAGTTTATAATATAATTTGATTACTTGCATACTATTATAATACAATTTTAGAAAGCAAAGTTCTACATTTTTTAGAAAGATTTAATTTTAGAAAATCGACTTATAGAAAAGTTGGTTATTAGCGTCATTGTTCAATACGATTTCGATTCAAATAATTAACTTAAAATACACTTTTTCCGGGTATGAATCTTTTATGAATTTGTTTCTTGAGCACTTATTTTTATTTTTTTTAATACTAGTTCATTTTAAATAAATTGTACAGCCAATAATAATATTTACGAAAATATTTTTAAAACAATAGAAAGTATGACAGGATACATTGTTGGCATAGTATTCCAAAAAATATTCTATACGAATCCCTTAATAATCTTAATTATTATCAGCGGTTTTTGGTGCAGAATAGTGTGTATGATAGTATAATATGAGAGGTATGTAACATATTACCTCATAAATGTGGGAAACACAAATGGGGATATTGGTTGAGTCATTGGATACTGCTGGGTGGGGAGTAATGAATATCCCACACGGAGGCTCAATGACGATAAAAGGATACATTGTATTTCTTTCTGTGGTAATCACCATAGGCCTATCGATTCGGTATTAATAACGACTTTAATGTTTTAAATATTTTATCACAATTTTGAGTGTAAGGTCTTAACATTTAAAATTGGAATACACATTGTCGTATTAACTCATATAATATTCAATATATTACATTGTAATTACATCTTAAATATATTTAACTTAAGTATTTTTTTATTTTCTATTTTTTTGATACTTAGTAGGCACTAAAATATAAAAAGTAAATAATTAAATACATTTTACTGAGCTATAAATAAATTAAGTTCCACAAAAGAATGTTTAACAAATGCAATAATTGTCTAGCTTATTTTTTGTTTAAACTAAAAATAATAATACAGTTTTAATTTTAAAAAAAATGTCCTATCAATCTGTATTTCATAAAATCAAGTTTGATCAAACTGTGGTATTATTATTGTAAAAAAAAAAAACCATTATGAGAAATTCTTTTATTAAAGTTTATACGGCTATTATATTTTAAATTTATTGTTGAGTATAACTACAATCGCCTGCATTAGACATCTTCTGATTTTTCATTACCCATTTCATCAAGGTCATATACAGAGGTTTCGTAGCGATATTCGACAGTTATCAAAATATATTTACCTACCGACGCCCATATCCTATAGCAAATCATTAATGTCACAAACATCAGGTGCCAACCGTCAGTGATTTGGGTATGGAATTAAAACAGCAGTGAATAATAGTTGATTGGACCAAAAACCGCAGGTGGGATAAACAATGCATAGGCTATTAAAGAGGGATTGGACCTTATTGTATATTCAAGACTAGGCTTTGTGAATCAGGGATGGTTTAATCCCTTATTTCCACTTGACAACCAGGGTCTTAATAAGACATTAATACGTGTTGGAAAAACAATTTCCTATATACTTATTATTGTTATATACAGTGTAGGTCGTAGGTGACATTATGTGTGTTACCAAAATATTTAACAAAGTCTTGGCTCTTACGCGAGCCGTTGACATATGTCAAACGTCATCGTTTACAACAAATGTCCACAGCTTACCAAATATTTGTACCGTTATTCTTGATTTCGAGTGAGTTTTTTAATATAATAGGATATATCACATAATACATTGTGCGTGAGAAATTTATATAGAACTTTAGTGTAAGATTTTACATCTGCGCAAACCTTATTTTTCAACGTTGTATTTTGTTGTGATGCGTGTAATCCGATTTCAGTATTTACAGATTAAATTTAACAATATTGTAGATTAAAATAGTTTGATGACAGAAACGGCAAAATTTAGCAATATTCTTCTTCTTATTGTAAGACCACGGCCATGAATACTACGCTGACAAATAAATTTCACTTCACTGCTTCCTATCCAAGGCTAATAGTGATAATAATAGTGATCCTTCTTCCTCCACGAATGTCCTAATCATGGAAATTGTATTTTTTTTTATTTCTTTTACTACAGCAGGTTTCTGATAATATAGTAATTCTAGTTTTATATTTTTTTCTGATTCTCCAATATTTTGTAATTATTTAGAAGCATGGGCCAAAAATTCTTCACAATATCTAACTTTCAAAGATATGCAGCTTTGATCTTCCAACTTACGTACCTAATGTTTGACAATCGTAAATAGCAAATATATTTTGCTTAAATTATTCGTCAGAATCCTTTATGCTAAATTGCCGACACATATTGAATTTTTAATAAAATGCTATAGCGTTGTACAATAAATTGATGGTTCAGTGAATACGCATACAGTTTTTTTTATTATTATTTAGTACAAATAGAAATATCGGTAGCGAGGCCATAGAGAATTACTACATATTACACTTAAACATCTTTAAAGTTTTGGATGCTATTTTTTCTTTGGGGGGCTGGGGGGGGGGGAATGATAGAAACCTAAGTGTCCAACTCTAAAGCTCTATATCGATTCCGTTATCTAGTGTGAATAGATTTATTACAATACATTTTATCGATTTGATGTTCATAAATTTGGATTACATTAATGCTGTTATTAAACAAACAAAAATAATCGGGAATTAAATACACTGGCATTGCCTATCTATAGAGAAATTCAGTAGGTACCGAAATATTTGCTTAGGTTAGTTTGTATATAATGTTTACCAATTAGATATAATTATTTTTTTAGTAAAATCTATAATATTTTTAGACGATTATTTTTCTATCTCCACTGTTTGGTTTAAAAAAAAAATACCGTTTATGGGTGTATTTATTTTTGTTACTCAGTTTTTTAATTCTATGCTCGATTTGTTTGTTTTATCGAGCGATGCTTTTGTGAAACAGTATTATAAATGACCTATAAATTGGTGATTTATGAATAATTTATTGCCATAACCCAATTACTTCATTATTCTATAAAATGTTATTTGTTTTAATAAAATTGAAATAAATAGTGTATTAATAGTAATATAGTAACTACACATTAAATACATATAATTCATAGCTAATAATATAATATATAAGAGGTTTGCCAAATTATTATTACCACTTACGCACTTAGCTATTTATTTTATTGAATACTAGTACATAATTTTAATATAGTCCATGTGTTCCTAAATTCATCATCTAATCTAGCTGATTGTTCAGTAGATTGATAATAATTTAGGGACGCTTTTTTTATTAAAACGCTGAAACATGTTGGTTAATAATAATTCTTTTAACCGCAATAACCAGAATTATTATCGTTGTCTTATCAATTGTGTGGTTCATTGATATTTTATAACAAAATATTCTTACTGTAATTATTGTTCTATGCTGTAATTAAGCATTTAATTGAATTAATTGAATTAAATCAGAATTTTACAAGTACATGTAAATAAACAATGGAAAAAATAATTTGAAATCAGAGTTATCAGCAATACAAATTTGGCGCGTCAATTCTTATCAAATCCATCGGGTTTCATTTCAGTCCATCCGTAAAATAGCAGATTGCTGATAAGTCAATCAGCTTGATTACCTCCCCTCCAACGGATTGGCCATCTGCTAAAATTAGGAACAGTCAAATCCAGCGGCTGACCAATCTGATGAATTTAGGACCACACGGAATAATAATATAATCATTTGCTTGCTTTTGGATGTTTAAAATCCAACGTCTTGAACTGGGTTTAAATTTGACACGTTTATTTTTAAAGCTATACAAAAAAATATTCAAATGATATAAAATTGTTTATATTAGCCTTATATTGACGTTTAATCAAATTATGGCTTCATTACATAATTTAGTATATATATTGCACTAATAACGTACCTATAGTAATAATAATATAATAAATGTTTATATGAATATTTTTGTACACATTTTCATAGTTCTATTATACTAGTTTGAGTAGGTATAGAACTTCTATACCTACTTAAACTAGTAGATAATGGTTATTTTAAATACAAAACCAGCTATAAATACTGGTTTGTACAAAAAACGTTTTCAAAAACCTTATTGAAAATCGAGAAACTTTGAAAATTCTAGGCCTAAAAATGTGTTGTTTTATTTGATTTATTGAAATTTTAAAATGTAACCTATAGGTACGTAATCTTCAGAGTTGAAACGAACACACAAGGATTTAAAACAAATTAAATTTTATTGCAATAAAAATCCCTGACGGATGCTCAAAAAAAAATTATAATTGATTTTCAAGTATATATATTATTGTTTTTAGATATTGTTATTTTCATTTAAACGTTTAATTTTTGATTTATTTGCGAAGTTTCATTAAGGATTTATTTTATAACCAAAACAATTAAAAACAACATCATGATAAGTACCACTACTCGGAATTTGAAAATTATATATCGGGTAAAGATAACTTTATTATAATACAACAAAAATAGTTATTAATTAAGTTAAAATATAATTTGTCTTAGGTTTTAATTTTTTGAAGATCTTTTCAGTATCCAGTAGGTACCTATACAAGATTAGATACCTAACATAAGTCATAACCAATTGTGTGGGTATGATGTATGATATTAAATTGTTTTCAAACTCGTTAAAGCACAGCACATCATTTAGTTTGACTTCATAAAGTTGTAACTTGTAGTTTGATTATTAAAAATACAATTTAATATGATTTGTTATATTCAAATCTAGTTTATCGTTATAATCGAATACATGAATGTTATAAACTTATTTTGAAATATGTTAACACATAATTATATTCTATTTTACTTGGGAGATAGCAACGACTATACTACTATAGTACACAAATATAAAAGATACTAATCACATACTATGTTTTATTCAAGAACTTGGTTTTATTTTTACCCCAATATATATGATGTAGCTGTATATAATATAATGTACCTATGTATTATGTACATAATATGTATGTATAATATATTTATATTATATACTATGAAACACCCAAAGATAAGTTAAATTGGTTACCCACAGAGAGACTTAAAATACTATTTATTATATAAACCTTTATAGTTATATTATATTTATAAAAAGTGGAAGATACCTAAATAAGAGATGATGAGGTTACAGTTAATTGTTCATCATAATATAAACTAATTTTTGTAGTCGTTTATGAATTTTTTTGTTTTGTCTAATAAGCCTATTGCCTATTTTTACAAAATATAATATAATATCAAGTGAGAAATAAATATCAATCATCAGCATTTCTTAAGTCTACGAAGAAGTATTATAATATATAATATATTGTGATTATGATTGCCCTATGAGCAATTTGAATTTTTATTATATGACTATATAATGACTGTTGATGTAATTGTGTACTTAAAAGTTCAATTTTAACACACAGAATTTATTATCGACTTACTCAATGACGAGAATGCGAGATACATACTTGTTACTCGACAGTCGACAGCTACAATTGTACAGCACAGCACAGCACAGCACAGAGGTTACCTACCTAATTTTCCCAATTTTTATTTTTGTATTGTTATTATTTTTGTTTCAGCTGTTATTTAGAAGCTTAGCGAGTTGTATAGGTACCATGGGAAATAGTTGCTTATTTTATTTATTTAGCTATATTCTCTAACTATAATTTAAAAAAAACTCTCAAAAATTACTTGTCAATACGTATTGATCTCAAGTTAGAATAACAGCAAATTGTATTAGATTCATAAATAGTTAAAATTATAATTTTTTAAGTTTTATTTTTGATGAAATATTAATTTTTTTCTTTTAAGACGTACAATCTTAATACAAAGTTACTTATTTTATATCCATTACTCTATTTAATACTTTTGGAAAATGTGCACTCATAAATTATTTTTATTAGCACTTAAGCTTTTAAAAACGTACTTTAAGTACAATACTAAACCAAGTTCCGCACAGAATCGTTTTTCGAAAGCGATAATTTATCATTGGTTTAAAATTTATAAATATACATGATGATAATACAGTTATATTTTTCGTTATTTATTGGACGTGTTTTCAGCATACCTACAGTGTAGGTAGGTAGTGTTTGACTAAAATAATTGTCCGGCTTATTATGCATTTCAAACACATTCAACTTTTAGTAATCATGTAGGTTATAGAGTTGTTCGAAAAATCTTAAATCCTCGATGCATGCTATATAAAAAATTATAGTCACTACTCACTATAGTGGATATTTCAAACGTTAAATAATTTGTTAATCATTTTTATTTTCTAATTTTTAAATGCCTGGTCCTTGATATACTAAACAATATTAATTTATTCTTAAATCTTAAGGTCTCTTAATCACTATTCATTGTTATTTGAATAACATAGTAATTTTTGTCAATATTGTTCATGAACTGCATATAAATAATATATTAATTTTTTTTTTCGAACAATTCAAAATAATATAAATTGGAGTTCTGAGCCCTCGTATAATTTTGTCACGTTTCTCTTTGGACGTACATCATGCGCTGCTTTTGTACGCAAATGTTTTGGATAATAGAGAAACTGTTTTACGTGGTTTTGTTTTCGTATTATTGACAACGAAACGGATAGGTTGAAAACGTTGGTAGATTACTGCTGTAGTGTTGTAACATCCGGTGAGCTAAGATTATATCAGCACACAATTTGATTTCTCTCTCTGACCCATTCGCAACATCTACAATTTGCTTTCAGCATAACCAACCCAGTGTTGTTAGCTTTAGAATTAGAGTGAATAGTTTGAGTATATGTACTATCAAACTTAAAATTAAGAACATTATCATTACATATATTTGACGTTGCTATAATTTTTTTCAATTACAAAGCAAGATATGCTCATTTTTAAATTGTAATATTTTACAAACCTACTCATAACTTGCATAAAAAATTAAATGTTGTAATAAAACAAACATACAAACACAGGTAAACCTCATGTTCTTAAATTTAAGTCTTATAATAGCTGAATTCATAGTAGTACTAAAAATAATAGTACATGGATGGTTCTGCTGAACACAAATATTAAAACACCAAAATATTTAAATACCGAGCTAGTGCACTGACAAGTGACAAAGCCTTAATACTTTATTTATGTACAAATTACATAAGTTGATAGTGTTAAGACGATGAAATGTTTCTTTTTGTGATGTACGCATAATGTATACATATATATGCATAATATATATACATAAATATATATTATATTATATAATACACTTATTTACTTTGGTAATATTCGAAATATTGTAAAAGTATTTAAAATAAAAGTAACATTAGTTCTAAGTTTTATGATATTTTAGATATATTACTTTTATGCAGTTGTGGTTACGCTGTTGAAAAATTAAAAATGTTAGGCTTCGATCCCTCGTTAAATTATAATACATAATATATATAAATTACTGTATACAACTAGTTCATAGTAAAATAGTTGTATAGAATTTAAAACTATTGACCATCAAAATATTGTTGATTGATTCTTCTCACATGATTATCCACACCTTTTGTTAAATAATTTTAGAATCAACTGAAATATTTACCTTATCGTAGTAGACACTATTTGATCTTTACGTTGTTAAAATAATGGTATACAATTTTTATTATTTAAGTATATTAATGATTTATAATTTACTAATAACTCAGTTATTATTGAATTACCGCAAGTAATTTAAAAATGGTTCAACCTGATTATTGACTGTTGTGCTCTATCTTTATTCAACCAGTTAATTATGAAGTAATAATATTTTATATTGTTTAATCTATTTTATTAATTATTAACGGTTGGGAGTTCATCAAAAAACAAAGCGTAGAAAAATGTCAGACCTATAGACATAAATGAGTATCAAAAACAAAAGTCAATATTTTGTATTATAGCATTTAAAAATTAAAATTAAACTTTAAACCCATTTTAACTTTAATAGGTAGAGACATTTTGATTTTTTAGTTTGATTGATAGAGAAAAATATAACACTTTTTTTACTCGTATTAAGTTTTTTGATACACTTATATAATATATTGCTTAAGTGGATGTTTATTGTAACTAGAAGAATAATGATTAAATACTTGATAAATTTATATTAGTTATTATATTTAACTCAGTTTTTAACTTAACTCACAATTTGAATATTGCTATGTTATTATTTATGATGTAGGTAACCATATGTTTATGAATAGGTAGATATAGTTAGTAATGTTAAATTATTTATTTTAGGTATTCATAGAAAATGTCAAGTGAAGTAGTTGAGATGTTGGTCTTATTATGATGTGATATGCTTTTATTGCTATGTAAAATATAGTTATCAGTTTTAAAAATGTCATACAGGTATTTTAATAATTTAAAATAAGACAAAACATTTAAAAGTGGTTATTTTTGTTTATTTTTAAAAATAATTTCCTCAATAAATTCATATTTTAAAACCATTTCGTCAAATAGTAACAATTATAACCATTAACCTGACCACATATAAGTTTTATAAATACGATTTAGTTATTACTGTGAATTTCACGTATAATATGGTGTACTCATATGAATATATTTAGATTTACAATATTACATTTTAATAAACAAATCTTTATATAATGATTTACATTTATTTTAATAAAATTGCAATTTATAAATACTGAATTAATAACCCATTTGAAAAATTGTTTAAGGGTAATTAATTGTATTATTTAATATTTTTAGGTTCAATTAGCAATATAGATGAAACTCAATATTTTCACTGCAACAAGTCTCAAGTAAGAAAAGTAATATCTGGCGTGGTTGGTGCAGCTTCAAGTGTCACATCTGTTCAAGTAGCAAATTTATTAAGACTTTTCAAAATACCTCAGGTAAATGTCAAAAAAAATTATTAATTTAGTTATTTTATTTAAAAAGTTTTGAAAGTTTTTGAGATTGTTGACACGTATTAAATATTATTTTTGAAGGGAACATACAGAGTTATTAATTATTTTAAATGTTCTATTCTAAAATAATGTGTTTAGTGGTTCTGATGGATTTCACAAAACAAAATATAACATGGAATTTTTTTAAAACATTTTTTTCCCTAATCATTCTTCTTATTATTTATCTGTGCTTAAATTTTCAAATAAGTTATTTAAACAATCATGGTTTTTTTTAGATTATGGAGCGATGAATGTATTGAAAATTGGAATGGTTTTACTATGATGTGTATTTTATATTGTTTATATATTACTATTTTTGTGTCTGTCGTCCATAAAGTTTGCATAATCTTCAACATTGAGTGTAGTACTTAAAAGCAACTTGTTTCTATTTATTATTTTTGGGATTCAAAAGCAGAAATTGTACAATACATTTATCTAGATAATTGTGAAAAAAAAAATAATAGGAAAACGATAAGATTATTAATTTTGGTTTTTATCGTAATTCAGAGACCAACATAATAGACTTGAATTTTTTACCAAATTATTACAAAACAATTTTTCCAGTAAATTTATAACTTAAATATTATTTTGTATTTTGAGTAAAATTGTTTTCGATTTATGTTGGATAAATAATAAGTATGTTATTTTGTAGTATTTCAAAAATACTAATCGCATAAACTCGATACATTTCACTATTATTTTATATGTTACTAGCTGATCCCGAGAAATTTGTTTCCCATTAAAAAATGGCAATTCTTAAAAAAGTTATGATTGTTGAACTCCTTTTGGGTGTAACTCGCTCCAGTAAGTGCGACTACGTCGGATCGCCTACAAAGGGCAACCCATCCACCTTGGTATGCATTGTTCTAAAATTCGATTTGATGCAAGCTATTGTACCTGATATGCCCGAATAACCAATGGCAATCAATAATAAATAAATACTAATTTCTAGTAATTTATTATTTCTCTTATAACCAATATTATTGCTATAGCCACCATTAAGTATTTAGGTATACAATTTATACACTAACAATTTTGTTTTTTGCCGATTTTAACACCTTAACATCAACATTTTGCAAAATTCTTTCTTAGCGCATGGCGAAATTATAATAATAATATTATGTATTATTAATTAATAATCTACAATCAAAATTTAAAATCGACATCTCTAATAAGTTCGGCTCTGCGTTGATTATGAATCAGTCACTCAGGACAGTCTCGCATATATATACAGATATAGTTTTCTGTACACAATAACATTTTCAAAATATTTAGACCAAATTTATATTATACAGCATTCGACATTTTTTATTTTTAGATATTTTATGTAGTTGCTCTTGGCATAAGGTAATTAAACCTAATTAATAAAATATTATAATAATATACACACTTATTAGAAATAGATGCTGGCCCATCCTTCTCTTTCGCACAGAATCATTTTTTTTTTTGTATTTGTGCCAACATTGATTATCATTGAATTCAATTCTGACATATCTATTATTACTCAATGACGAGTTACAATAGAAATCTATTATACCTATAGCATAGAGAGTTCTTCAGTTTTTTTTATTATTTATTTATTGTATTATAACTTCGGGAATTAAATTTATGAAAAATAATTTAGAGATATAAAAACTGAAATACTGATAGAAATAATATAATAAGTCAACTTAAGAAACAATCTTGGTAAAAAAACATTTTCTGTGAACAGAATTGGTATTGGTAACCATAGTAACTAAAGTTGTGACGAACACAATTGCTATAGGTACCTATAAGGTTTTACGTACTATAGAAACTTAAAACTAATAATTATAAAATATAACACTCGGGAGAAACAAAAAAAATTAATATGTATATTTGTATGGTATATTTTAATGTTTTTAATTTAAAAATGCTGGGTTCTTTGTCATGATAATTAATACACATTTTTTAAAAATTGCTCTATACAATGTAATAAATCATAGTATACGACGTATAATAAGATTAAATATAGAGAAATCACGATTTTAATCTTATTTGATTGTCTATGGTCGCTTTTTTGAAACAAAAATATGTATTTATAGATTTATATTCGAATAAAATATAAACAATAAACATGAACGTTATTATTAATTTGTAAAAACAATAACAAGGAAAAATTCGAATCCTAGAGTTCTAATTCTAAAAAAATAATACGCAAGGATTAACTAGGTACTTCAGTATTTATATAAATATTATTTTTTATGAAACTTCCCAAAAATTAAAAATAAATTATACATAATATATACCTATACAGGCTATACAACTAACTTATAAGACTACGTAAATTATTTAAATGTCAATACATTTTTTTTTTAATGTTATTACGATTGTTAAAAATAAATTTGTTATAACTTACATTTTGCTAAACAATATTTTATATAATTGAAACGTTACATGATCGTATATAAATTTCACTGGTTGTTTATATTAACATTTTCTATACACGATAATATTTTCAAAATATTTTGAGCTGTTTACGTACATATTCAGTTCCCAATTTTTTTAGTTTCTTTCTTTAGTAGATGTCAATACAATTGTATTTGTTGGGTAAAAAAGCCTAAAAATGTAATACAAGACTCCTAATAAATTGTTAGAATGGCAGTTGTAACAGTTAAAAAAACATAGTCACAATCACATTTTTATGAGCGTTTGAAGTTCTAATTTTTGCAACATTAGATATTCACTAAATTTTTCATGTAGTGATTTTCTTATTTTGTTGTAATTAAAAATGAATAAATGTAGAATGTAGATACTTGAAATTTTCACCATACTTTTATATTATTTATGTCTATAATTGATAAAAAATTTAAAATATTTCGACTCATTTTGGTCTGTTTACAGACATTTTAAATTGTTTTAGTTTTTTTCTGTATAAATGACGATAAAATTTTATTCAATGGGTTAAACATTTTTAAAATTTAATACAAGGCTCCCGATATAGTGATATATTGTTAAATAGGAGTTTGAAATTATTCAAAATACATAGGCACAATTTTTATAGGCATTTATAGTTTGGATTTTGAATTTTGACAAAATTTATCAAATTTAAAAAAAAAATGATTTTAGAGTTAAAAATTTATAAAATTTTCAACTTTTATACCTAAAAATTGAAAATTGAGAACAAGGTTTGACGTAAGAAGTTAGTTCTGTAACAATAAAATCTAAAAATATACATAAATATAGTTTTTTTTAATAGTCATTTTAAGTTCAAATTTGGACGAAATTAGATATTTAAATGAAGAAGAATGGTTTTAGTTTTGTGTTATATTTTAAAAATATTATTCGTGGATACTTGAAACTTCTAAAGTACCTATATTATACACAAATATGATAGTATACAAATATTAGTAATTAAACATAACCGGCTACCATATTAATAATAAGTAATAATAGTATAAATTTAATATAAAATATCCTAGACTGACAAACCGTCACTGCTCATAATCCATTACATGGACCGATGGACCCACTTGTAACTTATACTGTACAGCAGAGTGACATCCACTTCCTGCTTTTTTACAGACTTAACACTGTCTGTATCTGAACATCTGCTATTACAGATGTGGTTAAAATTTTTTTTTCTAATGTTTGCAATTTATCACAATTGTATGCATTTTTATAATTTTTCTGATTTGCAATAGTTCGTCGTCTGATTGTTAATAGTTAATACGTTAATATTTGGGTTGAAATGTATAATATGCAGATTTAAAAATTCGTAATAATTAATTTTTTCCAATATTTTTTCCGTCATTTTTTCGTTTACAAAATTTTCTTTAGGTATTATACAGATTTTCCTTCTTCCCTCTGGATTTCTCATTTTAATATAAACTTTGATTTGAATATATTTTAAAACGTGTATAAATTGATATATATATATTTGTGTGAGCAGAATAAAACATAGAATTGAAGACTGAAGTATGAATAAATTGATGTGAATGCGTTTGTAATTCTTATTGTAAGTACTGGGCTTAAATGCAGACCATAATTTTGGAGGGAACTTTACGTCAGGATGAACATAATTTTTTAATAAATATTCCTTGAACTTTTGTAATCGTTTGTTATCTGGTTGAATACTTATCAAATAGTTTGTAAAACAGTTTTCAACTTCATTTGGAGGTAAAGAATGGATGTCCAAAAAATTTTTAGGTAATTTATTACCAAACTCTGCTTTTTTTTTAAAATCACCATTTAATCCTAGATTTTGGATCTTATGCCACCAATTTCGGCCTAGTTGGCCTTGAGATGAAACTTGTATCTAGTTTCTTCTAAAATGGGTTGAAAAGTAAAAAAAAAGCTGAAAACGGAAATATTGACCCATAATCAGCAGATTTTGATAAAATCCAGTTTGTAATTTTGTAGATAAATCGAAAACTAGTGTTGCATACAGCGACACAGTGTAGATGTTATCCCCGCTCTAACACTGTCTCGTTAGTTTTTCTAATTATTAAGAGAAATCTTATCTTATCTTATCTTAAATACAGGGGATTATTTTATTTTAAACTCCAAAGCAGTACTATTTTAAATAAAATACAACAGCATTCAACTCATAATAATATATAGGTACCTTGTTATTTATTAAATTCGATTATGGAAGAGTTTATTTTATTGATTGCGTTTTTAGTATTAGGATATAAAGAAAAGAGTGGTGACTTATGGCGGATTGAAACAGCATAAATTGGTCTTGAGTTTTATTTAAAATGTTTGTAAGTATTGATATTTGCATAATTATTAATTAATTTTTTTGGGTAAACGTTAGACTTACATATGTCAACTGTTTAAATATCATGTTCTATAGGACAGCTGAAATTTTTGAAAATGTCTGGTGTTAGATTAAGCTGCATTATACTGGATATATTTAGTGAGATCTAATTATGTTGGAAGAAGTTAAAGATTATTTGAAATTAGTCTGTGGTCAGTGGTGAAACAGTAATTATTCTAATATTAAAACAGCAGTTATTAGGTAGGTAGATGTATAGTACTATAGTATGCTTCAATCTTAAATGGAATTCAAATTACTTTGTTTGCAGAAGTATTTCTAGTATAAAGTCATCAAATGGTTTATATCCCACACCAAGTGTATTTATTTGGTATTCCATGGAATCAGAAACAAAAATAAATATTTATTACGTTTATACTTTGATAATTTATTTTACAAAACAGTTAATTTTGTGCCATTGACTTCTAAAATAAGTATTTGAAGTATTTGGTAAGGTTCCAAGGCAATGTTTTTTCTTATTGAACTACTCCAAATATGTGAAATTTGTTCTAGATCTTTACTTGTATTAAAACTTAGAAAAGAATTAGTATTTTTGTTTTCATATTAGCTATTTTTAAAGACACACTACACCTACAGTGTATAAAATACTTTTTGAGTATAGTTTACTTATTATTTTTAATGCATTTACAATTTAAATATAAAAATAGTCGTATACAAAATATTTACTTCTTATACGTAATATTTCTGTTTCAAACCATTAAACTACAGAATAATGTTTCTATATTTATTTATTTATTTACGAGCTAAAAACCAACTAAAAGAAAATAATTATAATTAAAAAATGAGCATCATTCTGTTGACAGGAGCAGCTAATTTAGCTATTAGTATAACAATAATTATAATAGGTGTACAATATACATGCTTTCTGTTGTGTTAGATTCTGTGTTTATCAAATTTTCAATCAACCTTTCATTAAATTATTGAGTAGACACAAATTATATTCAATTAATCTTAATTGTAAGTAACTTAATTGAGTTTCCTGTACATTTTAGTAAAATTATCCAAGCTTAAATTACGGTTTAGTGCTGTGAAACTTTATTTTGGTTGATAATAATAAGGGGCTGTGCCAATGAGTCTGAATATTAAAAAATGTGTTTGAAAATCAAAGTCATTATTTATACAATTCTTACTTACTTAGTACCTTGTCTTGAATGATTCTAGATTAAATTCAAAGTCATGTTGCAAACTTGCAAAGTTACATGGTTGTCTTAAATTGGTTTTTGAGAAAGTTTGGATAATTTATTCGATACTTTAAAATTATTTTCCAACTGCTATCGTTCATTGAACTTTGATCATAATCTTCAGTTGTACGCAGTTGAAGAATTTTGGACCGATGGAAACTGTCCATAAAATAGGTCAAATTTAGGAAATTGATTATTTGACTCAGGGTGTTTCCGGGTGTTGGATTATTTTTTTTCAGTGACTTTGAAATAATATTACAATATGAGTTGAAATATTTATTTTGGTTCGGTTGACATGACATGATATTTATATCAAACCATTTAATTTATTAATGCTATTTACACAAGGTTTATTATTACATTTTTGTGTTTTGATTTGCTATTTATTTTTTTACTATGGCAACTTATTTGTAAGTAACCAATTAATGGAAGTTTATTTAATATAAACCGTAAAAAAGAAAATGCAAACGGTACCGTAGTTTATATGGATAATAGTACTGGGGTCCAACCATTGTATATTCATTTTATAGAAGAAGCTACTCTGTCTCGTGGAGAAGTTAGGGAATGATATGGTTCTGCACGGTGTGAATACTGATTTCTAAGTTAAATTAGCTCTTCATCACGGTTTAACAGTGTATAAAATAATCTAAATTCTATGGTGATAAAATATAATACTGTTTATAGAAAAAATATTTAATTATTTTGAGAAAATAATTAAAATATTAATAATGATAGATAGGTAGTATATAATATTATCCATACTAAAAATTTGATTTTATGACTTCCTCTGAGCTCATACAAAAATATTATGTACCTTCTTAGTTAGACTTCTTTGTGTGTTTGTATATTCACGGATTTCACATAAGTTACTTTTTATGAATAATGGTATGTTAGACTGTTGAAACATTGATGTCAATTTTAAAATTGTGTTTTAAACAGCTGATCATCTGTTATACTTATAACCACTTTGAAGTGTATTTATGTAAACTATTAACTTCTTATTTATGGTCACGGCGAAGTTGGTATTCAGTATGATTTTTTATTTGAATTTACAATTATAACTTCACACTTGTATAGTTGTATATTCATTGATAATAATTTTAAAGATAACAACAGAAATATTAGTTTAAACAGTAATATTGAAATAAATTTAGAACAATTAATTTCTCAAAATCCGTTCAGAAAATATAATATGTATAATATACTTGTACGGTTCTTACCTATGTATATTTTATTATTTTAGTGTTATTATATATTTATATTATACATGCACATTGGACATGTTTAATAAGTTCCTCAGAATTTCGTTGTAGGTACTGCTATTTTTTTTATTTCTAACATAATTAAATTAAGAACTTTTTCAATTAAAATATTTAAAAAAAAAAATTTACATTAATACATAATATTATAATATATAATAGCATGGCATTATGCTGCATACTAAACAAAAGACGGTACAATTTACAAAGTGGTATATATTATAGTGGTATTATAATCTCAATATTATGAACGTTATTATTTCATTTTTATGAGTAATGACGGGGATGGCGGTATTATAGCTATTATAGAGTATAGGCGTTGCTATCGTTCAGGAAAAACCATCTATTGTGAGGCAGTTATGAATATAATATAGTTATATCGGGCGGAAAATTGGATTTTATTATCATTCGACCGCCGCAACCGTGACATCATCGCTGATGTTCTATCTGTCCCTATCGGTGTTCACGCACCGTGCGATCCTTGATTATCAAAGTCCGCTAAAGGACGCATTGTTATGCATACCACGTGCATCAGGGAATTAGCCTTGTGCCCAAATAGACACATATTATTATTATACATATATTGTATTATTATCTCATGCCTCCGTCGCATTTTGTAATGGTAGGTATATGGGATGTCGGAAAAACGTGTTAAAATCGTGTAGATGTCTGGTGTTAGTGTCACATTAAAATTCTTGCACGTTATTATGTTTTTTCCTTTGTATAAATTTGCTTATCCTTTTTTCTCTGTATGGTTATATTATTACTATTTTTTCGTTGAATCCAACAATGTTTGTGATATGATGTAATCGCAATGTCTACATAATATTATGTAGGTGTGTGCGAAGTTAAGTTATATTCTTGATCCGTAATTGTTTTAGATTTTGAGGGGAGCGATGAATATATTGACTTTACAATGATGTGTGTTTTTTAATTTTTTTTTTTTGTTGTGTCTGTGTACATGATAAGAAGTCGAAATAATGGTTCGATTTTCAACTTTAGTACCTTTTCTGGTGGGAATCTAGTTAGTACTTTTGGGAGGTCAATTATATATTAATACATTTAAAGTTCCATGTAGAATATTTTGTTTTTTTTTTTATGAATGTCAATGAAATTTAATTTGTTGGGTAAAAAATGTAATACAAAGCTTTTAATATATTGTTACAATGACATTTGAAAAACATTAAAAATCCATAGTCACAATATTTTTTTTATAAGCATTTAAAGTTCAAATATTGATAAAATATGTAAAAATCACGAAAATGTGCAAATTATTTTGAGTAAGAAATTCATAAACATTTTTCTTTTAAAATCTCATAGGTATGTGAAAATAGAATATTCTTCATAAGTTTGTCTACTTTTATCAAAAAAAAAAATGTCTACAAGAAAGGCAAATCAAATTTTTATGAACGTTTGAAGTTAATATTTTTACACTCAAACATGACATGATTCAGATTTGTGCTATTCGTGTAGACTTTAAAATTAATATAGTTTACTGTTTTAAATATTATATTATAAGTAGTTATATGTGATAAGTCGGGAAAAAAACATAAATTAGAGTTACGTGATTAAAAAGCCAACCATTAGTGACACTTAGCTTGGGATTAATACGGTTAAAAGAAAATTAAATCAAAAGAACACGCTTTATTTTGAGTTTGCCTCGAGGATTTTCGAGAAGCGAAGGGGCATGTACCTAAGCCATTCATGAATGGATTTTGGTATTTCCTAGTTTAGAAAAAAACCGTTTATAAAATAGTGCAGCTTTTTTCTTAATTAGTTTAATGTAAAGTACGATTTAATTAAAAAGGCAAGAGTAAGGGGCTGACTAGGGGTGTCCGACCCACGGTAGATTTTAATGCAGCCCCCACGTCAATTTTAAAGTCATTAATCACTTGTAAATGATGAGAAAAAAAATACATATTAAGTACACAGAACCAAAAAAACATATCGAAAATAAAGGTTTTACTTTATATTGATTTAATAGTATTTTATATGAACGTGTTATCGTTATTGTAATCCAATACCGATAGCACTTGCACACATTAATTACCGATACGGGCGATTAGACGTTAACTCGGTCGGATTACAAGAGAATATTATTTATTTTCGGGGGGTCGGTCGAGGCAGTGAGCCTATTACGGTTAACTGTAATATGAGTACAGAAATGAGAAAACCAAATAAGGTCTGATGGTGGTGTAGATGACGTTCTGTTATTAGTGGTTAAACTGTGTAGAACTGTGTTTTGCGTAATTGTATAGTTAGTATTTAGTTTGTTAATTTTGATAATTTGCAATTTCTTTTTTTTAGTTCACTTTATTAATAAGCTAATATTTAACATTATTTAACGTAATTAAACATGTTCCTTCTTTTATTTGGTAACTGAATGAATTTTTTTCCTCTTAAAAATAAATAAAATATATTACTAATAATATATATTTATATTTTCTATTTAATATTGTTATTACTTATTATCAATCAAATGTATTATAGCTATTATAAAAAATTATGTGGCTTCCTAGAATATTGGACATTCCTAGGGTAGACATTTCCGGTGTTTGAAAACCTAAAACCTTCATGCCCTAATCTGTTAGGCATTGTAGAGATTGCATCGATAATTCTGGAAACTTAATGTATTATGGTATGTTTGGCTCTAACCTAATGTAAATTGAACTTAAGCTTTCAAAGTATATAGTGCTTGAAAATATATGTGGAGAAATTTGCTGAAGTACTAGTCTTTTTCAAATTATTGAGATCTTAGGAGTAGTGAAAGAGACTAGGCTATGTATATGGTCCAAAGTAGCAATTAATATAGTTATTACTTATTTGCGAAGATATTTAGGTATCCACAATATTGCAAAATACAAAAGTCTTACTGTCAACTGTCAAGTTATATATGTAAGTTAAGAGTATCATGGCCTTTTTTTGCTAAACAACTTTAAATTTCTGACGTTAGCAGTTCAAAATTTGAAAATTTCAAAAGAAAGTACTTTGAAATACAATTTTTTACTCAATTTGGTTTGGAATATGTTTTCATGTTTGTTTGACTCACAGATGAGTGATGACACTACATGTCGTACTAAGTGTGGGTTTCTCGCGAACTGTCAGGTATCTGTGGGAATCAATGATATTATAGTATAATATTTAAAAATATACACCTCAAAGATACCCAAAATATATTATACCTAATAACGAGGTTTTTCTGTTTCTTACACATTTGTTTGCATAATATATTATATTTGTTCGTGTCAGGTACACAGTACACTGTGTCATCTAGATAATTTACATCAATGACCTTCCTAGTAGTAAGTATTCAAATATATCTGGTGCATTGTTCGTAGTTCATAATATTGTACCTACTAAATAAATTGTGTGTTATTGTATCATGCTTTTAAATATATCAGACTGTGTTCGAATAACATGCTTCTAAAATCAAATTGTGTAAATATAAACTCAAATTATCCGACTATCATTAAAAAATTCTCAAAGCTGTTTTTACACAAATTATCCATAACCAATAATAATTTAACCTTAAATCCGACACATTCATGCTTGATATTCCTTATAATTCTCATTAATATTATTTAATTTAGAATACACTATTAATCTTGTTGTAAATTTTAATTGTCTCCGAATTAAATTCATACCAATATGGTTTATTTTATTCATCTCATTACTATTTTGATTCATTATCATTATTATTATTACTATTAATATTACTATTATTAATACTAATTTATAATAATATTATCTTTAAGCTGGAAGTTATAATAATTATCTGTTAAAAGCTATTAAAAATAAAATAAAATAAATAAACTTTAAAATGTAGCGAATATATTATTTGTTTAGTGATGTATTGCGTTCCGTGTTGTTACTTGTTTATCAACTGGCCTTGGGTAATAGGTATAACCGTAATTTTAAGGAAAACAGTTCGATCTTTATTTAAATTATTAACTACCTAGGTACAGTTAATCAAACTTTCTTTTACATTTCAATTTTAATTTTAAATGACTATCCAAGTATTTTACGTAGTACGTAACCTATAGCATATTTATTATTTTTTTTTTTTATCAAATAATCGACGGTCTACTTTGTATTTAATATCATATATTTTGCTATCAAGAGTCTTACTTTTTTAATTCATGTGTCTCTTATCTCGCACAAAGGACTGATATAGAAATAAAAAATCGAATCTCGTTAAGACGTGAAAATGAAAAACCTCGTTGACAATAATTTATATGGTTAACAGACAATAGACACGGCCAAAAACGTCTACCGTCTTCGATAAATTGGATCTGTGATCCTTGTGAAGACTAGTAACTAACATGAACATTTTTATTTATCCATTTAGGAGTATACTAGAAAATAACTATTAGTTAATCATTTCGGATTTGTGGCATGAGGGCAATTAATGTTGGGTTAGCTAAAGTTTTGTTGAATGTGGGCAAGTAATGTGAACAAGATACACCCTCATGCAGCGATTTACAACGAAAAAAAACAGATATTGGATACTTACTAATTTGTATCAATACCAACATGTTATATACCTAACATATGTTGAGTTTTGCTAAAGTAAAGTTGAAAATTATTGTGTTATGTTTTGTAGAGAACAAAATTATTGAACTTTGTGTTTTATTTTTAACAAGTTAACTGCCTTTCAAATTTCACTGATCTTGCCACGAACGCCTTGAGTATCAAATATGCTTCTCACCAATATTTGCCACCCTTGCCTTGAGTATCATATATGATACTCACTTTAATTTTTTTTTTTTTTATCAAAATCGATTTATTATCATGCAATTAATCAATCGTGTGAAGAAAAATATCGATATATTTCAAAAAATATAGTGTGACCAACATGGCTAGACCAAAATATTCCCATAGACCGAGATTCGTCTGATTAGTGAGAAGCATATCTGATAGTCAAGGCAGTTGTGGCAAATGTAGTTAAAATGTACGAGACAAAACTAGCAAGTTAGTCGTGTATCAAATATGATACTCAAGGCAGTTAACTTGTTAAGGAAAAATATTACGGACAATAAAATTGTAAATTAATCGTTATGAAGTAGGGTCATTGGACCCCCCTTCTATCACGCCGTCCAGTCCTGTATAATTGTACCCCCCTCAAATTATCTAATGTATACATTTATTACAGATTATATATATTCTTGTTTTCTAATAAAAAAAAAAAAATTAACTATTGAAATCGTTTTAGAGTTTTTTGAGTTGTTAATATAATACTAATAAGAAATAAGTAATGCAATCTTTATTTATTACCAACATTGTATATAAATAATGATGGTTTAATAATAAGTAGAAAACAAATTATTTTTTTTTATCATACAAATATTTTTTAAATATAGATTTTAGTTTGGTACTTTTATGAAATGATATTTACCATTTTGTAATATTTTAAACACAATAACGAATGGGGATATTAAGTTTATCCAAGAGACGAATTATATTGGATGAAATTTTGTGTGAAAACATCCCATGCGAGACAGGTGTAAAGTAGATCGACTAAAGTACGGTAAAGATTTATCATGGACTTACAAGGGTACATAGCCAAAAGGGAGTCAAAACTAAAATCTTCAATACTTGTCCTCGAGAATTACACACGGCCATTTATCTAACTGTCTCCGTTAAAACTGACTCGAGAGTTGGGATAGAAATTTTACTATCCTATCCATTGCAGGGTGTATTTTAAATTAATTTGTATTAATAATAAATTTAATAAAGATAAATATTTACTAGAAAATCAAAATATTTGAAGTAAACAATATTTTCGTAAAACACTTAAATTATATTAAAATGTATGGTAACTATATTATGTTTAATTTTTATAATACCTATATTATAGCCTTGATAACATAATATTTTGTATACAATGATATTATAATAAATGGTTTACTAATTACTTCAACTAGGTCAACTGTAAAAAAATTGTAAGAGATTGTAATTTTGTTTTCTTCGTTTAATATTTGTCTTTTAATAAATGTACGATAATAGGATCGTAATAAATAAAATATAATAAAAATAGGTAAATATTTAATGAAATATTGTTTACGAGTTTATTACCTTCAGTAATAATATATATATATATCTGTATATATATATATATATTATATCATATCGGATATATACAATATCGTGATATAATATTTTCATTGTTTTAATTTTAATATAACTGAATACATTTATTGTTATAATTAATACTCAAATAGCCTTGTTTCAAATATTTGATAAGACAATGTAAATAGACAATGACTTACCTACTAGACGTTAAAGGCACGCTGATGATGATGATGGTTATTATTTTTTTTCGTTCATTCGGTCCGCCAGTGTTTGTATTCTTGATGATTCTTATATTATTTTCCTTCGATACGTATGTTATTTTACATCCTAAAAGTCAATAGCTACGCATATATCATATGACAAATAACCGAATATTAGTTTATACTGTTAGCGCAGGAACATATTTGACACAACATAACAAAACGGAAACCTTAGGTTCGGCTTCAGATGGTTTGTGTTTCGACATTATTCTCGTTTATCATTCCGTCATATCAGCAAAAAAAAACTATAGAGATGAAACAATTTCTCTTTCTTGAGAACATATATGTTCTGTGTATACATACATGTATGGTATAATGTATTTTACGTATGTTGTGTACACAACCCATACATTTCATACGCAGCACTTGTACGGGAAAAAAGTCAATAAAATATTTAATTTGTTTGACTTTACGAGGGTATGATATAGGTAATGGAAGAGTGTTTGGTAAATGTCATGCGCTAAATGTAAAAAATAGTATAATTGATTACAATCGCTCTTTTTTATTTGTACTCATATTTATCTTATTAAATAACCAACCATCTAAGGGTTGGCTTCATGAGATTTTGTAATGGTATAATTTTCAAACAGTTAAAACTGAAATATAATATGTTACCTAGTGAATTCTCCTACATCTTTCTGTAAAACGAGTTCACTATTGTTTATGACTCCTTAATTATATTAGCAATGTTAACACGTAATTTAAAAACTATATAATAAGACAAAAGTCAAAAACAATGGATACTAAGTATAGGTTTGAACTGTTAACTACCATAAACCACAAATGGTTGTACGGATAAAAGTTGTCAAGATTACTCCCCAGAGCAAATTCATTTTTACAAATAAAATATAGTTTTCCAAAATGTATTTTAGAAACACGTTTACAGTCATGCTATATTATTTATACTGTAGTTGCTATATTGCTTCACAAAGTCATATAACGAAAAAAATAATTCTTAAAATTTCTCATAATTATAATAATAAACATTTTTATTTTACTAAAAATTATACAAATGGAGGAGGAGGATCCTATTTTATTATACCTAATAATAAAAGCTAATGACTTACTAATTTAATGATTCGGCTAATCATGAATTTAGATTTTATTCTGATCTTAACTATAATAAGTATGATTATCATACACTTTATTCAATTCCTGATAATTTCAAGAAATTTTACTACATATTTATTCTTACTGAATACGACTCCTAAAAATTTGTTAGTTAAAGTTGAGCTATAAGCTGGTTAATTATAGTTCCATAATAATGTTAACTTTTATTTTTATTTTCTTATCAAATTCGTTTAGTAAATTAAGTACATAAAAATGTAATGCACCTCAATACATTTAAAATTTGAAATTATCTCAGTAGTTTTTAAAATTTTTTATAACAATTATAAAATCACACTAAATAGTTAATATTGAAAAATGTAAAAAACAACTAGTTCCATAAAATTAAATTATCAGTAAACGTCGACTAAAATTGTTTTACTCAAATCTTTCGAATGAGCTTAACATATTTTTCTTTATATTTGTTAAATTATAATATTGTAAGATATTAATAGATACATACTTATAGTCAGGGCCAGGGCTAGAAATATTGACACCCTGGGCGAAACCATATTTCCCCCCCCCAGTTGATGATAATAATAAAAATATTATATTATTATAAATAGTATTTTGAGTTATTAGACACTTCAGAATAATTGTGATATTTTTACTTTTTTTATCAAATATAATTTTTTTTTATTATTCAATACATTTTATTTTTATTAAATATGAATTTGTAACAAATTGAAAATATTTGTTAACAATTGTTATTCAATTTACATTGTTTTATAAAATATGTATTTTTTATTAACATTTCACGCCACCACTGCCTATAATATAGGAATACTGCGTTTCACTAATTACTTATTTATTAAGACAACCAGAGAACGGAATATATTGTAAATAAGAAACTAAAATATTATGTAGGAATTTACTAAACAAAATATATGAATACCTATTGATTACCCCTTTGCCCTCGGTTATTACTTGTTAGTTTATACTATGACATTACTAGGGCAGTCGCCCAGGTCGCCCATAGCTTTCGCCAGCCCTGCGTACAACAGAATATTATTCGTTTTAAAATTAATCAATATAATACACAAATGAAGGATTACGGGGAAAAACGGTTATAGTTAAAAGAAAGAAAAAATCAAATAATTATAGTACCTTTTGCTTAGTTTCATAACGAATGGACACGTGAATCGAGTTATGGGAAAAAGATCTCGGTAAATGATATAACACAGGTTTAAATATTACCATAACAGGAAAAAAGATCAGAAACTGCAACTTTAAAACTGCAATAATGAACATTTTTGGAATATTGACTATTTTCGTTTTTCCCCGTAACCCTTCAAATGGTTTATAATTATTATTTTTAGATATTGATATATATTAAAATATGTAATTGTTAAGTTGGGAACGTATTGTAGTAATCTAATAAAAATTAATAAATAGTTTATTTAATTAATATACATTAATCAAGCCATCTTTATAAAGTATGTTATAACCAAATATGGTCATTAATATAATATTGAGAGTTACCTATATTATTTTCTTCTAAGCTTTTAGATTTTAATATTTAGATTTTAGTTAAACTGATAATAATTTCCCTAAAATCATCATTTCCTTGATTTCATACCCATTCTTATGTTTTGAATTGCTCTTGGTACAATTCTACCAGATTTCATATACTTTTACCCCATTTTTAAAATATCATTATGCTATTTTTATGTTTTTAAATTTATTGAATCCTATATTGATTTTGCATAACTTGTCGTATAGTTGCATAGTACATTAGTCCATGAACCTAACTAATTATTATCTGGTTTAAGTGAATCGTTAGGCCATCAACAAGACCAATTAATATTTGTCAGGTTAGGTTTTTACTAGGAATTCGTCATTCAACAAAGTAGGAACTGAGAAATAAAGTTCGTAAATCCAAATTTGAGTATTGGTGTAAAGTAGGTTTTTACCAGTTACCAATATTTGACTGATATTTGGTAATTGTCACTACAAACCGAAAAGCTTGAAATAACGGTCCATAACACGTTTGGGTAAATATTATAACTTAAATGCAAGACATTTGGGGGGTATATATTAAACAACGTTTGGACATACCTGGAAAAATAACATACGTTTATAGTTTATACTTGAATATTATATTGGCACAATACTTTGTTTTATTAATTTAACATTTTTTTTATAGAGCCTATTGCATTACCCAGTGAACACCACTTTTCGCCAAAATAACGTAGGTACCTATAATCAATTAGATTCCCATGTAATCAAGTTGGTTTATTGAATTATTCTTAGCATATTAGACGCAGGAAGTCATATACAGGTTGTATATAACACAGGGGTCAGCCCCAGCTGGCGATGGTTTCTAAATAATTCGCCTATACTTTGACGAGACGCTATTTATTCAATAGTTAGGCAATATATTTGTTTTGGCCTGTACGTGACCGCTTAAGCAAGTGACTGCTCTGGGCGACGAGATCCAGTGAGGCCTTGGGGTGTTGGAACGGTGGAAGCACAGAAACGGACTATTTTTGGTTGTAGTTCGTTGGACTTGATAAAGACATTTTTGGTTTGCTTGGCGATTGGCTCGACATCCGCAGGATGCCTTAACTTAGCCTAGAATTTTTTGCTCGCTGTCCTTGTGGCTGCCAATATGTTTTGAAAAGCCTATCGTTTTCCGGACAAGTCCTTAAGTAATGTGACTGTCTGCCTTGTTACCTCCAAATTACCTTCCCAATGGGGTTAGAACTCGGCCCTGGTTTTCTATCAACGAGATGGGGTCAATGGTGTTACGTGCATTGTTTTAACTGTCATCTATTCTGTTATGATTTGGAAGTTAATTTAGCGTTGGCGGTTCGGAAAAGAACCAGTTTCGTTGAGTGGTCGGAAACGCCCATTAAGCCATAACACGGTTTACTATTAAACAAACTTTGGTTGAACATTAAACATTTAAAACCACTTGGGTGACAGAAAAAAAATGAATGAACAACTTGAGTTCGTGTCATTGTGTCAAAGACATTTTAAGTTTAAAACCGTCAAATGTTGACAATATTGGATATTTAAACAAAATAAATAACGATTATTGACGAGGTACACTTTAAACATTTAATATATCAGAGTAAGTTTTCCGATAATTTAAAATTTTTAGTGCATAGAAATTACATTTAAAAATGTTTTAAATTCAAAATGCAACCTTTCTTGTTATGTGCAAATAACGTTAAAATAATTGTTTTTAATTAAAATATTAATAATTATTTTATTTTTGTTTTTAAAACAATATTAATTTATTCGTTATAGTATTAAAAAAAAAGTCTATATATTATACGAGACATAATGATAGTGATAATATTATTTTTCTCGAAAACCTTTTATAAGTTAATGAATTTTAAAAATGAGCTGTATTTTTAATAACCTTTATGGGCATTTATCGTAGTTTAAAAATACGGTTTAATGCACATTTATTTGTATTCTACTTTAACTTTTTTTTCTTATAATCTGTTATAAAAACACCCAATCATTTTTTTAGGTTTATAATCTGCTCAACCATATTAATTTCATTCCAATTTACATACTTTTTTCAAATATTTATGGATGCTATATGAGCTGCACTAATATTTTTTTGTTTGGTTTCTAATATATTATATTAATATGAGTGACTATATGTAACCTACAGTAGTACAGTAGATTATATGAAGTTGATATTTATTAATTTCGTATACAATAATATATGTAGAGTGATAATATTATACATGATGATATTAAGTTGACTTTATGTAGGATATTTTGTAAAGCTCATATAATTACTATTTGAAAAATATACAGAGGCTTTTTACATGGTTTTCTCAGTAAAAATAATATTGTTTTAACATTTTAATATAAATCATAATAATAAAAACAAGTCAAAGAAAACAAATTCTATATATATGAATTGTTTAAAATATTTATATATATACCTATATATGGTTCAATAAACTTTAATAGGGGGGGGGGCGGAGTGGCCGACGCTGGCTCGATACATCGGTCATGGGCGGCATTTTTCTTTGGGTAAGTCACAGTGTCCGGAGAACAAGTGGCGCCATCCCCCACTCGTGCATGCCAGGTACCTACGGGTGCCCATTCAAAATTCTGCCAAACAAACACACACGTGTTCCTTCCCCTACCGACATAAAAACCTATAAAACCAAAAACAGCTAATGGTCATAGATGCCGGGCTAAAGATCAAATTAAAAAAAAAAAAAAACTTTAATAGTATAATGTATTTACTAAATATTGTACCTATACAAACATTGATAATTTTTAACAAATAAATAATATTACATTTATGAACTTGAACTATCTTTAAAAAAAATGCACAAGTGTATTTTTCAGAGTGTATTTTTAACTTACTGTACGAAAAACTTAAAAAGACTTTGTATTTAATTTTCTATCCCTAGGTTTAACATTTTAGGTATTTACAACTTTTATTAAGTTAAGACTATAGGCACACAAAAAAAATCATAGTCTAAAATAGGCCGAACCAAATACTTAAATACACAGTAAATTAACACAAACAAAATTGTTACCTTTGATATTTACTTAGGAATTTTTCTAAAAATATAATGAACCGGATAGACAGACATGGGGAAAATTTGGAGTATGAAAACAATTACGGATAAGGTTTATTATTTTTTCTTATGTTTAATTATGAGATAAATAATATTTTTTTTAGTGTTCAAGTTTTAATACCAAAAATTAGGAAATTATGTTAATATAGCTATGTAAAAATTTGTGTAAGTAGTATCGTGAAAGAATGTTTCATAATTTTCAAAAAACTATATGTATCTATGCCTCTGATATTTTAATTAATTTTTTTGATGTTATGAAATGGTATAAATGTTTAATAGTATTGAAATAAAATCCAATACTTTAAGATTGTATTTTCTGTATTAGAGGATTCCATTTTCTTTTACGATTTTTCAGTAGTTTTTTAAAAACTAGAATATATACAAACATTTTTTTTAGTTTGTAAATACTTAAAAGCTTACCTTAAAAGTTATGCGTACATATGAAAATAAACATTTTCTTTTAGAGTACCTAAATGCAATTAAATACAATTTTAATAATATATTTATGCACTAGTTGTATGTTAATTATTTGATTCATAATAATTTTCCTATTATTTTAACATAATTCAAAGGAGTAAACAAAAATGCAATTAAAAAAAAATAATTATCAAACACAAGATATTAATATTTAAAGCTTAAAAGTGTTTATGTGTTTATTATTTTTGATTAAATTTTGTTTCTATCGTAAATCGTCCAAGCCTGTTTAATGTACTTTTTTTATATTACAGAGACTTAACGGTGAAAAAAATATTTTACCATCATCTCTATCTTTAATATATATAATATATATATATATATTTTAGATTTGTTTTCTATGATGTATAATTAAATCGTTGGTACTTCATCGTACTAACGTTTGAAATTGTATGATGATATTTTTATTTTGTTTATCCTTTAAATATTTATTCAGTTATTATTTCCTATAGTAATATGCTCAAAATTTTGTTTAAATCATTGTTCAAATTATACTTCTTATGAAACATACAATTCACTTTGATATTATCGTCCAAACAACAAAATACTTGTAATAATGATTTTATAATTTTTTTGTTCACATTACCCGGAATGTAAAATATTTATTATGCACATTATGCCTTACATAACTTACATTATCCTCTATTTTTCTGAAAATGACAAATTACCATCTGCCGTTAATATATACATAAATAACTGGTATTATACTCTTCTATTGAAAATGACAGCTTGCTTTTGGGTTATGATCAAAGATCATAGGGTTGATGTGGGGTGGATGTTAACACCGTAAGGACTTAAAAAAAAAAAATCAATGACGATTATCCTATGGTATTTTACAATCGATAAAGATTAATGTTTTCTGAATCTGGCATATGACAAAAAAAAAAAATAAAAAATATAAGTAGGTACCAAAGTGTTACCTTGCATTTTTAAAAAGTTATATTTTATTTTACTTGACCATCGGTCGATACACAATTTTATCAAAAACACTGTTTTGCTTTCACCAATTTTAAAATTAAGTAGTTTTTTTATTTGTCACCCAACGAATAATATTTTATATCTATAGATGTAAATCTACTAAGCATATTATTTTATTAAACCTGAACTTAAACCACCGTACAATATTCAAATTTATATTTTCTTTCAACCAAACATTAATTAATTCGTCGAATAAGTTCATCATACTATTATCATAATGCACGTAATATATAAGTTTACTTTAATATTCTATCAAAATCTAATGCACTTATAATGCTAATTTATTCCAATTATTTGTCCCTATACTTTGATAATTGCTTTTAACTTCTAAGTATATAAACTGTAATCGTTCGTTAATTGTCTTATATAATTACCGTACTTACTGTACTTACCGCATTTGAAAGAAAACATAAAAATAAATTCCTAATTTAAAAACCCCAATTAAAAATATAAAAGTATAAAAATGTATAGTTGCAGTATTTTCGGTTATATCACTAAAACAATTATTTTTTTTAAAGAAAAAACACTGGTAATTATAAAATATATTATATATAATATATATTTAAAACGTAACTTTTGGTATTACACCAGTACAATTATATAAATAAATCACACAAATGCACATTGAACATTTTTAGTTTATATCTATGGTATGAAAAACATTTTTAAATGACAATTGTAAATTGGTTTTTATCAATAACAATTTTATAAAACGTTAATTTTAAATATATTTATAAGTATTAGGTCTATTATACTTGAGTTTTATTCGGTAAAAATGTGCATTTAAAATTTCATCTAAGACCTACTTTGTAATTGTGACCATCATTAGTAGTCGTATTTTCGTTATTATAATTTTGACTTTTCAAACATTAACTAAAACTTATGGTTTTTTATTACAATTTTTAAGAGGTACTTACATCGAAAAATTACATGAAAAAATATAAATCATAATTAACCACAATAAATGTATATTAAACTAATAATGTAATACAAAACAATATTTTTTTCACACAATTTACGAACGTTCATAGACTAAATGAAGTATTATAGGCACATATAAAATAGAAGTGGGTCGATATGTTCAAAGTACGAAAAATCGAATCGAATTTAGGTGTATGGTTTGAGTTTGAAAGTCGAACTCAAACAAAAGGCTTAAAATTATTTAATTTATCCAAACTCCAAAAAAATTGGAACACGTCAAACGTTTCAAACAGAAAACGTTATCAGTGTTTATTTTTGTTTTATCCATCGTCTATTGTTTATTTTGTCGACGATAAATACACCAGTATTTTATATTTGTTTATTAATTGACATAACTAAAAAGTTTGATTCAAAATTTATATCAAAAATTCTATTCTGTTTTTAGTTCGGTATTAAGTGCAATATTTGGTACGAGTTCAGTACAATGTTGAACAAAAACGTGTTCGGTTTGAGTTTAACATTATACTGAATTGTATTCAGTTCAAAATTAGGAATGATTAAAAAGTTCGGTTCAAGACCATATTTCCGAGTTTGACTTACTTTTAATTGTCATCATTAATTTGTACCGTCAAATTACTGATTTTGCATTCGACAACCATTTAATGTACCACGTCGATTATCGGTAATTTGCATTTATAATATACCGTATTAAGTACTGTATACTCTAAAATAGGAATTGAAATATAGTTTGATATTAGAGTGTACTATACCCACATATTTATTATAATATTATAATATATATTTAATGCATTTAATAATAATGTAGGTAGTTCTTTATTTAACGTTATATTATATTTCAGATAAATAAGTACAGATTATTTACATTGGTATCTAATAATACCGTGTTATCAAAAGTTTGACATGTTTTTTTTTCATACTACGTGGTTTTTATTTTGTTGGACATTATAATTATTGATTTTACATTTCAGCTATTGTTAATTAAATTTTTTCTCGCAAAATAATGAATTTGTTCATTGATCAAAACAGATAATATTATTAAAAATAATCATCGTGACAAGCAGTTCAGTTTTTCTATCATTAAAAAAACCATATTATCTGCTAGCAAATAACAAGATATTTTTATTTCGTAAATATCGTGGCTTTGTTATTGATTTTGACGGAAAACCGCATGTGGAGGACAACAAACCTGACCATTTGATATTTGCTCTTTTTACTTTGCTATTTCAGCTTAAACCCTTTTGATATATGGACTTCATAATATTATACATTCTATAGTGAAATACATTAATTTACTATTGGTGTGATTAATTATGCCTAAACAATCATAACACCAACTTTGAAATTGATTTATTTAATAATTTATTTGCTTATAATTATAGTTATATAGTTAGTTTAATGTTTAATTTATTATGCGTATAACCATCATTAGTTCATATACTGTTGTTCGTATAAGCTTCTTAAATACCGTAGCATATAAAAACTAATGTAAATCTTAAAAATATGTGACTATGTGAGTATACTTAATGATTTTGTAAACCATATATTTTAAATAAAATGAACTGTATTATTGCTTTCAAATCAAAAAAAATATAAAACAATAAATTATGTATTGGCTTATCCCGGAAATATTATATTATTCGAGATAATAGTCTTACCATAAACTCTTCACAATAATTTTAATGTACAACTATAATATATATAGTATTGACATCATATATATATTTTGTACAAATATTCAGTTTAACTTTACAAATAGTAGGATTATGTTTAAAAAATACAGAATTATTGATTTTATAGTTTTTACTTGTAATTACAATTTTTTAAAATTTTTTTTTTAGTATTTGATAATATAATAATATGCTAGGTTGTTATTTTAGTTATTTTCTTTAGAAAAACAATATAAATTCAAATTCATAAATTAAAAAAAATGTGATTAAAATTAACATATCTATCATAATTTAATTTTTATGTTACTATGAAACAAATAATACTGCAATTGAAAATAGCATAAATAAAAAAAATCTATGATGTGTATAAAATATACAGATAAACATTAAATACATTGTATCATAGTTCATTATTTTTATAACATTGGTAAATCTGTACAACCTAAACGATATAGCCACTTTTGTTATATAAATAAGACAACACAATGTGTATTGGATCTATTCGCAATTCAGACATAGTTTGTTAATACTCCAACAAAATGTTTTCATATCTTTTGTGACCGTAGTAAGAGCCCGATTATTGGACCTTTTATTTTTACTGTCCCCATAAAGCCTTGTCTGTGTCAGTGTACCTAGCTTTGTCGACAAATCCGACCGAGATATGTAATCAGCCTGAGGTGGATTGGATAAAGGCATACAGCGCTTGAAGTATTTCGGTTTAAGTGTATACACTTCATGAGAAAATCGGTTTAGGAAAATGAACGAAAAATGTAAACAATAGACATTTTTAACACGGTCAAGTCATTGTTTCTCCGCACAATGTTTAAAGGGTCGTTGTAAACACCTAACTGATAGCACTACGGGTGTATTCTTATCTCATTACTTAATTCGAAAAAAAAATCAGTAGTACCTAGGTTCTTTAAAACTATACTTAAATCCAACTCCGTAATGTGCTGTGTGCTCTATAAGCTTAAAAAAAAAACCACTTGACGATTAAATTAGTGGCTCCAGTGCCAATCTGCGAAAGAAAAAAAACACAACACTGATATCCTTTTTCGAACCATATGTGGTTGAATTTCTAAAAATACCTTCTTAGTTGTGCTTATTACAAGTTGACACAAGATTACGAACTTTGAATAAAATTAATACAAAACCATTGAAGTTCGTCCATTACGTTTTGGCTAGGAAAAATGTCCATGGATATAAAATTAAAAACTATTTAGGCAGTACATATTATACTGAAACACCGAATAAATAAATATTTTACCTACATTGGTATTTATGTCAATATTCTACCTCAGAAAATGGTGAAACAAAATTAATTTGATGACACGAGCTCCTGTCTAATTTAGTGTATAATGTATGTAAATCAAGTGATTATAGGTTAGTCAAATAGTTAATTATTACTTTTTTAAATATTAAGTATGAATTATAATTATTAAAATTGAAAAAAATAATATTAATAAAACCTATACATAATATTGGAAATAATTTTTCCCAGTAAACTATTTCTTTACATTTAAAAATCGTAAAATTAACTCAAATAATTTTTAGGAGCAATTATATTTTGAAAAATGTTGTTTACCATACCAACTTTTATACGGGTACAATTATTGGTTTTTATTATTTTAAGCTTTTGCAAACATAATAATTTTTGAATTAAGATTGTACATTTATTATGAATTGATTTGCTGTCAATTAATATCTATAAAATGTACCTATTGTTTTGTATAAGAGCAAATATTTTTCTATATATGAAAATGTATCTACCTATTTGTGTTTTGATTAAAGTAAGGTAGTAAATAAAATATACCTAAACATATATATATATCATAAAATGTATATTATTTCTAATATATTTTAATATATTAACAACATTTTAGAGGAACTAAACTTGTATTAGGTATGATTAATTTGATTAAATTTCATCTTAACAACTACGCAAACATTTATGTTATTTGACATAAAAAAACATAACCGATCACTTAGAGTTTTTGCCTTGGTATTTGTGTATCATTATAAACTTATACATATTATAAACAAATTAATATGTTAGACAATATTAATTGCAAGCACCTTTGTAGTTAGCTATGGTGAAAGGGATACTTCCCAAAAGTAACACATTGTGCCGTATAATATATCGCAACATCAAAATAACATTTGACATGTAGACATATTAGTAGGTAGAAAAATATAATAAGTTATAACTAAAAATTTACCCACATTTGGAAATTTAGAACAACATACACGTTATCATACTAGCATGCTAGACGCAGATTTAATGGGCAGTCTAAATATTTGCATGTCACGTTATGCAATATACCTACTTCAGATGCAGAATAATATCAAAGCCGTTGATGTCAGGAAAATTGAGAAATTGGTGGTCTTACATATTCATATTTATGCTAATTGCATGTTTATTATTGATGAAATAAAAAAAAAAAATATTAGTTTTGAATTGGTGGTTGCTGGTTCAGCTGCCATGTGATAATTGAATAAATGAAGACTATTTGGATTTAAAAAAAATATATTAAAATATGTTACTTTGAGGGTTCCGTCACTGGACAGCCCCCCTCCTGATATTTTATATTATCATGAATATTTAGTCTCCAAATCATATTATATAGGTATATGTCCCTATCCTATTTGATTACTGTACATAAGCTACAGATTATAAATTATCTATTTTAATAAAATAAATAATGAAAAGTAAATTAGTATTTAACTAATGTCAACTATTTATAAGATACCTACTTAATATCTTATATTTTTATAGTTTTCCTTCATAGAAAAAACAACATTTATGGTGGCAAATAATTTTAAAAATCACTTGACTTACAGCTGTAGCTCAATTAATAAATAAATAGAAGAATAATTATTTGTTTAATTTATTTAATACATAGGTAAGTAGGTTATATTTTGCTACAATTCCCTATATCTATTATTGCTATACAACATAATATACATAATTTTGATAAAAATGTTTTTTTATCACAGTCTGTTCGAATAAAATATGTAGAACCTTTCGTAACCTAACGTCAATTTGATGTTTTAAGAGAGATAAAAAAGACATAATTCACAGAATGAAGAAACATTCTAGTGGATGAACTTTGACTGCTAGATTAAATGAATGTAAAAATTGTACATTCAAAAACGTTTTTATTAAATTCAGTTTCAAAATTCTTCTGAGAATTTTAAACGTAAGATGTCGTATAATGTCTTAAATTGTTTCCTACTTAAATAATACAACCTAGTAATGTACGTTTTCAGAAATTTACTATACCTATTGGCTATTTCCACTGTGCAATTAAATACTTTAATAATTTTTATTAATTTATATTCTTAGTAATAAACTGCACTGAATTCAAATATTTAACCATATATGTACCTACCTATGCACCTAGGTTTATATAAACAGGG
This sequence comes from Macrosiphum euphorbiae, assembly GCA_949089665.1. Lineage (NCBI taxonomy): Eukaryota > Metazoa > Arthropoda > Insecta > Hemiptera > Aphididae > Macrosiphum > Macrosiphum euphorbiae. Next base: position 31,684,881 of record CARXXK010000001.1, read on the forward strand.
ATTATGCAATAGTTTAATTTTAGATTCTGAGCGGAGCGATGAATGTATTGGTTTTACAATGATGTATGTTTTTATATTTTTATTTATATTTTTATATTTTTGTGTCTGTCATCATGTTTTAGGACAGTAAAAATGCTTGGATTTTCTTCATCAGTAGCTTTTCTGATAGGAAAGTGAATCTAGTTGGTACTTTGGGGGGTCAAAAGTATAAATTTCTCAGTAGTTTTCACAAGCGCCGGGAAAAACAACATAAAAATTAAGGAAAAACGGGAATTTTTATGCAAAATTGGTTTTCCAAAAAATCGATTTTGGTTATTGGTGTAACTCTAAAACAAATGAACGTATATACATGAAATTTTCACTGGTTGTTTATATTTGCATTTTCTATACACGATAACATTTTCAAAATATTTTGATTTATTTTGAACTGTTTAGGGACATTTTCATTTTCCATTTTATTTTAGTTTTTTTTCTAAAAATATCAATAAAATTTTATTTATTGGTTGCGGAAGCTTGAAAATTTAATAGAAGACTCCTAATATGTTGTTTCAAAGGCAGATGAAAAATATTAAAAATCCTTAGTCACAATTTTTTTTTATAAGCATTTAAAGTTCAAAAATTGACAAAATATGGAAAAATCACGAAAATTAGCAAATTATTTTGAGTTAAGAATTCGTAAAAATTTTTCTTTTTAAATCTAAGATTTGAAAATGAAACACAAGATTCCTTATAAGATTATCTACCTTTATCAATAAAAAAATCTCTACCGGACAGTCAAATTAAATTTTTATGAGCGTTTGAAATTCAAATTTTTACAACATTGGATTTTCACTCGATTACTCATGTAGCGATTTCCTTATTTTGTTGCAATTCAAAAACGAACAACTGTAGATACATGAAAATTTCACTGAATGTTTAAATTATCATTTTCTATACACCATACAATTTTGAAAATATTTTGACTCTTTTTGAGCTGTTTATGGACATTTACAGCTTTCAATTTTTTTTAGTATATTTTTCTATAAATATCAATAAAGTTTTATCTGTTGGGCCAAAAAGTGTAAAAATTTAATACAAGGCTCCTGATATATTGTTACAATAGCAGTTGAAAAATATTAAAAATACATAGGCACAGTTTTTTTTTATAAGCATTTAAAGTTGTAATTTTGACAAAATTTATCAAAATCTCGAAAATTATCAATCGTTGGAATTAAAAAATTATAAAATGTTCAGTTTTTATAACTAAGAGTTGAAAATTTAAAACAAAGGTTCTCTTAAATAATTCATACTGTAACCAAAAAATCTAAAAAATATATAAACACACTTATTTTTTACAGACATTTTAATTTCAAATTTAGACAAAATTTCATATTTAAACCAAGAATTACGATTTTAGTTATTTTGTTGTGATTGAATAATATTATTCGAAGGTACTTGAAACTTCTAAAGTGTACTATTATATATCTATGATAGTATCACGGTTTTTGTTGATGTATAACGCGTTATAAGTATCTAATGGATATTGTGATATGATTAATTTGGAATTTATTATAGGTACCTATTATAGGTCAATTTTTTGTTTAATACCATAAATATGTATATAATATGTCTTATACATAGACTGACATACCGTCTCCGCTCAGAATCGTTTTTCTTATACAATGATATTATATCGTTGAATTCAAATTTAATATCATCCATTATACAGTGACCCACTTGTAACCTACTGTACAGCAGAGCGACACCCACTTGCCCACCTTTTTTTTAACGTTAATAGTATCTATACAAGTATAATTCATAACTATAAGGCATGTTAATAACTTCTAGATTATGGTTTTAGGAAGGAACGTATTGAGTTAAAAATGTTGTTGTTGTGTTACTATATTCCATTAATTAATGTGTATTTATTAATTTTATGACAAACGTACAGATTTTTAATATATTATGTATAACTATACTGATCACTTAAAGAAGTTTATTGAAAAGTTTTATTTTTTGATTGCGATGATTTAACATTGCATTTAAACTAATAATAATAATAATAAACCAATATTATCATGCGTATTGACACAATACACGCAGTCTTTGTACTATATTATGATTTTTCATCATTCTTTTGAATTTTTCACAATACTCCAGGATATTACCGAGAGATTTAAGAAAATGATCTTTAAAAGTACTATCTGTATATAGTATATTTTCCAATTCCACGATGCGGTGCATGAAACTTTTTGAGCTTTACTACTCAAAAATGTATTCACCGAAAAATAGCACTTATGGATCTAAAACAAAAAAGTCCCCTCATTCCATTTAAAAACTAAAGTACATGGATAGACAGTTTATATTGAAATTTTGTTAAAACGAAATATGGAAGTAATTTTATCACCATCGTTCTTTTGAGAATTTCATAAAATCAAAATGCTTGTACAATAGCCTTCCAGAACGCTCATGCATATGCGTATATTTAGTGTCCACATACAAATATTATGTAATCTTCTATTTTTCTTCCACTACATTTCTGCTGTTTTTTTCTCCCTCGAGGTATATTTTGATTTTTGTTCATATATAAATATATTTATACATCATAACCGTATTATTTGCGCATAAATAATATCTTAATATTCTAACTAAAAAATAGTATAAGGAACGCCACCCCTTTTATTTTCTCTGCTTGGAAATACGTATAGCTTCCGGTGTATTTCGAATAGGAATAATAAAGTCATTGCAGAAGCCTGTTATCATCCTTACAGACGCTATAGCTGCATCAAGATTTTAAAGTTTTTTGGTACCATAAAGTATTAAATAACACAATAACGCAAAATATTGGAATAGCTAAACACAAGTTTTTTTCTGCCGATGATTTATTGTACAAGTGGTCTAGTGATTTATTTATCAATGGAACTTGTTATTTAAAGATGTGAGTTTATGCTGTGTGCTGGATTTGTATTTTGGCGAACAAAACATTTTATAATTATTATACATACAAGTATTTTTCTCAACGAGATTTTTGTTTCTAATACTGAAAATTATTAATAGCAATTGTATTATACTTACCCTTAGTCAGTGAAAGTATTTTTAGAATATTGCTTAAAAATCTTGACATTTCATACATCAAATAGTTTTATTTGTTAAACTAGTTTTTATTTTTATTTGCTTCATAGTCTACAATTATACACTTTAATTTTATTATTTATACCTATTCGTTTTTAATAGCTTGAGTAACCATAAATTTAATTTATATGTACCTAATTGGAAACGACATCAATATACACTTAAAATATTTTGCTAAAATTAATTTTAATTTAGTAAAACTATTATTGTGTTCGTTTTAAATACATTTCTAAAGGTTAAAAGAGTCTCTATTGTAGGTACATACTTAAATAATATTTTGCTTTGTTTGAATTTTTTACTATGTACCTATTATAAAAAAAAATAATACATTTTTTGAATTATATTACAGGAATATATTTTATTAAATTGCATTATTTATTACCCACAAAATAATTTTTGGCTTCATGCTTCTGCTTCAGGCAGGCATAATGCATATATTATCCTGAACTATTAAATTATCTTCACGTCGTTTGCTTAATCATTTGGAAACAGTAATAGCACGATTTCACAATACATAAAAATAAGTTATCTGTTTAAAATTATGACCGTAATAATAGTTATTATAACACATGTTGCGTTTTATAGTGTTCATACAGTAGTATACAGTATATTGTATATACATACGATAGAAATTAATCAATTTTTTTTTGTATTTAATCGCATTTTGGATATTTTCTCAGTTTTGTTCACTGAAATATTCGTGTATAAAAACCAATCTTAACTTTATATTTGTTGGCCACATTTTGAAAGTAAAATAATACCGTTACTCATAGACGAATTTCATGCGATAAAGCTAAAAAGTGGAACCGATCAGCACGAATTGGCGATGAACAGAGTGATGTGGCAGGATATGTGTTTGACAAGTAGGTATAGATCTTATTGGTCGTATACTGAAGAAGTAGAAGAAGAATAATTGTATTCAGTTATTATTCAGTTTCAAATGTTAATAATATTAATAAGTGCAAATGTGCAATCTACAACAGTATATAATCAATATTTGGTTAGTAAAATTTAATATAAAACAGTAAATATAAGGTATAAGATACGGATACCTAATGGCGATGGCGTGTGAATAAAAAACAATTTCAAAAAGTTTTTTTCTTCAATATATAAATCAAATTATTTTTGAAACCATAATTTATCATTATAGTATTTTAATAGTTATTATATAACTATGTAAAGTACTGAATAATGTATCTATCAAAATTACTTATAAATGTATATTCTGAAATTATATTTTTTCGAATATTTGTTATAGTTCGAAAATTATAATATTTATAAAGTTACTCAAAAAACATGAAGATGGTATTTGTTTTTCATCAATTTTTTACGTTCCATTTGTAGGTTCAGTTTGTTTCAATTATTTAATTTAAAGTGTGTATGTCATAACTTTTAAACCGCAGTGCTTATTTTGTATACAAATTAAACTTTGAAAAGCCGAACAGGGCGGGATAAGAGCTGAAACGTTAGTTTCACTCGTATCGTTTCAGTAGACCGGAACAGAAGTATGTATACTATTCTTAAAAGTTTGAAAACAATGATAAATCATCGCATTTGAAAAAACATTCATACACAGTTACCTAAGTTAATACCACTGCCATACCACACTTTCTTGAATTTCTTAAACAATTGTCTTTAATAGTTATTTAGCTTTTGTTTATACTTTACAGAAAACTACTAAGACAATTCGAAAAATGATTTCAACATCAAATATTTGGTCGATGTACAGAGGTATCGGAACTAAGTTCTAGCAGAACACGACATTTTGAGCTTTATTATACCGTTCGAAAAAGTGTTCCTTAAAAGAGAAATAATGTCATTATAAAACCTATACATTCCACAATTTACTCAGAATCTCAATAGAAATTTAAGTGGAACGAAATATATTATAATTTTGTAAGGTACAAAGGTACAAATAACATAATACTATACGTAGAACAAAATGTAGATATATCGAGGTAAATAAAAAATATTTCCGACCAAAATGAATCGTATGCGGTTTTCATAATAACACAATATTTGAATACGAAAATGGAATGTGTAAGTAAAAAGTAATACCATTATAAAACATTGACATATTGGATGGATGCACAATGACAATCAAAATCGTTTTCCTTATTTTAACTTTAGGTGAGGCCTACCTACTTCTTTCAAAACGCCAACGTTGACGTCCGATGTTAATTTATATTCATGGCGACGCCACCGCGGATGATAAAGCCTTTGACAACGGCCGTGGCGCCGCTGTCCGATTCGGTCTTGGCGTCTACAGGACGACCACCAAACATGCTCACCTACACTTTTTTCTTGAATAATGAATATATTCAAATTCTGATTTTTCAAATCCATTTAAAGACCATATTTTAAAATTCATGAGATTTTTTGTATTATGCTTAAGTATAATACAGTATATGTATAAGTTCTGCGGCAATATAAACTTGGGTTTTTCAAACGGGAACAGCGTTTTTCCAGTAAATCATTTAGGTAGTGGATATTTTTTTTGAAAAAGTAGATGTACCTATTCAAAATTAAAATGAGTATAGTTTTCTCGTCTATTAAAATGTTCATACTAAGGATAATTATAGCCCTCGAAAATGGTATTAAACAAATATAAAATAGTTGTAATATTGGATCTATAGTATTTATTACATTTTTACCATTTTTTACATGTTAAAAATATTGATAGCTTTATTATTTATTATCTATTCATTATTACTTTAATTTCGAAATCACCTCAGCCCCCATATTATCTCCTAAAACCGTTATGATAATATTAAGTCTATGATCGACCTATTATCGTTAGTATACAAAGTTTAAGAACTCAAAATAACTAGTTCGAATTTTGATACTTCAACAATTTCAGAAAAATTATCCACATAATAATTTACAGTTCTTATAAAAAAAGAAAACAGAATTTTATATCTCCACAGTGTCACTTCTTAAGTAGTAATACAAATCTCAACAATTTGATAATATGGTCTTTGAGTACCTATATTTATTATTTATTATTTATATTATTGAAGAAAAAGGGTGTATTTATGCTTGGTAATCCAGGGCTGTACATGCACATAAAGCACATTTAACTACTTTAATAGATACCTAGTAATTTGAATATCTGAAATTCGACTAATCGCGAATCCACCATACGACATATTATTATAACAGACGGCGAGGGTCGAACCTTACCACTCTAATACGGGCCCTAGGTACTTATAGGAATTTCTAATTTCATCCACCGACCTCGGCGGGTTGTCATTTTTACGCGCAAGGCTTAAAATATAATGATATCATGAAAAGTGTGGCACGTGCACCTATTTAATATACTGCTGCGGTGGCAAGAGTTTCACACCGACGGTGGCGATGGCTTTTACCGGCCGAGTTGTGTAGGTGTACCTTTCCTTAACTGCCTATATATTACTATGTAGACCGCGATGAATATGGATCCACGTTTTACTGTTTTAGACATTTTTCTTTTCGTCTCTGCAGCAGTTAACGCTTTTTTCTCACGAAATATAATGTAATAGACAAGAGCAATATTTTGGGCCGGTATACCGTACTATTATAATATATCATATAAGGTTTAGGGCTAAAATTTTAAATCGATTAGTTTATGCACTAAAATAATTTATGTATGCGATTGTGATCTTATACATTTAAAACAAGAAAAATATTTACACTAAATATATTTAAATACCTAGGTATGTATTAAAACATTTTCATTTATTTATGAAATAAACTTAAGGTTATCTGATGTATATTAGGAGATTTACAATGTACATATTATCTTGTCATCACGGTTCATAGCACTGTCCAAATCACTGATCATAGAAATGGGTTTTTCAGTTACTTTTTCTAAGGATATTTTATAGTTCATTCATATTATTAAGTATTTTATTTTACTATTACAGTACCGAATGATGAGCTTATTGTCACCAACAATAGCATAGGTAGTTTATTATATTGTTTTATCAATTACATAAAAAACGTAAATAATGCAGTTATACGTTCTCAAAACTTAAAACACACAAAAAGTGATATTTTGTTATTTAATGAAATTAATAAATTCATAGAACCATTAGAAAAAGTTGAAAAATATCAGGTGCTGCATATTAATAGTGACGGTTCACCCGTCGCCCGCTATGTATACTGCCGGTCGATACGAATCTTGTTTGATGTTCGAGTTCAATTCCGCCGACGCAATGCCGGTATGCCATATTCTTCGCGTGTGCAAAACAAGGTGCATAGTATATTATATTATATACTTATTTCTACTATATATATATATATTATATTATATAAAGGGTTGCCTACAACTGCTAGATCGTGCGTGTGCGCTTGTGAGTTGCGGTCACGATCCTTCGCGGTCGACTCGTCCAGTCGCATATCCGCTGCACGAACGTAAATACATTACCTATTAATCTCTCCACCGCCATGTGACACTAACAGCGGGTTGACTGTGAAAATGCTTAAATGCGCAGTGCATTTTGGGCCCACACCGTACTCTGGAAGTGTGATTTGTATATAATTATAATAATTTACTCTTCCTTGCGATCACTGATGGAATACGGTATGGTGGTGGTCCGTGTCTCGTCCGGTATGTGCTTGACAGGGTCCGTGCAGGAAGTCTCCAAGTCACGAACGTCCATTTTTTCGCATTACGGCTACGGTTTCCTGCAAACCGAATTACAGAGCATGTTCTCTGTCCAGCTCACCGGATCATCGGCGTGAGGATTACAGTTATCTTTCCTGTATCAGATTCCATTCCGGTTAAATTCTTGATTCTACGCATCGTGCCAGATCGCAACAGTTCCTTTTCGACTTCCTCGTACACCTTCAGCGCTTACCACAAAAACGATTTTAATATTATTAGAATGGAGGGTTCTATTAACGACAAGATCGGATTATTTGCTCTATGTTTGTAACGTTTCACCATAACCAAACCAAACCATTTTCCCTAAGCATTTTTAATGTCAATGTCTTCTTAGGTATAGGTAGGTTAGACCTGTTAAATATATCCAAACGTCATTCTTAATTTAGGGATAGGCAATCTAAAACATTAATACATATCAATTGACAGTTGAACTTATTGCGGAAATAGAATTGATAATAATATATACGTCCGGAACCCTTTGGATACCAGGATTCGAGTATTGAATTTAAGTGGTGAGGCAGCCGTAAAAGCTGGGTGCCTGGGTGTGACGGTTCAAAGCGAGAAGTTTGAATTTGATCCATCAATCGTATTCTTGGTATAACATTTATATATATATATTATGAACGTAGGTATACGAAGGTATTTCCCCACGGACAGGCAGAAAACTCACGCCATGACGGAAAAAGTTTCTCGGTGACGACGATTTTTACGCACATGAAACTAGTCGTACATTGGACACACATCTTCCTCTAATACAGATTATCCGGACGTTTTAAATTTGTATTTTTACTTTTTAGTCTTCACAATTTAGTTAGAATACTGATGCTTGGTATTCTCGTGAACAATCAGATCGAAAAAAACTTTATTCGCTAAACCAATTGTCACAATAATAAACTGTATTATTCATCGCTACGAGCTAATGTAATCGGATCTTACCCTTTCAATATATATTGTTGTACCTACATTCCCTTCTTATAATATATTTATAGTGTGTGGACCGTGGATTCATAAGCCTACGTAGCAGTTCTATTTAATATTTTATGATATTATATCAGAACAATAGTATCAGTGTACCTCTACTTTAAAAGAGTATATCCACTATAGGTTTAGTTGATGAATAATTAATACAATTTATAACACTTCTTGCAAAACTAATAATGATAGTAAAATATATATATATAAAAAAAATGTACATCACCAGACCACCTGCAGTCAGATATCGATACCGGTTTCGATTTCAGTACCCCAGGAAAATTAAACAACAATATTCTGGTTCGGTTCCGATTTTGGAGCCCAGCTGAATGATAATAATTGTCGTTCGCAGAGTTTAATTTCACCCGTCCTACGCCTATCGCATAATATGTGTGCTGTGTGTTCGTACAGTGCGTGCGTTTGTGTAAATAACATAGTGCAAAGAGATATTTTGTAAAGTACCTACATGTATTAGTGTGTGTGTGTGTGTGTGTGCGTTCACGAGTGTATGAGTGCTAGTGGAAAAGACGGTTAAGGCTGTTCTGTCGACCCTCCAAAGACCATGGACTTTCATTACTGGTGTCTTAGACATCTAAACGCACACACACACGACAGTGCCTAAATTATTAAGCTCACAGTGTTAGTCTTCAGACTGAATTGACAGTGACAACGAACCGTATTCGCGCATTTGCACTTTGGTGTGTTTAAAAGACATCATCACCGTCACAACGAGATTTTTTTATCGTATTCCATAAAAGCCACGCATTTTCTCTCTCTCTCTCTCTATATATATATATACATGTGTGTCTATATGTATTATGTATATATATACATACACATGTGTATCTATATGTATATATATACATACATGTGTGTCCGTTTAATGGTTTTTTTTTGCTTTTCGGGTCTTACCGAGGGAAAAAATGGGAATATAATAATAAAACACACAACCACACAATATGATGTAACCGAGTACTTTGCGTTATTTGAACGCATACCACATGACACAAAATATTTTTTCGTAAACGATTGTTTTTTTTATTATTATTTATTGTTAAGAAAAAAAAATCCCATAGTTTATTATTCCGGAATTCCGTAACTGTCAGAATGAGTGGTATGGAAATAACCGTGTGTGCGCGTGTGTCGAATAAAAACATTATATATAAATATATTTATATACTTTATTGTATTATAAATTATTTATTATATATTGGAAATTATTATTCAATACACGTTCGAAACATTCGAGTACAAGAAAGCAAATCGCCAACACACTAGAACTTACAGTCTAATCAAGTTGATGCGAATATCCATATTGTTAGGATGACAATGATTGTTTATTTATAATAAAATATATGGATACAAGTCAATGTAGTTGTAAAAATGATCATCGTTTGATGATGAGCATTCGAAAATGAAAAAGTAATACTACATTCTATTATCTAAAAGTTATACAATTATTTAAAACAACTAAACTTTTCTTTGTGATGCAGACAAAAATAACTTGTAGAATAATAGCCTGAGATTGTATACATTTATAAAAATAAAAACAATACAAATTATTGTTTTTTTATAACAATGACTTTCGAAAATTATTTTTCTTTTTCATCTATTTTTTTTATAATTTATTCTTATAGTTTTTATACATTATATTACAAAATAATGTACTTATTCTTAGTAGTGTTATTAGATTTATAAACTTTAAAAGTTAAAACGTAGGTACAGCATAATATATGTGTGCTAATTAAAATATAGCTAAAATAATTATAACAATATTTTAGTTTAAATTAATTAAAAAAACATCATTTAAATATTATAGATATTTATTTTAGGTTATATTTATAATAATAACTACAAGGTACAATTATTATGTTGGTTTATTTATTTTTCTATCTTCGAAAATTATATACATCGTATAAAAGCACTCTACAGTTTATAATATCATCAAATCAAAACATGATCTAAATAAATCCAACATCAGACATAGGTATTTTACACAGTGATATGATAAAGATTGCATTTTAACAATATTTATATCTGATAAGTAATCATTAGTTTTTAGAACTTACTGTATGTAATATTATTTATATTGTTTTATAAAATAGGTTAAAAACTATATAATATGAATCTACATTCTACACACAATTATATTTAAATTACACTAAGATTTCCAAGTATTATGAACAAATTACCCAGTTTTCCACCAGTTTATGTTCATCATTTTGAATTAAACATATTGAAACGATATAATAATATAATGTACAGATATTTAACAATTAATAACTAATTAATTATTAATAACGTAATAACGTACAATTAACATGATTCTTATTGCAACTAATAAAATTTAAAAATTATTAAAATACTGAACTAATATATTTATAAAAATAATAAATAATAATATATTTCATATTATTATTGTTTCTATTTCACTATTAATTTACAGAATTCATTATTTCACATCCTATTTGTGACCTTTATAGTATCATATGAAATGATATAACTTATTAATAATTTGTTTATATATAATAATAATATACATTTTCTTGAAATGCAATTATAAATGTGTCTAAACTAAGCATACCTACACTTTAAACGACGTTAAGACTGTACTGGAATACTGATTTAGGATTAAGAAATTATAAAATAATCTAAATAATGGATCCTCTAATCCATCATAATATAATATAATAATAAATTAAAATATTAAAGAAATTGGCCTCACAAGAAAACAGTCACATATTAATGGAGGAACGATGAGTTTTTATCATATTTTATCACAATTTATGAACATAAAAATATGAATTTAATATTGCTTAGCCCAGGATATCAATATTATCAATATATTATATTGTTCGAATCCATTATTTATATAAATATTTTCCAAAATGTAGGTTGACATATTATGTATAGTTTAACTTTTAGGTATATAGTAAATTAGATATTATGTTATCGTTTATTTTCTGCTCAGTATGAAATAGGTATATAATTTTGCAATCAGTTAAATCTGCCTACATAAATCAATCATTTTTCAATGATAATTTCCATGGCATCCAAAAAATAAAGAAATAATAATTATTAATAATTAAATATTTAAAACTCTCTATATTCGAAAAAAAGGTTTTGTATATTTTATCGTCCACATATTTTATTTTTAAATATTTAAATTACATGCATTAAATTTCAAGATATAAAATGGGTGACAGTTGTGTTACTGTAGTGAATCCCGGTGGAGGGTCGGGGTCTGTCGGCATTGAGGATTTTGACCGACCTCCCAGTTGGTGGTGAACAACACGAGTAGGGACAAAGCCCTTTAGTATATTATATAATAATTATAATAAACTATGATATTTCATATAATATTACTTTGGCAACTTTTACTATCGTTTTAGTCAATAAGGAAGTATATACAATAGAGCGATGGGGTGTTTTTCATGTCATAAAGCTTATTGTTATCTGTACACATCATGTTGATAATTTACGAAACTGGTCGGGTCGTGTATTAAGAGGTAAGTGTCGTCTCTTTGCCACGTTAGGGAAAATACCATATATTATATCACGATTGTATTTATTGATAAATAATCACCTCCGCAGTAGCCAGTACATTATTGCCATTATTAATTATAATTTAACTTACCTACCCACTGTCCACATTTCGTCACTATCAGTTTAAACTTAAAAAAAAATCCAGCCGAATAGTGTACATATAGGTTAGTGGTGTAATGGTATAAATAGATTAAAATTAATCTATTTATTTTAAAAATGTAACTTGACATCGTGTATAGTGAATAATAATATTATACATAATGGAAAAAAGTTTCAAGTCTCTGCAGATAATGTAGTTTGAACTGCAACGAAATAACTAATATCATTATTTTTCTTTGAAATATTAAATTTATTCAAATGCTTATAAATAAAAATTGTGACTATGACTTTTAGATATTTCAAAAATTCCAGTAAGAAAAATTCATGACAAATATTGTATTAAATATTCAAATGTTTTCACTCACAATCCAAATTATTGACATAAGTAAAAGTCTTAAAAAATTCAAGGCGTCTAAATGGATATTCCTATTTGAATTATAACAATATCCCAAATTGATTTTTTTTCTAAAATAGGTGTTGTTTTAATACTATCAGTTTTTCATATTGTTTTATTTCTTCAATCATTTTGAAAAGTTTTGAGAAATTTATTTATATTTATAACCTCTACTAGTTCAAACTAGATCTAATTGGCTACCAAAAACCACCCTCCATATTGAAGATTTATGTACATATTGTTTTATTATAGAGAGTGTCTTCAAGAAAATATGAAAATAAAAAATCGATCATCGTAATACCAATACATTCATCCTTTGACTCTTTAGTTTTATTTTCAATATCAAATAAAATTGAATTTCAATTTTTTACCTATTATATTAATTATCTATAATCATTTTTTTTCATATTCTCATACAGTTAAATTGTATTTTTTAGGTCTCATTTTGGTCAACTAGTCCTGAACTGAGTAATAAACAACGATTTGAGTACTTCACCCGAACTATACCTTCAGATCTTTACCAAGTAAAGGTAATGGTAGAAATTGTTCGGAGACTTGGCTGGAGTTATATATCGATCATTTACGAAGAGTCCAGTTACGGAATTAAAGCCTTTGAGGAATTAGAGAAATTGATGCCCAAGTACAATATTTGTATAGCGGCCAAGGAAAAACTAGTGAAAGATTCAGGCGTGGCAGAAGAAAAAGCTTACGACGATATAGTGATTAAACTTCTCAGCAAGCCTAAGGCCAAAGGTAAGAGCTCATAAAGTCATAACTATAATTTATGCGTGTAAGTTTCATCCAAAAATTAAACAATTGTATGTTTAAATGTAAATTTGCATTTCAAAAGATTTCTCAAAGTAATTCGATGCTTCGATAATAATTAAGTTTATAGTTTAAGGCTTGATGAATTAATAGTTTTGATTTTTAAATATAACTTTAAATTATTGTATTTTAATAGGATCGTGTACCTAAGTCTTAGTAACTTAGTAATCCAAGTATTCACCTAAATAATTTACTTAGGAAGTAGTTGTTTTTAATTAGTTGCTGCTTTAGGTATTAATTATAATATTGTAATGTAATATTTCAGAAACTTTTGTGTGATAGGGTGTGAAGGTGATATGTATATTCAATATTAAACTCAGCTTATCGTACATTTCTAAATTTGAATTTTCTACACTCGAGTAAAACTATGAAATTAAACTTGTTTTACTCCACAGGAATGTATTTAATGAAATTAATATTATATAATAAATTACGACATTAATTACTTGTTAAAACAACATAAATAGGTTGCCAATTGTATATAATTTTGGTTCTAATAATATGATGAGGTTCGAAGGAGTTCTAAAGCTCAAACTTTCAGAGCAAAAGAACTATTAAATTCACCATAAGCTGTTCTCTTAAGATTAACCGGAGGTGGTAGATCTATCATGAAGGACCTAAAAAGGGATTTAATGAGTGTGACATTGTGAGAGCAAAATTACGTCGGCAGACGAAAAATGACGTTCAATTAAATGAAAACATTAATTCTGTGTTGATTTCTTAATGTGACAATGTAGATGGGTGAGAGATTTTCGGAGAAAACTGTAGATTTTGCTAGAACCTTATTCACTTTTGTTACGTTAAGATTTAGGACAAAAGATATTATAGAACAGTTGATAATATTTGCACAACATTAGGCTGTGAAAATTGTGTTGAAAAAAACCTCGCAAGCGACCCTCTTGTTTATAAAAATATCGAGCGTTGATTTGTTCCCCTAAAAAAAAAACAAAACAAAACAAAAAAAATATAATAATAAAAAGAGAAAAATAAAATGAAAACACAATGAAAAAATGGCTATAGGACGAATTTAATGCGAAATAACATCTCGTGATTTATTTCAAATCTCTCGACGTATCATTTGGACAGAAATTTATGATCTCTAGTCCCGTTTCTATTTGAACGAGAATGATTCTGATGCTACGAAAAGATAGGTATACACACACACACACACACACACACACACACACACACACACACACACACACACACACACACATTGTCCACTGTGGTAATAATAATAATATATTCATTTCATACGGTCCCGTTGTCTATGGTGACAATAATTTGCGTATATATTATATTATATAGGTAACATTATATATCTCATATTATAATGTACTGCTGCCGCTTCTCAGGCGTCAGACCGTATTTTCCAGATACAGGTGTTTAGAAAATTGCTTTCCCAGCAACAGCAACAGCTGCCAATAGAATATTGGAAATGTCGAACGTGCCAACGGGATTCGACTAGTACATTACTATTTACCACTCTTCTGTATAGTACATTACATACTTGGGACAGGTATTTTTCAACTTAATTTTAACAACTTTCAAAACGTGTTCATTCATCGTGTCTCTGCCCACACTCTTCAGATAATTTGTATTTCATAGTGTTATACTTGTTCGAAGGTCTGACAAATTTTATTTGAAATCTTATTATGATGTTTTTATTTAATTATAGAAATTATATTATTTGAGTTATATGAGAATTACCAAAACCTTATTATCACTAATGCAATTTTGTATGTGATTTAAAAGTGATTATATCCATGATGCAACATTTTTTTTCAAAAATTTGATAACTCACTTGTAGACACAGTATATTATATGATTGAGATCTAACGCAGTGTTATTTGTAAATTCTCATCACAAATAGTATAGACAGGTACTGTACCCACTTTATTATCGAGACACTCGTCCATAGTGTCCAAAGACGTATAATCGTCAACTGTCACAGTGAAAATTGAGTTTTTATAATAGTTTATCCCAGGCATGAATTCGGGTTTATAGAAACATTTGCTAGCAATGGAGGTAGAATTGAACAATCACTTGACATCGATAGTGTAGAAAAATTGAACATTTGTTAAAAAAAAACTCCTGACACTCGTTGCCTGTTGGATAATTTATAGTGTAAATGGACTTTGCCAAAGCAAAAAAATATCGTTTTCATTATCACGTCATGAATTGACAATGATCACCGTAATATGAAATTTAAAATAAAAAAAGCGGGTAAGTGGGTTTGTACGCTCTGCTGTACATTTAGTGTCAAGAGAGTCACTGTAATGGAAGTATTAAATTTGAATTCAATAATAATCATTGCATAAGAAAAACGATTCTGAGCTGTCAGCATAATAATATAATAATAAAATAAAAGAATTTGTAGAAATATAATATTTTATTATACTATATGTCAACATTATAACTAAAACTAAAAGCCCTACAACTACTCAGAATGTAATCAGGTCAATAACAAGTAAAAAGAGCATAATATTTAAAAGTGTTAAAATTTAATCAATATCCGAAGATTTTTAAATCAAGTTATATATTAGAAAACAATATTCTGAAATAAGCGGCAATTTATTGTTCCAGATTTTTCAAATCATGAACAAAAATATGAAAATGAAATAACCCTATTTACAGGAGATCAAAATGGAGACAAACAAATAGAATTAACAGATTATATTCTTTTGATATTTCTTAAAATGTACATGTAAAATTCAGTCTAGATTTAATAATTCCTATTTGGAAACCAACCTTAATTAAATATTTAAAGCCCTGCTATTGTCTTGTATTTTTTTTATGTAAATTGAGCAAAATAATTAAATACATAATTAATCAAATAATATTATGGTCTTTGGAAAAAACATGGCCTGATATATGAGAAATAAAGTAAATTTTAAAAACATCTTTTTACTTATGAGTATTATGACTGACTTTTTACTATATGTAGTATAGTAAAAATAAGTACTACGTACTACTATTACGTATTACAGAGACTGCGATGCTATGTGCTTACATATAAACAGCACATGTTTATTACTTAGGTTGGACATTAAATTCTATTTGATCAAACAATTAAAAAAAGATAGCGTGCTAGATATTTTTCCCTCTGCACTGAAAAACATTGGAACCACAAATGTGTACTTAAAATTATGACTAAAAAAAATGTATTAACGATGTTCCTATGGTAACGTATATTGTTCAACAGTTTCTAGGTGAAACCAAAAAAAAAAATCATATTTTGAAAAAAAAAAATGCCGTTCGTGTATATATTATTATATTAAACGTTGCATGCTACTAGGTATTTTTTCTCTGCAAGAAAA
The DNA here is from genome assembly GCA_949089665.1 of Macrosiphum euphorbiae. NCBI lineage: Eukaryota > Metazoa > Arthropoda > Insecta > Hemiptera > Aphididae > Macrosiphum > Macrosiphum euphorbiae. The sequence goes on from CARXXK010000001.1 coordinate 31,701,796, forward strand.
ATTGATGAATTTTTTGGGTATAGTGCAGTGGAAAAATATTTAAGTAGCATACTACATTTTGTTAAGAATTAATTTAATTTTTTTTTTTATTGTTGATTTACGTTTCTGTGCCAATATAGTTTACAGAAGAGTAACGAAAATCGGTTGGAACAAAAAAAAAATTACCCTGCCCAAAGTTAAAATAATTATATCCAGATTTGGCGAAACAGTATTTTTTATTTTGGTTTCCATAGTAATACGTAATTTAATTATTCATTGATGGCTGTAGGAAAACCTAGAGGTACCTATAACACTGTAGTCTGTAACGACTGTAATTCGAAATCGGTCGGGTAACGCAATTATAGTGTGCATCGGATATCAAGGGCTATAGGTATACCTAGGTACCTACTATAACGCTAAATTATAAGGTTATAACATTAATTTCATCTTTGTTATTGTTTTGTTTCCATGTCAACAGTAACAGTTAGAAAATTACATATTATATGGTTACAACTTATCATCAATATTTTTTTTAATTAAATATTATTTAAATACTTTTTACTTTTTACTATCAATGGTCTTTGCTCAAACCATTCAATATGATGTACCCACTAAAAATGGATTTTATAAGCCAATATCTCAACATACATGGATAGTTTACCCACTATTAATTATATTATTAAACAGATTTCCGCCTATTCCTATTCTGAAAAAAAGATAAATTTTAATAAGATAAAAAAATCTTAAATATATAAAAAAAACAAAATATAACAACAAATACTATAAATGGTATACTATATTTGTGATGAACTAAATAAATGGAAAAAACATTAGGTTTAGAACTGACTTTCAAAGTAAAACTTCCATGAAAAATACACATGACAAACTTAAAAGAAAACAATTAATATTAATACTATTTAAAGAAATGATCGAAGTAAGTCCTAATTATAAACATATCCTGTGACAAATAAAAACCGAAAAAATACTTTAACAACAATGATTACTGCGCCAAATTATCAACCTAGGAACCACAAACTGAAAAAAAATTGTAGTTGGTATGTAATGCACAGCTGAAACATAAAAAAATCATTCAGCCATAAAATATAAAATAAAAACTGCAGACAACTTGACAATTACATAATTATTAATTTTTATCTGATTCATTAAGCTCTGTGACAAATTTAAATAACAACCCTAATAGCACAGACCTTCCCGGGTACCGCCTATGTAGTACCCAATTGGTACCTAGCTGGAACCGCCTGATGGGATATATTACAACCCCCCCGGGAACCGTTTGATTAATGCCCAAATGATACCTAACCGGAACTTCCTGATGGGAAACATATTAATCGTCCCAAGACATACTCAGTTTAGTCCACTAATGTCTATTGCCTTTTACTGCCTTTAAGTAGGTACCTACTTGTACTTAAAGTTATAACTTATAATATACCTACACAGCAGCCTGCAGGTAAACCTATTATTAAAGGTACTCTATGCTTTTACGTACACTGCAGCTGTCACGTATAGGTACACTGCAATTGTAGTATCACCAATATGGCAATATAAATATTATACATTTATAAATATATGAAATAGGTCTTAATTAAAAAATCCCAAACTAGTTTTTATTTCAATTATAAATTATCATAACACATACCTAGGTACTTAATTATAATATAATAATTATTATACTACTATTATATACTTAATTATAATATTTAATAATATCATTATTATCAGTTGAGAGTGTGCGAGTGCTAAGTAGGTTTATTATAATAATATATATTACTAATTAATTATTATATGCATTATAGTAACCGCATAATTATTATATAAGTTCTTATTATTGGTATAATAACTAATAAGTAAAATCATTTAATTTTTGTAAAACATTTTGTGTTCAAACTTCAAACCTATCGTAATATTGATATTAATAATTATTACTCAAACTCAATCATAGTTGAATGTTATTGTTTATGTTTAGTTAATATACAGGCATAAGTAATATTAGGTATGTAATAAGTAAGTATAAGTTTTAAAGTTTATATTTTGTGACTCTTCTAGACCTAAATAGGTAGCATAATAGACCATTATGGGCATATTTTAGGATGTATAAAAAATATATCCTATCTGGTTCCTGTCGGGTAGGTCTCATGAATAGTCTCAAAACGGACATTAGGAAGTCTATAGACCCTCCTCAGACTCTACCGGAAGCATATAGGCCCTTTATATTTATGGTCCGCCAGTCTCAATAGACCAGCCTGCGACCTACCTAGGAAGGTCCTTGTGCTATTAGGGAACGAGACCAAAAGTGGATGGAAATCAAAGATAAGTCTAAAAGCAAAAAAAAAAGTGGAATTAATATTCCTGGTACACCCGGGGTACAGCAATATTTAGAGAAATAAAAAAGTAGATAAACTGGAAAAAAACAGCAAACAAAGGCTAAATGTAAATTAACTTACAACGTAAGCTACATTGGTGACGTGGACTAAATTTAACGAAAAAAAAAAATTATTTGGATAAACAAAAACATTTAACACACATTATAATATTATATATGATTAGAAAACCATAATAACATTTTACGATATTAAGAAAAAATAAATAAATATAATATTTTATAGACCATAATATTTACATCAACGCTTTAAGTTTATATTTGGAAGTGTATGGGACATAAAAAAACTTATAGAATAAGAAAATACCCCAAATAATAGTGCCACATAAAGAGATATTTTATTATGCCATCAAGTGCCGTTAAATAAACGGGGCAACAAGTACCTCCATCATTAAAAAGGATTCCATATTATGTTCAAAACTCTTGAACCTGTTTGGTAATGAGCTTTTTGTAAATGGTAATGGCTAATACTCACAAATTAAACGTTATGTTTTATAGTATGTGATGACTATAATGTAGACATGTAGAATGAATTTAAATAATATAATAAATAATAATGGAGAATTATTTAGAGTTGTTATTAATATTAATAGATTCAAAAATATACGAGTATTTGTTAATAACCAAGTAGTGTATCCCAATGCATTGATTTGAAAGCTAATGCATTTTTAAATGTCAATATACTTTTCTGATTATTATTTTGTTTTTTAATAAATGTTATCTTTCTGATAATAATATTGGATAATACACCTTTTTTTAAAATACATTTTAGATATTAATTTGTTTTTAATATAATTGATTTGTTAGTTGTTACCGTTGCCATTTGTATTTTATAATATGATTTATTTTTATAATTATTATTAGATTCTGAACGGAGCAATGAATGTACAGATTTTACAATGATGTGTGTTTTAGATTCTGAGTGAAACGATGAATGTATTGATTTTACAATGATGTGTGTTTTTTTTTTTTTTATTTTTTTATTTTTTTATTTTTTTATTTTTTTATTTTTGTGTCTGTGTACACGATAAGTAGTCGAAATAATGCTTCGATTTTTGACTTCAGTATCTTGTTCGATTGGAAAGTGAATATCGTTGGTGCATTGGGGAGGTCAAAATTTAAAATTCCCAATAGTTTTCACAAGCGCCGGGAAAAACAACATAAAAATTAAGGAAAAACGGGAATTTTTACGCAAAATCAGTTTTTGACAAAATCGAATTTGGTTTTTGGTGTAACTTTAAAACAAATGACCGTAGATACATGAAATTTTCACTGGTTGTTTATATTTGCATTTTCTATACACGATAAAATTTTCAAAATATTTTGATTTATTTTGAACTGTTTAGGGACATTTTCATTTTCCATTTTTTTTTAGTTTTTTTTCTAAAAATATCAATAAAATTGTATTTGTTGGTTGCGAAAGCTTGAAAATTTAATAGAAGGCTCCTAATATGTTGTTTCAAAGGCAGATGAAAAATATTAAAAATCCTTAGTCACAATTTTTTTTTATAAGCATTTAAAGTTCAAAAATTGACAAAATATGGAAAAATCACGAAAATTAGCAAATTATTTTGAGTTAAGAATTCCTAAAAATTTTCCTTTTTAAATCTAAGATTTGAAAATGAAACACAAGATTCCTTATAAGATTATCTACCTTTATCAATAAAAAAATCTCTACCGGACAGTCAAATTAAATTTTTATGAGCGTTTGAAATTCAAATTTTTACAACATTGGATTTTCACTTGATTACTCATGTAGCGATTTCCTTATTTTGTTGCAATTCAAAAACGAACAACTGTAGATACATGAAAATTTCACTGAATGTTTAAATTAGCATTTTCTATACACCATACAATTTTGAAAATATTTTGACTCTTTTTGAGCTGTTTATGGACATTTACAGCTTTCAATTTTTTTTAGTATATTTTTCTATAAATATCAATAAAGTTTTATCTGTTGGGCCAAAAAGTGTAAAAATTTAATACAAGGCTCCTGATATATTGTTACAATAGCAGTTGAAAAATATTAAAAATACATAGGCACAGTTTTTTTTTATAAGCATTTAAAGATCGAATTTTGACAGAATTTTTCAAAATCTCGAAAATTATTAATCATCGTAATTAATAAATTCTAAAATGTTCAGTTTTTATAGCTAAGGATTGAAAATTTAAAACAAGATTCTACGTAAGTAGTTAATTCTCTTACCGAAAAATCTAAAAAATATACAATCACAGTTTATTTTTATAGTCATTTTATGTTCAAATTTGGACGAAATTACATATTAAAAAACCTAGTTATTTTGTTGTGATTATATAATATTATTCGTGGGTACCTACTTGAAACTTCTAAAGTGTACTATTATATATCAATGATAGTATCAGGGTTTGTAATTGATCTTGATGTATAACGTGTTATAAGTACCTAATGGATATTGTGATAATGTGATATGATTAATTTGGAATTTATTATAGGTCAATTTTTTTTTTAATACCATAGATATGTATATAATTTGTCTTAAACCTAGACTGACATACCGTCTTCGCTCAGAATCGTTTTTCTTATACAATGATATTGTATCATTGAATTCAAATTTAATACCATCCATTATACAGTGACCCACTTGTAACCTACAGTACAGCAGAGCGACATCCACTTACCCACCTTTTTTTAATTTTTTTTAATTTGTGTCTGTGTACAAGATAAGCTGTCCAAAAAATGGTTTGATTTTCAACTTCAGTTTCTTGTTTGATGAGAAAGTGAAACTAGTTGGTGCATCGGGAAGGTCAAAATTTAATATAAGCACTAGTTTACAAAAATGCCTGGAAAAAGAAAAAGAAAAATTTAGGATAAATCGGAATTTTTACGCAAAAGCGGTTTTGGTTTTTGGCTAACCATAAAATAAATGACAGGAGATACATTACACTTTCATTGAAATTTATATTAGTATTTTTACACACCATAAAATATTCAAAATATTTTGACATGGTTTGAGCTGTTTATGAACATTTACAGTTACATTTATAGATGCCAATAAAATGTTATTTAATAATAATAATAATAATAATAATAATGTTTATTTGCAAAAAAATTGTCTTTTTGTACATAGATAACATAACTTATTAAGTATAGTATACAAATAAAATAGTATAAAGAATTGAAATAAGTAAGAGTTTGTAAATATTTGCAGCCCTCCGATAAGCTAAAAGCTTGTGGTGGAGGGTTATAAAGAGTTCATAAAAAAAAAGTATAGTTATAGTATTAGTTAGGTATAAAGAAATAATAATATAATAATATATAGCTTGCAATCATTAAGTTTATACAATTTCAAATTCATTAAAGTTAACAAGTTTTAAATACAGCTTAAGATGTCTTAAATTATTAAAGTCAAAAATATTAATTTTTAGAGCCCTACATAAATGTATTGCAACAGAGATAGAATTTTTTGCACCAAACTGTTTGTGAAATTTTGGAATTTGTATGTTGATAATTTTTTTGTATCTAGTACAATAGTCATGGTCAACGGCTGATAAAGTATCATGTCTGTATTTATATAGAGCAATTAAAATATTTTTGTAATATAAGCCATTTATGTTGAAAACATTTAATTCTTTGTACACATATTCATTATTTGTAAGTTTTGGTTTAACTAACAAGAATTTAATTAAGCTATTAATAGTTGATTTTAAAGAGGTTGTATGTGAGTCATATGCTTGTCCCCACACAACTATCCCATAATTTAGAATTGATTGAATGAGTGAAATATATATGTGTCTTTTTATATGAATATTAAATATATATTTAACATCATTAAAAATATAAAAAAATTTACGAATAGTATTTGTTAATGAATTTATATGATGATCCCACTTAAGTTTGTTATCTAAGGTTATACCAAGGTATTTTATTTTATTTACAGAAAGCAAAGCGGTAGAATTATTGTTGGTCATATTGTTTATATTTTGATTGCCTGATGAATTAACGAGTATTTGATATTTTGTGTCTATACTTTCAAGATTTATGCTAAAATACATATATTTCGATTTGTCCAGGTTAATTTCTAATAGATTATTATCAAACCAAGCCTTAATTTTATTTATAACAGTGTTTGAGTTCAAAAAAAGCGAATTTACTGATTTGTCTTGAATCAGAACAGCAGTATCATCAGCATAGCAGATAGTATTCGCATTTATACTTAAATTCAGCAAACCATTAATATAGATAATAAATAGAATAGGCCCTAGAACCGTACCTTGAGGTACACCACATTGAACCTCTAATGGCGAACTTAAAGAATTATTAACTCTAACAACTTGTGTTCTATTACTTAGATACGAACTTAATAGTTCATGCATTTTTCCTCTTAAACCACAATAATATAATTTTTTAAGAAGTATTTCATGATTTATGCAATCGAATGCTTTTTTTACATCTAAGAAAATACCAATAACTTTATTACTGCTATCAAGGCAGCATATCAATTATTGTTACAATAACAGTTAAAAAATATTAAAAAATAGTCACAACTTTTTTTATAAGCATTTAAAGTTCGTATTTTGACAAAATATGTAAAAACCACGAAAATGTGCAAATTATTGTAGTTAGAATTTCATAAAAATGTTTCTTTTTAAATCTAAGATTTTAAAATTGAATATTTAATAGAAAAGGTTTGAGCTGACTAGGTTTGAGCTGACTAGGTTTGAGCTGACTAGGTTTGAGCTGACTAGGTTTGAGCTGATTAGGTTTGAGCTGTTGACGGACATTTTAAATTTTAAATTTTTTTATTTTTTTTTTGTATAAATGTCAATAAAATGTTATTTGTTGGGTCAAAAAGCGTTAAAATTTAATACTAGATTCCTGATAATATATTGTTAGGATAGTAGTTTCAAAATATTAAAAATACAAATGCAGAATTACTTTCTATGACCATTTAATTAAAGTTCAATTTTTGACAAAATGTATCAAATTTAAAATTTAAAAACGATTTTGTAGTTAAAAATGTTTAAACCTTCAACTTTTATAGCTAAGGATTGAAAATTTAAAACGAGGCTTAACGAAAGTCTAGTTAATTCTGTAACCAAAAATCTAAAAATATAAATAAACACAGTTTTTTTTCATAGTTATTTCAAGTTCAAATGTGGACGAAATTACATATTAAATAACCAAGGATAACGATTTAAGTTATTTTTTTTGTAATTTTATAATATTAATTCAACCCACCGGCTACCCTAATAATAATAATTAATAACAATATAAATGTGTAATTTAAAATATCCTAGGCTGACTCTGCTCAAAATCGCTTTCGTATACCATGATATTATATCATTAAATTCAAATTTAATAGGTACCATCCATTATAGTGACCCAATTGTAACCTACTGTACAGCAGATCAACATCCAATTTTTCTATATTTATTTTTATAAATACGTCGAAGATATAATATAATATAGATCAAAGGTTTTTATAAAGTTATATTAGTTTTAATGTTGCATCTTATTTATGCATAGGTAATTATTTTTAAAATTGTTTTTAATTAATACAAAAAAAGATCCCACTATAGAATACTATATGTAGATATTTTGAATAATACCTATTTTTCAATTAGTTTTTACAATATTATATTCAACAATAAAATAGATCAATAAACACACTTATTTTTATTTTTTTTATTTTTATTAGATAACTAGCTGCAACATAGGCCATTGGGTGAAACACACATATATTAAACTTTATTTTGAGACAAAAAAATATTTAATTTGCTCTAGATTTAGGATTATAATTTAAAATTATATACAAATTATTTATTTTTAGATTTTACATAGAATGATGAGAATATGAGATTGTATTGATTGTTCAATGATGTTTAATACTGTTAATTGTACAATTGTGTGTGCCACACACGTTTTACAGCAGAACTAATGCTTCAACAGTTAACTTTCATGGTGGTTTCTGGTATCAAATTTGATCTTGATGGTACTTTTTAGTGTTAAAAAATGAAAATTCTGTGTACATAATTCTCAAAATAATCAGGAAAACATAGGGTGGGGCAACAACTCAAATGTACAATTATAGGAGTTTGTCGTATCTCACATTAAGGAGATGAAAATATGAATGTATCAAATTTGAATTCAATGATACATTGTACATAAAAAACAATTTTGAGCGGAGACGGTTTGTCAGCCTACTACCATATAAATATATTATTATTGAAGTTAATATTTATATTTATAATAATACGCAATATTTACTATTAATATGTAATAGCATAAACTACGTATATGTTGCACATATGATTACGTAAAAGATTAAAATCCAAATTTATTATTAAGTCCAAATTTAAATGTTTATTAATATAAATAAAGTTTATGTATTTTTATTTTTTGTAATCAGTATGAACTATTTATGATAAACTGGGTATTAAGTTTCCAAAATAGTTTTCACCTCATGATTGTCAGTTAATGTGCTTTAAACTGTTTTAATCAACATTTTATACAGCAACCTATATTTTTATTTTCATAATTTTATTTTGAACTATTTCCATCCAATATAGTAGGAATAGTTTTTTTTTAACTCTAATACGATTTTAAAGTTTAGACAAGTACAATATAGTGTATCATAGATATCACAGATAATCCCTTGTCACCCTACGAACTCTAAACTTTAAATGTATAAAAATGATGATAAAACGTTATCCAACGTGTATACATAAATATATTTAGAGGATTATTCTGCTTCTGTATATCAAATTAAAAGGGTATTTTTTTAAATTAAACGTTGATATTTTAGTTAACAAAAAAATATTAGATGCAAAATAATAAATTAAATATTAAATACTAAAATTACAAGTATTTATGTTTTTTCAAAATTAATATGTAGAAATAAAAAAATGTATTTATAAATATGAGTGTTCACTATTTATGAATCATCCAATGCATAAATATTTCTATAAAAAGAAATACATTTTGTTTTGTGTTCGTAATGCATTCTTTTTTTTTTTAATGTGCAACTTTCTCTTCTCGATTCTGAGCGGATTCAAGGAGTTAATGCTTTAACAATATTATATTATTATGTGATTTTTTTTTTTTGAGAATTATTATATATTCAATATAAAGTACTTAGAAAGTTTTGTTTAAGCTTTTAGGCTAAATATAAAAAGGAATGGTTTTAAAAGTGTTCAATTTAAACAAATTTTCAGAGTTTCCAGAATATTTTGGAACTAAAATGCAACAAATGATACACTTTTGGGTTTCATTGTGAAATGATTTTCTTAAAAAATGATTTATCATAACTTTCATATTTAAAATAATAATATAATTACACTAGTTTGTATTTTTTTTTTATTCTTTTGGTTGACGGGTCGTTAAATATTTTGGGTTACTGCGCTATCTTTTTTAATCTGTTTTTTTTTTTTTTGGAGTTTTCTATTAGTTTACTTTTAAACTGAGTCTTTGTGTTTATAAATTTTACGCATATCAATCTAATTTTGACGTGATGTTTTATGTGGTTAGAAAATTGTGTATTGTCTAGTTGCTTATTTGTTGTATAAAAATAGGATGAATATTTCCATTTAATTTCCTTAAGTTAATATTTTTCCTTCTCGAAAAAAATTACATTATTACTAATTTAATTAAAACCGTCCTTGATTATAATACAGAATAGTGAATGACAGTCCAACAATAACAGTGGTAATCACGCACATAAAAAAGAAAAATAATTATTTAATGTCATTATAACTTAAATATTATAATACATGTATTGATTATTATTGATGTCCAAGGGTCAGGATAACAATATCCGTTATTGAGCGAGTATTTAAATAAATTACATAATAATATAAGGTTAAAAGTTGATGCAGGTTATAACTTATAAGAAAATATAAACCAATTTTGCTTATTTTGCAGAAACTTGTTTTTTCTATTTTTTTTTTTATAGTCCTCATACACTAGGGAATTAATTATTATATTTTGAACTGCAGTAAATGTATTGGTAGAACGAAAAGTGTTAACTGCTGCAATGCATCCCATAAACATAATTCAATTATTTGACCTACTATGCGCTGCAATAAATTAAATTTGGTTGCAAAGTACAAAATTAGCTTTGCAGGGGTACAGGGCACTATAAGTGTTACACGTTTTATCTTATAGCCCTTTGTAGAACGCTCAACGAGGTGAAAAATAATAAAAATGTTGTTCGACTGTTCGAGTAAAAATATACAATTGAACACTCGTTAAAAAAAACAAAAGATAAGCTGTTTAATTATTTGTTGGTTTTAAATTTTTTGTGAAATTCATTCACAGAATAAATTGTGCAAAATCCGCTCCCAGGCCTGTAAGCAGTATACATTTATTAGGTATTATGTGGTCTCAATATATTATGATCGTTTTTATTGAAATGTATAAAAGAACATTATAATATTACCGACTTATTTTACAAGAATGATAACAATTAAGATCATAGTAAATATGTACTTATGTATAATTGTTATTAAGTGATCTCAAGTGGTGTGCACTCAGAACTTAAATTCATAATACTCGTGTTTGAATATTAGATCAGTTTAGTAATGTGAAGGTTCCTCAAAAGTTTACCTTTTATGTGCATTTGAAAATCAAACTCTGATCAAATAGAATATTTAAAAAAAATAACGACTTTAGTTATTTCTTTTGTAGGTAATTCAAGTTGAAACATTCCAGTTTTATTCGACTTATAATTTATTATACACAAAGAAATGTTGAAAATACTAAGACTTATATTTTAAGCTATTTATTACCATTTTTGAATTTGTTTTGATAAATTTTGATATAACTTTTTTGTTGGTGAGAAATCTTTGAAATTGAATAAAAGTTTCACATTAATTTTTTTTACATCAATTATGAAATATCAAAAATACACAAAAACTCTTTTATTTCTAAACTATAAAATTCATCGAAATCACTAAAATGTATACATTATTAATTTGTTTATTCATACAATTTTTTATTTTAATTAATACAAGGTACATCAAAAGTTATTCTTACTGCAACTTAAAATATCAGTGGAATTTATATGCACATTTTTTTTAACAGGTACCTATTTCAAGTTCGAATTTTTACGAAATTGTTAAAACGACTTTTAGTTATTTTTTCATAATTCAAAATAAACTTAAAACTTTTCGATATACTTGAAAGTATATTCATTTAATAACAGCACAGAGACTTCCTCGGTTATATTATTTTTATTTAATGACATTCAGTATATATATTAATATTCATCTTGAAGAATATTTTTTTCTCTTATTATATTTTAATAAAATGATGATATAAAATCATTATTTTTTTTCATGGCGATAATCTAACCCTATTTTAATCACGGTTGCTATTAAAAACTTTTTATTTTATTTGTTAATTGTATAAGCACTATTTAAAGATTAATTTAAAAAATGCACTGAATTTAATACATACAATGATGATGGTGTGTACAGTGTACCTTCACGCATTATCAAAATTGTCCCTCTATGTAAGTTGCCAGTCTTGAATCCTAAGCATATAGGGTACTTTATGTTATGCATATTAAAGTAAATCACTCTTGGAAGAAAACAAATCATATAAAATAGAAGCTATCTTGTCCGCACATATTTAGATTCTATTACACATTGTCACATTCCATGTTAATAACTCCACGTTAATAAAAAAAAAAGTAACATTAATATTATTCATTAAGTCGATGTATAAGTATACAAGTAATAAGCTTAAGCTATATACATTTTAAAATTGAACAACCATAATATCATATATAACGCTTATTATAAATTGTATACAAGTGAAAGTGACATATTCCAAAGATGCCGTTTCCTATTTTGTTTCAAGTACAGTAGATTCAATAAACCCTTAGGCCATAAACACCATCACTCAAAAAATATGGCGCATCCTGAGATGTCATATTATGGTATAATATATATGGTTATATTATATTCAAACAAATAAATTGACATTTGATTTAGAATAAAAATAACCCAACAAAATAGCAATAGCTATCAATCACCACCAGATATTAATTTGTTTAAAAATAGGTCGTTGCGAAAACCAAAGATCGATGGAGACGGTGTAATTGGTTTTTTTGGTAGTTCGCTTTGTAGCCCGACGTGCCACGTACTCACTAGACAGTAGACCGGTCAACACGTCTGCAATCGACGATGAAAAAAGAGGTTATTTTTTTTTTGCTCTTTTGTTTTGGTATTTCTTTTTTTTGGTCCGTCGTCGACCCGTCAACTAACTCGTTTGCGCCCTGCGTTTCGATAACCAGTTACGCAGTGTGTTGTATGAAATATGACTACTAATGAGTCAAAGAAGTTAGGTATTTTCAATTAATATTTCGGGTCCGCCATCCAAGTTTCGCGTCCATCCGCCGAAATATAGTGTATAGGTATAAAGGGTTTCTACCCTATACTATAGTAAGCAATGTTTGGGAAAATGTGAGTAAAGGTCCGTCGGAGGAACAATTTAGAAATAAATCGGTTAGAAGAGTGAGTGTGTTTGTGTGTGTGTCGTGTGTGCGGGCGAGTGAGAGAAAGAGTGGACGAGAGAGAAGGGTGTTCATTAATTTTGCACATCGACGTTTCGCGGGTCATTTGGCTGCTGGCAAAGGGGTAATGGCGGCGGAGAAGGTGTGATAAACCGGCGGTCGGAGTTGTGTGGTGGGCCTGCACCGGTCCGATAAAACGCATTGACATCGACAGAACTTAACAAGCTTTTAAACGATGCCGCGGACTCGTTTATCTTCCACCACGTCACTGCGGCAGCTGAAAATATATATTATAAGACATTCACCAGCGGATGTACATTGTAGTGCAGCGTATATACGAGACGCGACCCTAATTTTCTTTTTTCTTGTCACGTCTCTCTACGGAGCTCGTATCCTCCACCCGTCCTACCTCCGTCCTAACCACCATCACATCCGTTTCCACTCGCACACCCCTCGGCTCCACCGTCGTCATTCCGCAGGGTTTAGGAGGGACGCTCGGTCTGTATAATATTATACGCTTTTGCGCGATGCGATTATAATTTATATATCATATAATATAAAACAAATAGGCTACGGCGACAGTGTTTTTGATTTCCGCACTTCAGCCGACCAGCCTTGAAAGTTGAAACGTGTGACCGAATCCCGCCGGATTCCGTTGTGGCCCTCACGTCCAATCTTCCGTCTGCACGAACGCCGTTTCCACCCTGTCTGGACACTGTCGTTGTGCCAAATTGCACTCCCAATAATTTGGTATCCGAATAATTGTGTACCTACATCAATATTGCACTAGAGAGAGTGTATATTATGGTCAACCATTATTGTGTACAAAAATCAGCCAACAAATTGTGAGTCGTGACAATATAATATGAAAATAAACCCGGCCACACCTTCGATACATACACCCTTGCACACTATTTCTCCACAACGTCGGGTAAAACTGTAAAAGTTCCTTTTACGGCGGACTCTGCTGGTTCATCGTTCCATGTAATGTACAAATTGTTCTAATAATAAATAAATTATATTGGAATGCCACATAATTTATCATTAAAAAACAAAAGATTTATTAAACACTTTACACAGTTCACCCATAACACATCACACGTATTATTATGTATTATTATTATTGTTCTTCTTCTTATTATTATTATTATTATTATTCCAAAATAGCACATAATATATAAGCAATCGAGATTGATAATTTGTCATATGATATTAAAATAATAATGTGCCTGGGAGACTGTGGTATGACTGGACTCCTCACGTAAAAAATTAAAAATTGTTCGTGATATTTTTAAGTACAGGGTTTTAAAGGTAATATGTATACCCATTTTGGAACATGGTGCATAAAAAAAACTATAGTCATTTAAATAGAATTATAGTGCTTAGAAAATGTTTTTATATGCTATTCAATATAATTTATTTATAAGTAGGTACTTAGCTAAAAATAATATTATACACATTTAAGGTAAGATGGATCACTCAGATCTTACCACATAAGACGTAAGTCTCCCACTTACACTCTCGTGGTATTAGGATTAGTTCATATAAAACTATTTACTTGTATATTATGGTTAACAGTTAGTGAAATTTACATTATATAAAATAATAGTAATCCTTACAACATACATTTACTATAGTAATAACATATCTAGAAAATAATTTTTGAAGCTTACACAATGATGATTTTTCCTAAGTTTTAGAGGCAAATTGTGTGATTTACCTAGAAATAATTTATATTTTCTGTTGTCATAATGGATGATAATTTATATTGAACAATATTATTATAACAGTAAAGTTTTAACAAGTCAAGCATTTTACATATTTTTAAAAATACATAGACATTTAAATTTATAACTTGTACAAAATTTGATACTTACACAAATAATATTGATTTTCAATTTTTTGTTGTAATTGAAAAAATATTTAGTCGTGGGGACTGGGGACATATTCATACTTTTCAACATTACGGATTTAATTATTATCTATAATATGCAATGCCATTTTAAAAATATTATGTAGATTAACTTTACAATTATTTATTCTATGAATTTATTTACACGGTTCATCTCTAACAATTACTTTGATATTAACTTATAAGTATTTTTATATGATATGATATCAAACTATATATAACATTATAATGAATATTATAATATAACGTATACGTTGTTTTTGGTGAAAATTAGCTCAACCAATTATATTCTATGGTTATACACATAAGTAATAAAATATCTTTAAAAATAGAGGATGACACACAAAAATAATGTATTATTTAATATTTAAAATTCAACACTACAAAAAATTCTTCGACGCCGATGTAAACTTAACAACTACGATAGAGCACAGCAGGTTTCCCAGATTTTATTTTTTAAACACGTCTATAGGTACTGGCGCAATTGATTTATTATATTAAGACTGCAGCACAATTGTATGACACCCACTGGTGATATTTGCAAAATATATCGTACGTAAAATTATCTTTTGTCGGTTATGGCTCTTGTTGGTGTATCGTGTGTGACGTCGTTATTATGACAACTTGATAATACTGAAATTAAAAAAGACGTCCGTCGGAACCCTTCACTCGGAGCTCATCAATCAAATAAAAGATATTGGTTGTTTGTTTGTAGACAATTCGTCCAATTTAATTCACAGTGCTCTATATTATATAGAGCTTAAATTCGACCGGTGGTTAACTTTTGTTTTTTTTTTCAATTTATCAAATGCGTAATTATTTTTGTCGGGTGGGTTATGAAACTTACAATATTGTATCAGTGGTATTTACTATGTAACAATTTCTCTGACATTATCAAATATATAAATTTTATACATTCTATTTTACTTACAGTGACAAAATAATATCATATTATAACATTCAAAGATTATATTTTGAAAATTGTTTTTCCATTTTCGTAAAACGGCGTAATAGATAGGCAATTTAGGTACATACATCTCTCTCAATCCATAATCATTATAATGAAAATAAATTTAACTTTGATACCTATACTATAATATTATAAAAACATTAGTTTATTAGTATACTATATCAAAATGACATAGCAAAAATAAAATATAATTTAGGCAAAATAGAATACTATTTTGAGAAACAATGCAATTTAAAAATATAATCTTCTTTCATTGAATTAAGTTTATAAGTAATACAGCCATACAGGTATATACAAAAATATTATAGTAGGTATAATATTATAATAATGGTTTATCAATTTATCATTGTTGAAAGAATTCAAGTATCCGATTTCTTCACAGAACTGATAAAGCTAGGTATATGTCATGTTCAATTTGTACTAAATAATATTTTATGTAAAACATTTTTAATTAAGTAAAAGCTGGTAAAGTATACATAAATCTAAATACATAAATTAAATTTAGTTATATTTAAATATATGAAAAATAAATTATAACTTACATAATTTTAAAGCTATATCAAAATATAGCCTTGAAGAATTGTTAGTCAGAATTTAAATTATTATTGTTTTCTATTATACTGGTATATTTGTTTTTTTTCGGTACAATTACATTAAAAAGTAGTTTCACGAGACTACCTTGATATTAATCTCATTTCAATGGATGTTTCTAGAATTCACCATTAAAAATAGCTATGTCAAATAATAATGTAAACTCCATGTCGAAAAAAATCTTACAGTTAAAAAAATAAAATATTAGATTTAATATTATTACTCGTAAAATCTATTTTTAAATAAAAATATAAAAAAGTATGTCGGTTTAAAGAATCTGCAGGTAGTTTAAAAAACAATTTGTAGTAAATTTAAAAACAAATAAAGTATATAAGAAACAAATTCATCAAAATGATGTCATTAAAACAGATATTAGGTATCTAATATTTTATTTTTTCTGTTGTAAGATTTATTAACGTGGCTTATTAATTTTAATAATTATTACTAAAACCGATATTATTAATTTTTTTTCTTAACTTTAGGTGTTATAGTTTTTGGTTCAGACCAAGAAGTGGTGAGTTTAATGAAAGCAGTAAGGAGAAATAACGCTACTGGAAATTTTTCATGGATCGGTTCAGATGGATGGAGTGCAAGAGATATGGTATCTGATACAAATGAAGCCGAAGTGGAAGGATGCTTATCTGTTCAACCTCAAGCCAACCCTGTCAACGGGTTCGAAGAGTACTTTTTGGGACTTACTGTAGAAAACAACAAAAGAAATCCATGGTTCACTGGTATGTAATATGGTTAATTGTAATTAAAATATTTTTATATTATTTTAACTTACATCAACATTTTAATGATGTGATATTATGTTGATAACACGAATAGTTAAGTTTGAACAATAAAATATTATGTTTCCAGATAGAACAAGATTTTATTATTTTAAAACTTTTTATAATTTTAAAATGCTATATTTAACACGTCTGAATGTCTCGAAGCTAGTTGAGCGACTAAAAATTGTAGTTTTTAAAATTAATTGTATTCTTTATACCTCACCCACCCACCAACCCCACAAAACATATAATCGTTAAAAATATAAATAAAAGTAAAGAACATGTTTCATACAGATTGATACCAGCCATTAAACGTTTAACAGAAATTGTTCAATAAATGTTTTTCCACATTTTATTACAATCTTGATGTATTGTACCGAATGGTAATAAAATTAATATATTATTAGACGAGGTGGGTGTTTATTTTATATTCTTCTTTTGTTTATTTATTATTAATAAGTCGTCCACCTGAGACTTATCTGTATAGGTATTGCTGGTACTGCAGTACACTTACCACAATGGTTCAGAGGGTGTATTTATTCCTGTCGACTATTTTTTAAATAATTTGTAAGATTAAAATCAACTGTTGTGTGAAAAAAAAAACTAAATACTTACTATAAACTATTAATGTATAATTAACTGTATATATTGAGCTAATGTATTGGTTTATGAAAAAAAAGTCTTCAAACTTACGTTTCGATCGTAAAGTATTAAATAAAATTTGGTATACAAAATATGATGAAATGAACAAATAAATTGATGTTCAAACTTCAGTAATGTAATTTAAAATAATTCTGTCGAAGAGATTTTTGTCCTTGAGACGTCATTTTCATAAAAACAATTTTATACAATTCTGTGAAACTACAATTCAGCTTCATTGTCTTAAATTTTTTTATTTCTTCAAACTTTACATGCATTCCATATTTTACACGTTTTCGTAGAAAAATGTTCTGTGAACTCAACATACTAGAACATCCGTTTATAAAGATGTATATAATATAATATTATTGCTATTTTTATATAAAATTTTAGATTCTGTGTTGAGCAATAAATATATTGGTATGACAATATATAGTATATGATATTGGTTTTTTTTTGTATCTATAATCAAATTACGAAAATGAAAAGTTGACATAATATTTAATACTGTGGATAGAATCTAGTAAAAATATGATCAAGTTGTTACTTTGAAGATTAAAAAGTAGACAGTTAATTTTATTTTCTTATTAATAGAAAAAAAACTAAAAGAAAACAGCGGAAAAATGGAATATTTAGGAACACCAGTTTTCAACAAAATCGATTTTATTTTATTAATTAACCTAACTGTAGAAAATTGACATTTTCACAAATTGTGTATCTTACAATTAAATTTTTTTGCATAGAGGTTTGAAGTTAAAATCTTGATTAAATTGGATACTTAAACGAAATATATAATGGTATTTTGATTTTTCTTTATTATTATTATTGTTGTAATTTAAATAAATTATAAACCGTAAGGATTTAAAACTTTTGTCACTAATAATAATTTTAATTAGTTATATTTATTTGGTCCTCCACAACTATCCTATTCTTCTCATCTCCGAACTATTTGCTCTTGTAATCCTAGGTGACCCCGGAAGACGCCTAAATCTAAAACGGTACCGCGACCTCCTAATTGATTGATAAACATTACACATTACACACCCATACCATGAAGTTCCATTAATTGATTAATGGATTCTTCACTCAAG
This sequence comes from Macrosiphum euphorbiae, assembly GCA_949089665.1. Lineage (NCBI taxonomy): Eukaryota > Metazoa > Arthropoda > Insecta > Hemiptera > Aphididae > Macrosiphum > Macrosiphum euphorbiae. Next base: position 31,720,648 of record CARXXK010000001.1, read on the forward strand.
CCTTAACTGCCTTTCAACACATCACTTTGGTTTATTGTAAAAATGTTAGCTTACAGACTGTAAAATAAATATGTATATGCAATGAACAAAAAAAAAATAAAAACAAATTATAAAATATCCTTAGAAACTGTGGCTGAAACTGTAGAATTTCATCATTGTTTTTGGTATACTTGAACAAAGATTTATCATTCATTACTGCAGTGATCTACTCATTGACGAGGTTTACTCGAAACATAATATACAACAGAGCGAGTAGTCTAGTTTTATAATAATTTATTATTTTATTGTATTCTTTATCGTGCAATGTCGTGTGATAAAAATATAAAACAACTCATATAAATAATATTAATTTAATTTTTTCGTTTATGCCAATGTATTATGTAGATATCTATATAGCGATAAAAAGTGTTATAGGATTACTGTATAACTATCGATGATGATACTTACCTAGTAGTTGGTACCGAAGTGTTTATACTTTATTGAAACATACGATTGCTGTAATTGTGCGTTAAGAACAAAATAAAACAAATGTTGGTATAACATTAGGTAGATAAAATAAAAGTTTTAAGTAAAAAAAATATACTATGAATTATTTCTAAGTATCTGCAGACTGCAGTTGAATCAATTGAATCTTTGTAAATTTGGTTTTGTTTTGTTTTATTTATTTTTCAGCCACATATTATTTTATATATTTACTCAATACCTAGTATAATATTATCCTTATATTTTTCTGTATTATGTTAATCTGATAATGAATTTCAATTTTAGATTCACAATAAGAGAAATACATGTTTTTATTAGGGAAATAAACAATGCATTCGTAAATATTATATTATAATACTGATAATTGGAAGAAATATTTGAAAAAATTCAATGAGTATTTACCAACTTAGATGAATTATTTATAAGGTAGCCTTGAGAAAATAAAAATAATTAAAGCATCAAACATTATTATTACTGTCCCTTAGATAAATCTCTTTGGCAATATAAACATCCAAAGGTTATCCTTATTTTAAGCTCGTGTACTACCTAGTAATTCATTATTAAAAAATAAATTTTGCATAAATGCATTGATATTTTTACTTAAAGGATCATTGAATTCGGTAAAAAAAATACAACTTTCCAAGTATTTATAAATCGTACAATTAGTATTAATGAACTTATTCAAACCATTTTCTATATTAAAATCGCCGTGGTGTTTAACCCTTCATACTTGATATGTTACATAAATAAGCAATTAGACGATATAAATCTGCAATTCACTTATTCAGATTGAATGTATTTCAGATATACTCCAACTTGTGTAATTTATTCCAGGAATTGAAACCGATATTGGATACAGATTTTGAATACCGGTTAAAACCGTTATCGATATCGAAACTGAGAGCGAAATAGGAAAAAATTAATACCAGTAATCAAAACCAAAACCGAAATAGGAAAAAATATTTTTGGTTTCAAGTCCTGATTTATACATGATAGTACTTATTTATGAATATATATTAGAATTATATTGTATAAAAAACATTATTGATTAGACCTACCTTTTGATTAATTTACTTAAAACGTACCTGTACAGTAATAATATATTTTATATACGACCTCCATACGAAAAGTTTATTATATATCATTGGCAAAACTCAGAAATTCTATCAAGCTAAATATAACCCAATATAACCTGAGATGAGAACAACTAAAACATTGTAGTTTTTGTCATTATGGTCTATCGTGTACAGTGTGCCGGGTCTTAGCACATACTTTGATAACAATTGCATGTGTGTGGAGTTAAAATGGACTCGTTTTGTGAATGTGCGATTGTTAATGTACCTACGGTAGCTTATATTCATTTATTATTGGTAAGTTCTTAAATCAGTGTTATGATGTTAAATTAATTCCCTCAAGAGAATTTCCGTAGTTATAATAATTACAAGTTAATTACCTGTCTACCTACGAAATAAGATAATTATCGTACCTTAGTGCCATTAAATAAAATCGTATTTTTGATTTCACTTTCTGATACGAGATAATTCTCAACATTTGTACGGAAAACCCTGAAATACCCTGTATGATAATAATGATAACGAGTCGGGTTTTAAGGTTTCAGACACGTTTGGTGGATTCGTGGACGATAATAATAAATTATGGGCTAAAATTTTCGTCAAAATGAACGTATATATCTTTTGGGCCATTAAACTATTTTGGTCACCGATGTAAGAATTAAAAAATTAAAAATCTAAATTATATGAAGTATGAGGCATATAATATATAATTTAAATATGTTTATTCTTATTCATAATATTGTTTCTATATTTTTCATTTTATCAATAGAAAATATGCTAGATTGATAAATCTAACAGTAAAAAAAAAATATATATAAAATTATACAAGTACAATAAATTAGAATATTAAAATAACAATAGTGACTTAACACGGTATATACGCTGTACACGTACAATGTATATCGTAGGTACATACATTGAACACAACTCTGAAAAAGTAACTTATAAATACATGAAAATATCAATAACAGACAAAATAAAATCCTATACCTATATTATACAGGTATAATATTATTTTAGATGGATGATAATCATATCGAATATCCTACAACGAGTGACATATAGTCTTGATATAATAAGCTACTAATCCAATTGTACATTGGTGACCAAAATAGTATTACCTAAGTATTAAATAAAGTTCAGTTCAGTCGAGAGGGTCCTGCCCATAATTATAACTTTCGTCAGTTCGTTCGCATGAACGTATAAAAAGATAGGCGTGCATCGTATGGCGTGCATCGTATGAGTATAATAATATTGTTACGTAGTGTAATATTTATCAAGATTTGGATAATATGGGGCTGGAAGGCGTATAAAATTCGGTAATATCGAAATGGCACTATAAATAATCACCAACGATGGCATTTATATACTAGTCGTTTCGATAGATTAAGAACGTTCATATCTGCCACGATGGCTCCCGGGATCTACTGCAAAGAGGGGGGGTGAAGAATTTTCGGGGTCGCACGTGTTATAATACACGCTCGCTGCAGCAGTAGTGCATACGACCAGGCTCGTCGGTCTCTCGTGACGGCCGTATAATAACAGTTCGTATATAGGCGGTGTTATTTATTTATTTATTTTCGGCCACCCTCGAACACTGCAGGCATAAATCGAATATCGCAGTTTTTCCGGAAGAGGGGAATATAAAGTTCGACGATGGCAAAACAACAAAAACCGCATCAAGAAAAAAATCAACAACTTCCAACCGATCCCCAAACCGACTCCGCAACCACAATTGCCACTGAAACTGGAATTCGGCCTTTGCGCGTTTCGTGTCGATGACATTTCGATTAAATATATGCCATTTTTCTACAGACGGAGAAATAAAGAGATAGAGAGAGAGAGAGAGAGAGAGAGAGTTAGTGATTGAGTGATTGAGGAGGCGTCACTATATCATTATAATCGTAATTTGCGCGGTCAGTCGGATAGAATAGACCGCAGAGCATGTACAGTGAAACTGTACGAAACTTTTCAGTCCGGAGTCGCGTGTATACTATTAGAATGCACAGGACTCGAACCAAGTAATCTGTCATCGTATATGACATGTACATTATAGGTGGGTATTTCTCTTTACACGGAAAATGTTGACATTTTCTAAAAATTATATCGAGTTTTCTATACGCCAGTGAAACGATTTCAGACTTCAGTTATTGTATTATGTTGATTTTTAATCATGGCGGTGACGAAAATTATTGAGTCCAATATAGAACATTATATTATTTAACGCAGTGCATCGTTTATGGATGAATATTTTCTGCATCCACATCGAATTGCCGAACACGTATAATTATTTGATATTTACAAAATACCCGATTGTGCAACTGAAATATTGACAATTTATATTTTATTCCCATAATCATCTACAACTTTTTTCTTTTTTTTTTCTACATAAATTTATAGTTTTGATTACCTATTAAATATATTACATTTTGCTTACATGAATATATTATTATACTACATAACATATTAACATAATATGTAAATTACCAGAGTTAAAAATATTTATTATAGAATAGTATTCAAATGATATCAAAATTTACTTAAAATGATGAACCTAAAATCATGGAATTAAAGAATGTAATACAAATATAATATATGCAGCAAACTACTAAAGTGCACATTTTTTCATAAACCTATCCACATGAAAACAAATGTATACCTCATGCCTCAGATATGAGGTTTTAATCGTCTTTAATTTGTACTATTTCACTTAGCCATTTCTTGCTTTAATAAGGGTGGAAACATGTCGGGACCATTTATAGGAGATATTTACCTGATTTTTATATCTAAGCATCGCATCTCACAAGAAAGACATTTTTTTTCAAATTGACAATAAAATATTCAGCATTATCGACATGTATTGATGCTGATAAAACTTTCTGTTATTAATACCTAGTTATATAAACTGAAATGCCAGTGTAAATATATCCAAAATCTGACATCATGTTATTATTTGTAAAATTATACAAAAAAATACTAATTTCAAATGCCTACCTAACATAATTATTATTTTTGGAATATTGATAAAGTCCCAATAAGACTTCTTTGTAACTACTTATAACTTTAATAAAGAAAAATACTATAATTTAAAAGCTAAAGTTATTAATAAAACGGAAAATTGAAAAATAAACTGTAATGAAAATAAAAATAAAATTTACGATACTCGTGCAAACTATTTAAAAAAAAAAAATAATTAAATTTATTAGGTAACTGAATCAAAGTGTGCACATATTAAATTGTCATCCTTAATGTTCTTGGCGGTATTGATTTATTTATTTTCAGAAACAGTATTGCACTATAGCTGAAATAATAAAAGACATTTTTACTCATTCGAGCTAGTTTAGAGTTAGGAGCAACATGTAGTTGATTCGAAATGTCATTATGTTTAATATATTATGCGATGCGATGGTTGAAATGTTATGAAAAATATAATATTATTTATTGAAATCAAAAGGCAACATTTGGTAAGAAAACTAGAATAAATACAAGTTGATTAAACTTGGTCAATCGTATACTGTATAAGTGAAAGGTTTCGTAAAATATATTATACACAACTGCGAGTATGACTTCTAATGAGAATTGTATTCGATGTTATGAACAGAAGGAGAGAAGCAACCATGGCGTGGCGCCACAGATAATGATCGTCAAGTCAGACTGCTATCAAAACCCGTGTATAATAAATAATAATATAATAATTTACTCATGGATGTGAAGAGCCCAATTTTTTTAGGATGTCTATAAAGTCCCTTCACCCATAATATTTTTTTGGAACGACTACCTCATTCCTATTTGGGCCAGTGATAATATTCGTATCATCGATCTACACTTTAATACTTATAGAGGATTACTATTAGGCTTATCGCCGCAATGATAAAAATTTGATTGCATTTTTCGTTTTCTGATGTCCGAGCGATAATATTATCAGTCTGAGTAAAAACCTTTCCTGAAACACAACATAGTATTATAGATTTTCCGGGCTTAGTATTCATCTTCTCTTTTTTCTTCGAATTTTAATAATCGAGTATTGTAGGGTTAGCTATACGTGTTTAGTTTTATCGGCAATAGAGGGGTAAAATGTTGATTCCTGCCTTGTGCATTGTGTTATTTATCACACATTATTTTCACGTTATAATAATTGTATTAAACATACAATATCCACCTTTATAATAGTATACTTAACAAAATATAAACTATAGTACTATTGTAAGTATTTTAAAATCTTTAGTTATGTTTTTAACTACTTAATTTCTATATATAGGTAGGTACTTAAGAATAGTTTCTAAAACTAAAATTGTTATTTAACAATACAGAAAAATTTATTTAGTTTATTATTGTTATCGTCTTGTGAAAATATTATATTAATTTGATGTACTGATTAAATACGTGTACCTAATACCTATACTAAATATTATACAAGGTATTTTATGTGTTTAAATCTGAATATATAAAATATAAATTTTATTATTATTTATTAACTCTTCCCTTTTCATATCACCATAATAATATTATGGAAATTATTGAAGTATTTATTTAATATTTATTATTATTTCACAAAACATATATTGAAAACAACATGATTTTTTCAGAATTCTGGGAAGAACACTTCCAATGTCGATATCCAAGAAGTATGAGAACACCATACAACTCTAATTATTCAAATGAATGTGACTCTAAGTTCCATCTAAGAGAAAAAATACCAAAGTTTGAAAACCAATTACAATTTGTCAGCGATTCTGTGCTAGCATTTGCACATGCATTGTACGATATGCATTCTGATCATTGTGGTCCGAACTTTGTTGGCTTATGCGAAGCCATGAAACCTGTTAAAGGACCCGAACTCTTAATGTATCTCAGAAAAGTAAACTTCACAGGTAAGTTGTTTGAAATTAACTAACTAAATAAAAGTTCCTTAGAGTAAATTATATGACACCAGTAAAATCACAACAAAATACCGTTACATTTAATGTGTCTAATCTTCTACAAAAGCAATTTTAAAGACTTTAACGGTTTTAATTTCTACTAATGATGTACTAAGTTTTATTTTATGGAGGTGATATTACGAAACACAAGGCGTTACTAAAATTCTTTTACGCAATAGTTTGAAATATTTTATAAATTTATTTCACATGCTTAGTGGAAATATTTAATTAAAAATATACAATATCTCTCCACAAAATCAAAAAAACCCTCACTTCGTAAACATCTTTAATTTGAAATTGTTCAACAGATGTTTGCATTAAAACAGTACTATTGGTAGTAACAGATATTAAAACGTTGTCTATCCTTAGTAGGTAACACATTAATAACATAGGAATATGAAAGGATTTTGATGATAAGAATAATAGTCATGACACTATTACTACTTAGTTATACCGAGTACAATTATACGTATGTCCAAAATATTTGAACTTCAAACGATAATAAAAAATTAACTTGACTTTCTACAAAACATTTGTTTTTGTTAAGGAAATGAAAACTTATGGGGAATTTTGTATTCAATTTTCAAAACTTAGATATAAATAGAAACATTTTTAAACATATTATGTAACTCAAAATAATTTGGAAATGTTCGTAATTTTGATAAGATTTTTTCAAAATTCTTATTTATGAGCCTCATAAAAAAATACTTTGGGTTTTCGCTATACATCTTTTTAAATTACCACTACTAAAAAAAATGTTCGATGAACCTTGTTTTAGATTTTCAATTATTTTGACGCAGCAAACAATTTTTTATTGATAATAATTTTAAAAAACTAATCAAAATCAAAATTTTCTATAGTAAATAATTCAAGATCAGAATCTAAAATGAAAACTCTCAGACTTAGTTTTTAATTTCTTATGTATAAAATATTAAAATGTATGAAAAAAATAAAAAAAATATTGAATTTGATTGAAAATGTATTCCATGTAGGTGCCTACATGTTTCTAAATAATTGCTTATTCTAAACTATAAATTAATTATTGTGAATTTGTAATTTTGAATTTGATACAATAAATGAAATGTTATTCACAGAATAAGGGAAAGTTTAGATTGTTTACTGTTTCATTGAAATTCAAACTTCAAATAAAATAACTTGAATTTATTGAAATCCATAGGTACTTCAAATAAAATAACTTGTGATTCGTTGAGATATCCGAACTTCAAATAAAATAACTTGGATTCATTGAAACGTTACATGATTTTGTCATATACTGCAAGCTCAAACATAAGATAGACAATTCTAAGAATAAATACACATCGATTAAATTATTATTTTTATGAAACAAATAATATTTAACATGAAAATGTTCACTATTAGTATTTAAAAAAGTGAAACATCAGAAACAAAATGTGCTGTTATTGTTCAATGTGACTTAAAATATGAAAAAATAATAATAGGTGTTTATAATTTAGATCATAAACGAAAAGTTTAATTTCACGAAACTCGAGTTTCTCTCCATAGGAGGATACTTCAAATAATTTAAGAAATACAACGAATAATTAAATATAGGGTTGTGTCGTAAACTCATATTTATGGTTTTAATTAACGCATTGAGCTATACTAAAATCTTGTATATAGATTCATTGAAAGCAAAACTTATCCATTGTAAAAGAATAGTAGTTTACTTGTTTTCTGTTACTGTTGAATAGTTGATAATATTTTAAATTAATTAATAAAACTATTTACACTAAAAACGAATTGTATTGCATAACATTACACTAACACACTGTTTATGTTATATGGCTAAATTAAAATAAAATATATGGTAAATATATTAATTTAAATTAGCCGTGGAATAAAATGTCATCAGATAGCACAGAAATTTACCTATAAATATTAGGTGTGTAAATAGTAAGAGAAACAAAATTAGAATACCTTGTTTTGAAAATTATTATTATAACATCCTAACTTATCAAATTGTTATATTTTTATTTTTGGTAAAAAAAAGGAATACAATTAAAAATCTACTAATCTATTGTAATTTTTTTAATACAAAATGCGCTAATTATTATAATATTATATAAACAGTTTTGTACCCTAATTATACTACCCTTACTAAATATGTATAGCATAATATATAAAAGTGTAATAATTTGATATATATAAGCGATATAGAATATGATTTTTTTTTTTTTACTTATTTTTTGTTTGAGATTAAATTGTTCAACAATGCTCTATAGACTATAATAGTATGATGCATAGGCGTCATTATGGGGTTGCGAAAGGCAGCAATTTCTGCCCCACCAATTTTATTATTTTATCAGACAACTGTTCCCAGGCTGCAATAGATCTCATACAATTGAATTACAGATATTATTCAAGATGCCCCTAGTATGATGTATTTTTTTATTTACTATTTCAGAATTGTTACTTATTGACGACTTTTGTATTTCTAATATTTATTTTTAAATATTGAACATACAGCGTAATCTCTTATTAAAATATTAAAGAGGTTGTCCAGTATTGCAGGTGTTCCTCATAAATCACTTGTTTTCTAATTAATATTTTAGAAAATTATTTGACTTTCTAAAATATTAAATGATTATCTACCAAACTAGATAACTAGTATAATTTTAATCCACAATATTATTAAGTAGAGATTTGAAACATTTGGGTTAGGTATTATATTTTGTAAAAAAACTCATTAATAATAATTAAAACTTTTTAATAATTGACTTAATATATTTTTGTCAGTTAATCGTATTATATTTCTACAATAATTATATAAATGTCTTTTGTGATATATAATTTTCTTATTTTTATTTTTGGTTACCTATAATTATTGTTACAACTGTTTCCTGAATTTATCTCCAAAAATGCATTATTCAAATTATAGTTATATATAGACATCTTTTCACAGTCCCGTAGTACATACTTATAAGTAATTTAACTAATTATTACTTATTTTATCTTACCGGTTGAATACAATTTATTAACAAAAATATGGTTTTTAAAAAACGTATGTTAGATTTTTAATATATTAAGTATAAAAATGTAAATGCCTATAACTTTATATTTTAACACAGAACTATTACTAATTGTTTTTATATACTAATTGTTTTTATTACTAATTATTATCTATAGTTTTGTATGATTGAAAATATTCTATATTTATCACAACACATTTTATACACAATTAAACTATTTTAAAACAGTTTGTAAGATTACAATTTATTTAAGTAGGTATTTTTTTACACTAATTTATGAATTAGTGCTCCTATTTATTAAACTATTAATTCATATATAGTATTATGTGATATAAAACGGGTTCAAACTTCATAATGTGAAAGTTCACTAAGCAAGAATTTATAACTATTATGAATATAGTTCTATAGAACAATAATATTTTTAGCTGCTTACAATGTAACGAATAGCAACGTTTGAAATAACACATTAAATGTATTTTGATTTATTGCTATAGCACTGACTATAGTCATTGACACTAAAAGCTGCTGGACATTATTGTAAAGTCGAAATGAAATAAGAATTTATAGACAATACGCAATAAAATTTATCTGTAAATAGCACAATTGTTAATGGATTCTTTATCGATTTTTCTATGGATTCTTTAACTACAAAATATTATGGGTGTCAGACCTCGGTCAACTACCAAACATATAAAAATAATTTTTTTTTTTAATCATTGTTTTGTATTTAGTACATATCTTTAACATTGTATGACGTTATTTAATAAAATTATTTTATGTAGTTTATGTTATCTGACTATTTTATAAACTATCTTCAAGACACCAAATCACATTTTGAAATAATTAAATTATCTATTAACTATAATCACTATTTTTTATCCAGTGTTTAAGATATAATAATACATTATTACCATAATATTTAATTTTTAATTTGTTAATAATATTAATAATATGTGATTTATTGATTTACCATCTAACAATTAATGAGGTTTATAATTTATTTGTACTATCTATATTCTATACAGTATTACTGTATAATTTTACCGATTGAGAAAACGAGATAGTGGCTAAAGCATCAAGTGAATTTAATTTTGACTGAACTTTTGTTTTCTCATTTTTTTTAAGTGCGGATAAAAAGTGAGTGAAAACTTTTATTGAAATATTTTAATTCGCCACCGCGCTGGGTTAATAGTCGTAATGAATTTCGTTTTCATCCGGATTCTGTCCACATTCATTCACAACAACAAACACCTAAAGGTACTATTTACGAAAATAAAAATAACTCAGTTTTTAACCTAGATTTTTATCCCAGTGGACATTTTATAACAAATATTGCAATGACTTGACAATGTTATGTGTTTTTACACATTTAACAGTGAATCGGGTTATAAATTTTAAAAGGGGCTGTAAACGTCAAGTTGACAATTCGCCTACAGGGACCATCAGATTTATTTCGAAGACGATTACTGCTTTAGAGGCCATATATAGGCATTTCGAGGATTGCCATTAAGTGATGACAAACGGAGGGAGAAATATATTATTTTATATACTGTGTAGGTTGTAAAAAATAAGTACCTACTAACATCAAACGTTTTAATTTAATAATTTATGTACTATTTAAAAATATGCAGCATTTTATTACAACAAATATTTGGTATAAATCTTTATACAACTATGATAATATTTCCATGCATTGTGATCCATTACACTGAAATAATATATCTAAGGATAAAACTAAATTTTACTCAAAGTTTAATATTACTCAATTATACTCCAGGCGCACTTACAATAATAAAATCATATATCTAAAAAATACATTTTTAATTTTATTAATTATTTAAAATAATTAAAAATAAAATAGTTTTTTTTAGTTAAAATTTTACTCAAATCAATAAATTGGGTAAAATTATTATGTTAGTAACCTACATTTTTATGAGTACAATATGTAATATCATAAATTTTATTCACCTGCGTTAGATGCATAACTTTGACTTATCATTATACATTGTACGGTATAAATAACTTAAACATATTTATAATATTATTTTATGCAGTTTAAAATTTGGTAAATAATTTTAAACATTTTTTTCTTCTGATAAACATTCATTTTCAATTACCCAAATTCACTTCGAGTTAAATTTTGTTTTTAAGAATCGATGGTGTGAACTATTAATACATTTTTTTTTTTTTTTATTGTATATATTAAAACTACAATGACGTATTTAATTATGACTAATTGGTAATCAACCGGTAAAAAAACAGCTTGACCCTATAATTATATTTTAAAGTGAATAATAATTCAGCCATACGCCAATACGGCAACACATATTACATAATATTAACTTATTGTGATTAAAATATTTGTCTCTAATACGTGAAATTTTAAAGTAATGGAAGAATAGTTTACACTGCTCAAGGCCGAATTCCGGTCCAAAGTCGTTTTATCATCGTAGCATTAAAAAAATAAAAAATAATACTAAATTCACACAGATAAAAATATTTAGGGTTAAATCACGTCAAAGTTCAAAGCAGTAAAAATCCAAAAGATTATTCGGGTCCGATTTCAGAGGATTAATTGCAAAAAATAAAATTGCCTCGCCTGCTTGGGTGTGTTTTGTTACCCCCCCCCCCCCCCCCGGATTCCGTGAAACCACGCCCTCTCTTATTGGACAGATAAATAAAAAACAGAACCAAAGGTTTAAGGGTAGTCTGTGACATCTGAGATAGCTGTACGTTTCATAAAATCAAATATTTAGTCCCAAGGTTAGTGTGTACCTATATTGTACCTACATTATAATATATTATGTTCCATATTATACAGAATCTAGGTCATACAATTGCTACACTGTTGTTTTACATAATCCTCCTCTATATAATATGTGTTTGTACGAATTAAATTTTAAACCGTTCCATGTATGTATTTTTTAAACCGAGTCGTGTAAACGTCATTAACCATATTGTATTTATATTTATGTAACCGAAATATGTGTTTCGAGTTATCACAATAATAATGACTAAAATAAAAAATAAAATTTTGGAAATCCAAAAACTAATATATAGTACCTAGCTTCCGTCCAAATTAGTGAAACGAAAAAAAAAAAAACATTATTTATTTGTTTTTTATTTGGTACTAAATTATATTCGTATGCATATACAATATACATAATCGGTTATATCATTCCAGATCCTGTTATAAATAGATAGATTGAATTTGTTTGCAGCTGCTTTTAGATGCCTATAATAAGGAACAAATAATTATAAATGCTTTAAACATGATAATATTCTGAACATAGGTTTTCTTTTAAAATTGTTTATCATAATTAATTATATTTCAATCTGGGACACTGAGAAATTACTAACCTTAACAAATATGTAATTTTTTATGTACCTATACCTGATGATATAAGTTTTTAATGGATTAATGGGGGGGCACATACAAATGTATAGTGTTGGAAGTTGGGCGATATAAATGTATAATACATGTATGGTTATTTTCAAGCAAACTCTATCAATTTAACTAAAAGCAATATAATTTGAGTTAAGATATTAAAAGTAATAAAGTATTTAGGTTATTTTCAAGCCATTTTACTTGATGCATACGTGGTTGAAACATTATATTATTAAAAGTTATCCAAGTTCCAAGTTTAAGGTATTTTTACTTTCTCTGTCCATTGTCAACGTTATTTTGGTTATGTTATGGTATATTACAAAGTTGACCCAACAATTTAAACGTCAAATAAATAGGTTTCTTTGTTGATTAAAAAAATTACTTATTTATTTGAAGTTTATTAATTTTAGTAAAGCATTTTACTTTTGTTAACGTACCTATCAATGTTTTAAATTATTTAAATTAAATAAATAATAAAAAAACTAATGTCTTGGTACATATTATTTTTATCGTTAACTTTGACAAAAAAATATTTAATGTTTATTGGCTATGATTAGAATAGAAAGACAGTCGTATACTGGTTATGATATTATGGGTTTTAGGGTTTACTGATACGACTTCCCTAAAAAAACTGTAGATACTATCCAAGTCCAAACTTTTTATTCAAACTACTGTATTCTGAAATTTATTTTAGTCCTTTATAAAAGATCATTGTTTTAAAATTCAATAAAAAAACCACTAAAGATAATAATTAATTTTTCATACAACTCGTAGTTACGTTATAATTATTCAATCAACTCACCAACAAATATGCTAATGTCATTAGGTTATTCTGCTGATTCAGATATATTTTATTGTAATATTAATGATATTAAACAAATAGCTACGTGGCTTAATTTAATTTTACAATGTTCTAAATTATGTATTGTGTATTACTATTATTATTCATACTACTTTCATGTATTATAACGTACCCAATTTTTGTAAATCAAGTTTTCATTCGTAAATCGTTGAATTAATAAATAAATATGTGTTATATGCCCACCACTATAGAGACTATAGAGACGCTTGTTTTACAGAATATAATAACGCCTGTATGTAGGCGTCTTATCTTAGATATTTTTGCTTATACGCGACAAGACTGTAGTATCGGTCCTGTCGGCAATTCAGTCTAGAACTCGACTCATTCGAGCTAAGTAGTGAGCTTGTAGTATAAATCATATTTTTTAAAACTAATAAAGTATAATATTCTCATATAAATCTAAAACGTGTATTCTTTTTATTAATAAACTATTAAACAACATTTGATTATCACCCGCTACACAGAGAACGGTTTCAACAAATTGTCGTCTTCGGATACAACCAGGGACACAATATAAAATATAACAGAACATCACAGGCATACGCAGTGGCGTTCATAACATTGGTGGCAGCGGTAGCCGTTTTCATTTTCTTTTCTGTGAAAGAAATTCTGTCTAGTGAGTGATATATTCAAATAATTATTATAAATAAAAAAAAAGTGAACACGAGTGAATATATTCATACGGAGGCGCTTTTACCTAAAGATTGGTGAGGAAACTATTCTATAGTCCCCGATATTTACGTCACACGCATCTACAAATACACCGTAGGAGGTGCTACTTGTTTTATACCAACTACGTAAAAAACGGGATCACCATATTTTATCGTTCATTATAAATACACAATCAACGCCTATTGTCAATACCAATACGCACATTTGTACGATAAGCTACACTACATCTCGTCTACATCGATTAATTAGTAAACAGAAATTAATTAATCGTTCAAGTTAAACAAAACCCACCAGTGTGGTCTCCGCGCATACCGGTTTCGGAGCGTAGAACTTCAAACGAAATAACTTGAAGACTACGTGGGAACGACACCGTGAGACGTGGCGAGTTCAACAAGGGATCCAGATAATCTGTCAAAGAAGTCAATTATTATGCAGTTCGGAGTAATAACAAAGACCGTCATACTGTAAGTAAAAAAAAAATAATAACATAAATATTTTTATATTATAATAATATTATTATCACTAACTTGAATAATAGAATAAAATTACTGTATTTTTTATTTTATCTTGACCTACTGACATAGTAACATAATTGTAATTTTTTTTTATTATTATTGTCGTTTTGTTTTGTTGTTATTATACACTATAATAACAAACTAACACTTTTAATGTATGTCTACTCAATCAAGTAGTGGTAATAGTAGCAGTGATAGGAGCCCAGATACATCTACAGTAAATAAAGGTTATAATACTCCTATATCAAATAACTTTGACGATAATTTAAAATATACTGGCCCAAATACTAGGTCACGAGCACACCAAAATAAAAGATACCATAGGAAATCTAGAAGTGTAGAATCATTATTCTCTGATACTAGGGGAAATATTTCAACTTCAGTACCTTCGGATCAAATAGGTGAAGAAAATACACCAAAACAAATAAATAAAAATACCGAACTACTCGGTTTAAAATTTTTGGGGGTGGATAATTCGTGTACCATTTCCAAAATGAACAATACAGTTCTTTCATTAGAAACAGCCATTAAATTGGTTCCTTTTTTCAATGGTGAAGATTCAGCTGATATCTATCCTTATCTTAGCGCATGTGATTTCGTAATGTCTAATGTCGATAACAACATAAAGCCAGTTTTGTTACAAGCTATTCGTACAAAATTAAGTAAAAAAGCTTTTGCAATAACTCAACATCGTGACGTTGAAGATTGGGCAGGACTTAAACATTTACTCGAATCAAACTTTTGTGCTAAACGTACACCAGGATATCTACAACTTGAACTTACATCAACAAGACAGTCTCAAGGAGAGTCAGTTCATGACTACTCTACAAAGGTTGAAAACCTACTCAATGAATTATGTAATGTGAGCACAAAGGGAAAATCAACCACAGATGCCACAGCAATACGTACATATATAAAAGAAATTACTTTAACGACGTACGTAGAAGGATTATTACCTCATTTAAGAACAGTGATTAAATCAAGAAACTTTGAAACACTGGAAGATGCAATGAAGGCAAGTCTTGAAGAGCAGAAAATTTATCAATCATCAAAAGAGACTCAACGAATACTTAAAGGAGGAAACCAAGGCAGAAATAACAATCAAAAGTATTGCGAAATTTGCAATCGTAATAATCATTTTACAAATCAATGTAGATATGGAAATCGCGGTCAAGATACTGGCCAACAAAATTTTCAATCAAAAGTACATTCAAATCCAAATAATAAAGATGTGAAAAAGATAACATGTGCTTATTGTAATAAACCGGGACACTCCGAAGATGTATGTTACAAAAAGAAAAAAAGAAATAAATCCAATGGACAGTTTTCGGGAAACGGGCCAAGACCGAGTGGCTCGGGCAACCAATCGGTCAAAACATTAAAAACAATAGCCTTAAACCTGCAAGAACCCTGTCATTCAAAATCAAATTAATTGATAATCATGCTTTATATAAAATTCCACAATGTACAAAATATATCGTAAAGCTACTTGTAGACACAGGGGCTGATCTTAATTTAATAAAACTAGGTGCTCTTCACGATGATGTTCAAGTATCAGACACAAAAAAATTCATGTTACAGGGGATAAATGATCAAACAGTTAAGACCCTGGGATTTACAATGTTGACAGTCATAAATGGAAATCAATCTTCCGAAAGTGAATTTCATGTAGTTCCGACAAATTTTCCAATTATGGGCGATGGTATTTTGGGAAAACCATTTTTAACGGAGAATCAAATTGTCATTGACGTAGGAAAAGGGGAAATTACATCAAAATTAGATGACGTCACAACTATTCCAGCTAGATGTGAAACAATTATTCCAGTAGATGTGTCAGATCTACAAATTCAAGAACATCAGAGCATACTAGTTTACGCTCAAAATATAAATAATGAAATAATATGTGGAAATATATTAAATAAAGTAAAAAATCATCAGATTCTCATAAGTATAATTAACCCAACAGAAACTCAGATTGTGGTACCTACACCAAAACTAACAGAGTTATCACACGAAATAATAAATGAAGAATCAATAAAACATTTTATACATACTAATAAGGTAACAAAAAATGAACAAAATCGGATTCAACTTCTAAAGAACTTTCTCAAAACAGATCATATGAATCTTGAAGAAAAAGTATCTATTGAAGAATTATGCAGTGAATTTTCTGATATATTTTTTCTCGAAGGAGATAAAATTACATGTACAGACGCTGTATGTCATGAAATAAGAACACCAGGAACAACACAACCCATCTATCAACGACCTTATAGACTTCCATATTCACAGAAAGAGGAAATAGATAACCAAATTGAAAAATTGGAGAAAGATGGAATAATTGGGCCCAGTGATAGCCCATGGAATGCTCCATTGCTAGTAGTGCCAAAGAAGATCGATGACTCAGGTGAACAAAAATACAGAGTTGTAGTTGATTTCCGTAAATTAAACAACCTTACGGTGGGAGATGCTTTCCCAATGCCAGATGTCAATACAATCTTGGATCAATTGGGAAATGCAAAATATTTCTCTTGCTTGGACATGGCGAGTGGTTACCATCAAATTCCAATGCGACCGGAAGACAGACAAAAAACCGGTTTTAGCACCGAAAAGGGCCATTTTGAGTTCAATAGGATGTGTTTTGGACTAAAAGGAGCTCCGGCAACTTTTCAAAGACTTATGAATCAGGTACTTATTGGTCTCAACGGTGTGAAATCTTTTGTTTACCTGGATGATGTAATCGTTATTGGAACATCTATTAAAGATCACGAAAATAACTTACGAGATGTATTTAAAAGATTTCGTAAATATCATTTGCAACTTCAACCACTGAAATGTCAATTCTTAAGTAAAGAAGTAAGTTATCTTGGTCACTTGATAACTGATGAAGGTATTAAACCAGATCCAAAAAAAATATCGTGTGTAGCTAATTATCACACTAAAACAAATGCTAAAGAGCTAAAATCATTTCTTGGATTAATAGGTTATTATCGAAAATTTATCAAAGACTTCAGTAAAATATCAAAACCATTAACATCTTTACTAAAGAAGGATCAACAATTTATATGGACGGATGCTTGTGAAGACGCATTTCAAACATTCAGAACTATATTGACCAAGGAACCAATACTTCAATTTCCTGACTTTTCTCGACCTTTCAATATTACAACAGATGCCAGTAATTGTGCAATAGGAGGAATATTATCGCAAGGAAACATTGGGTCAGACTTGCCAATTTCCTATGCATCACGCACATTAAATAAAGCTGAAATTAATTATAATACCACTGAAAAGGAGCTGTTGGCAATAATTTGGTCGGTTAAACAATTTCGTCCTTACATCTACGGTCGAAAATTTAACATCATAACGGACCACAAACCTCTATCGTGGATGTTTGGAGTTAAAGATCCAGGCGCTCGTCTTACTAGGTGGCGACTTCTGCTAGAAGAATACGACTATACAGTCATTTATAAACCAGGAGTTCAGAACACAAATGCTGACGCTCTTAGCAGAATAGCAGTTTCTACTACTTCGGCAATTGCGCCTCAATCGACTAGCGAATATAAGAAATTTCTTGAAGAAATATCTCAACGTGTCATTATAAACAATAATGTTACTGAAACAGCGGGTAATTTATTCGATGCTGCAGATGAATATGCATTAGGACATTGTGTTTCTCAAGATTTTTGTATGAAAAAAGGGATAGGTCTCGAATTTAGAAGAAAATATGGTCAAATTAAACAGCTTAAAAATCAAAATAAACTGGTAACAGAAATAGCATCGTTACAAGTAAATGGAAAAACTATTCTTTACCTAATTACAAAAGAAAAACATTGGCAGAAACCTTCGAAGGAAAAAATGTTTTTAACTTTAAAAAATTTACGAACTTTCTGCGATTCAAATAAAATAAAAAAACTGGCTTTACCAAAAATATCTTGTGGAATAGACCAATTAGATTGGTCTGAAATACGCACAATGATTCGATTCCATTTTAAAGGATCTGAAACCAAAATACTAGTGTTCATTGATGACACATATACAGAAGAAGATAAATATAAGATTATCGAAGAATTTCACAATTCACCACTTGGAGGTCATCAAGGAATTTCCAGAACAATCAAAAGAATTAAACAACAACATACATGGAAAGGATTGAAAAAAGATGTACAAAATTTTATATCGTCATGTCAATCATGTCAGCGAAATAAAACCCTTAATAAAACCGTCAAACAACCCATGGCTATAACAACTACATCTTCCAAACCATTTGAACGTATATTCCTAGATATTGTTGGACCAATTACCAAGTCTAAAAAAGGAAATAATTATATATTGACACTACAAGACGATTTAACGAAGTTTTCTGCTGCATATCCGTTAGTATCTCATGATGCAAATTCGGTATCGAAAGTATTCGTTGAAGGTTTTGTATGCCAACATGGAATACCGGAGT
Source organism: Macrosiphum euphorbiae (assembly GCA_949089665.1). Classification (NCBI taxonomy): domain Eukaryota; kingdom Metazoa; phylum Arthropoda; class Insecta; order Hemiptera; family Aphididae; genus Macrosiphum; species Macrosiphum euphorbiae. The sequence goes on from CARXXK010000001.1 coordinate 31,740,003, forward strand.
CAATCTTAACAGATTGTGGTACAGAATTCATGGGTAAAATATTTGCTGCCTGTTGTAAACTATTGCAAATAGATAAACTGCACACGACACCATATCATCCTCAATCTAATGGTGGACTTGAAAGGTCACATCAAACGTTAGCCGCTTATCTTCGACATTATGTCGATAAACATCTTGATGACTGGGATGACTATGTACCGTATGCAATGTTTGTATACAACACTACAGTACATACAACAACCAAACACCAACCATACGAGTTAATATATGGATTCCCTGCCTCAATACCACATACATTAAGCAGAACTCCTCAACCTAGATACAACTACGACGATTATGTCTTCGAGTTAAAACAAAAACTTCAAGAGTCACACAAACAAGTTCGAGAAAACATATTATTAAGTAAAGAAAAATCCAAAGAAACATATGATCAAAATCGACATGAAATTAACTTCAATGTAGGAGATCGAGTTTGGATAAAAAATCACCAACCGAAAGGAAAATTAAGTCCTAAATGGCTTGGACCGTATTTGGTTACTCAATTAGAAGACAATGAAAATGTCATAATACAAAAAGAACGAAGAGAAGTGAAAATACACATAAACGAACTTAAACTGTGTGTTCCATAAAAAAAAAAAAAGATAATATAATATCATTTTGTATAATTAAATTTAAGTGTAAAAAAAAAAATAAAAATAAAAAATAAATATTAAAATCATACATAAAAAATAAAGATAATAATAATATTTCACATATTAACTTGTAAACATTCCTGCAAAATTAGATGTATCTGGTATGTCTGAACTGTATAGAATAATGCAAACTACAATCGTTAAAAGTAATGATTTAATTATATTCATCAATACGATTCCTTTAGTATTAAGTAACATGTATAAACTATATAATGTTCTACCAAACCCGGTATATTTAGAAAATAATAGATTTATGTTTATACAACCTAGGTTTAAGTTTATAGCCATAACTATTGATCAGGAATATTTTATTAATTTAAGCGAAAACGATGTTAGTTTGTGTACTGATACAAACCGTTTTAAAATTTGTAAAAACTTTTTAGCCAAAAGGGTAGTGACATCAAACGAATGTGAAATAAATTTAATTTCTTACTCAGATATTACAGAATTAGCAGATTTTTGTAAAATAAAATACACTTCATTTAAACATGGGATTTTTCATAAACTTATGTCTTCAAACTCGTGGATTTTCACGGTAACAAACCAAAATGTAATTTTAACGTGTTTCAATAAAGATTCAATAACAGAAGTATTAACTGGATCAGGAATATTATCACTAAGCGAACAATGTTCCGCAATTTCAGGAGGTTATCGCATGATTCCGTTTAGAACAATTTATTCAGAATTAAAATCAGATTTCATACCAACTATGAATTTAACTAAATATATACATAATGTTAACACAATAAAAGAATATGTATCCCCAGAAGTAGTATTTTCAAAGTATAAAGATGATAATGAAGTCACTATCCCAAAAGATAATTTAGATTATAAGCAATCTTCAATTTATATAAACTATTATGTTATTGGTTTAATAATACTATGTTGTTTACTAATAATTATTCTGTCAATTATCACAATAAGAAAAATATTTAATTTTAAGAAAATTAAAAATGTCAATGTAAACCAACCGAGTTCGACGGAACAAAATAAACAAAACCAAGATGAACTTAAAATAAGAAAAGGAAAATCATTACCCAAAATAATTGTTTAAAAGTAGGATAATGATCTTCCGTCTAACCCGGGGGGTGTTATATGCCCACCACTATAGAGACTATAGAGACGCTTGTTTTACAGAATATAATAACGCCTGTATGTAGGCGTCTTATCTTAGATATTTTTGCTTATACGCGACAAGACTGTAGTATCGGTCCTGTCGGCAATTCAGTCTAGAACTCGACTCATTCGAGCTAAGTAGTGAGCTTGTAGTATAAATCATATTTTTTAAAACTAATAAAGTATAATATTCTCATATAAATCTAAAACGTGTATTCTTTTTATTAATAAACTATTAAACAACATTTGATTATCACCCGCTACACAGAGAACGGTTTCAACAAATTGTCGTCTTCGGATACAACCAGGGACACAATATAAAATATAACAGAACATCACAGGCATACGCAGTGGCGTTCATAACATATGTATAATTGGTACCACCAAATACGTAATTAAAATAATCATTTAAGTGCAAACAACAAGTATAAGAAATTACCATAGTTACAATAATTATATTATGTTCTATAAATATGATGATATAATATTATAAATAAAATTATAGTTACCCTGTGTATGGATCCGATATAGTATGGACGTTAAAATTGTTCAACTGTTTGTTACTTATATTTATAAGAAAAATGTTTTACCCATAAATATTAGCTTTAAAAACATTTTCCTTTATTAAATTTAAATTTAATATTTTTGATTGTTTATTTAATAAATAAATAATATACTAATAAATAAATACAATTTTAATAGTGTATTTCATACTTATTTATGATTTCATTAAAATATTTTTACTAAACCTACGTATACATATTATTATTTATTTCTAATTGTTTAATTATTTAAAATATATTATGGGATAACAATCAATAAGAATAAAATAATATAAAATGATATTATGGAGGATGCCCGCACTTATATATTTATAAGTGCGGTCATATAATTGAAATAATAAAGTCAGATTTTATAATGAAAGAGTCTATAGTGTAAATATTACGATGCTAAGATGGTTAAAAAGGTTTTTGTATTTCACGATAGGGATAACCAAGAGAAAAAATTGGATAAAAATAATTAAAAAGAAAACAAAGGGAACGACAATAGATAATGATATTATGTTGTAGGTATTACATTTAAGGAATAGTATTTGTGAAGAAGAGTACAATAATAATTTTAGGGAATTAAGGAAAAAAGGAGGAAGGAAATATTAATATATTTTAACATAAAGTAAAACAAAATTTAATTGTACTGTACTGTACCCTTAGGCCTTAGTTTATTAAGGACATTATTCGTGTTTTATTTTTGTGTATAATACGAGTACATAGGTATATACAAATATAAAATTATTAGCTGAAATTACGAACAAGATAACCATCCTAAACTCTGTTTCTTGTCATTAATGACATTTAAGAATTTCTATGACACGTGTTCAAATATTTGAAGTATTTTTTATGTAATATCATTAAACAAATAGTTGTGAATTAGCATAGGATTATAGTGTCGTAATTATACTTGTTAATGTATATCAAAATTAATGTTTAAAAAGGTAGGATTACATTTATTATTGATTTTTTCTGTTTTATTAGGATATACCTCGGCATCTAATTCATTGGCTAACAATTGTTTACTTATGTATAAATATTAAATATAGTATACGATAATATATTATACATGTTTGCTGTTTTTGAAATAAATTATCTACTAATGTCTTTTATGAGTGTTAGTATTTACTTATAATTAATTGGTCGTCTCGTCTAACCTTAGCGATAGATGGCGAGAAATTTGTGGATGTTATTTTGATTTCTGGAAATTTATATTTATCGGAATTCAACGAGGAGGTGTTTGACGATTAATTGTACTGACAACTTACATAAGGTAGCAGTGTGTACATCGGGTACTCCCTATTCTTAAACGCTTTGGGATCACTTCCCATTTTCTGTTTAAATTGTATTTCTTGATATGTTTGGTTGTCCAATTTACTTCGTTGAATTTGGTTTCCGTTTTTTCTCCACTCCTGTAAACATTTTGCACCAATTTGCATATTAATTGTCTTTGTGACGTATTCGTACCCTCAAAGTCTGAAGTTAATATCTCTTTGGTCGTTATTTGTTGTAACTTTTGCCGCTTTATATGCTTTTTCGTTTCCCTCAATGATCTTATGCCCTGGTATCCAAGCATTTCTTTTTTTTATATATATTTAACTTGTGACAGAGTATAATGAATCTAATAAAAAATATGTAATTGTTCATTTGTTGATAGTTTTTTTTTAAACATAATATATTTTATGACTGAATTTACCTATTACCAAAAATATTATATTTACTGTGATTTTTTTTTTTTTTTTGGTTGAGGCTTTGACAATTGAGATCATTAGCCTGTGGAACTGTGGGGGAGGGTACTGTAGGTGTTGAACACGTGTCTGTTTGTTTTTGGCAGAATTTTTTAGTGGGCAACCGTAGGTATCTGCCATGCCCGGGTGGGGGGTGGCGGCCTCTCTCTCCGGACACCGTGACTGTCAGAAGAAAAATGCCACCCATGGCCTCATTGTTTTAGTTCCCCATTTGTTGTGTTTATCAATTATGTTATTAGTAAAATATATTAAATATATGCAAATAAAAAAATTAATTTTACCTTTTTCTGCATCGTGAATACTGTTAGTCTTATTTTCTAAGGCATACATCAACTACCCAATTAAAATAGCATTCTGTATCAGAATATCTGAATATATAATATTATAATGAACACCAGGTATAAATAATTACTTATTTACTCATGACTTCAATGGAAATATCTGAAGTTTGTGTACCATATAGTATGTAAATGTTTCAATGTATCATTATAGAATATAAATATTATTTATTCTATTCCATTTTTATCCATCTTAAATAAAAATCATTTTTCTAAATTTTATATTAACTGTTTACTGTTGTTATGATATTATAACTTCCATAAATAAACCGAGTACATTCATAATATAAAATTTAAATCGTGCATTAGGTTTTATAACCAAACCACTTCAATAATTCAACCATAAGTTTATAGGGTGAATATCTAGTATACTAAAATAAACACATACATTTCCATAAGGTAGGTATATAATATTATATTCGTTTGAAAAAACAATAACTGTTTATGCTTAAAATAACAAAACTAACAATAATATCATTATTAATTTTAAAATAAAAACATATAGTGAGAGAAATGAAATTGGAAAAATATTTCAATAGGTATACGAAGCTAACTTATCTGTTTGGAATTTGGATTATAGAAATCTAATCATTTTAATTAAGTCACGGAGGATGAAACTTAATGAAAAGGATGGACGTTCTATTGTATTTTACACTTTATCTTTAAAAGTAAAAACAAAAAACGCGACAAAGTTTGTTTTTTTATTTTACCTTAACAATTTGTCTTTTACATAGGTAACAACAATAGTAACTGTGTCATGGCTTTTTTTATTTCTTAACTTTATTACGATTTTTATAAATAATGATAAAAACCAGTAATTATAATATTGATTTCATTCAAGCATGTTCTAATTATTTTATGTATTATAATTTATAATAGTTTTATTATGTTTAGTAGAAGGAAAATATTATTGATCTTTGACTACGCCTACTGTTATATAATATTGACAGTTACTATAATGTATAACATCCCTTTTTGGCCATCCACTCTCATAAGATATTTATTTTTAAAAAGAAACGGTAAATTTTTATTTCAATAGGAGCCACTACATAGTTAGTTACCAAACAGTAGCAATATGTTATACTATCAATATCAGGGTTGGCCAACCTTGTTCCATATTGTGCCAAATTAAAAAAAAATTGAAAATGTGCATTAATAATTAACACGGCAATTATAACATGACTGCTTTATTATAGATTATAATCAAATAATATGTTATATTACATAACATTATTAATGTTATTTTGATACAATAACTGTTGTGTTATATTGTATTAATATTGAATAACATAATTTTAGAAATATTTAAAAGTTATATTTAATTTTATGTGACGCTAGTGTGCCATTCAATAACATCAAATGTGCTGCAGGTTAACCACCCCTGATCCATATCTTTTTCATGAGAAAATATGTTTCTTTCCATTTTTATATTTTTATTAGGAGAATATTATATACATACATAATTTTCGTTAAAAATAAAGAAAATATTTATAGTTAAAATAATATGATATAATTACTCATCAGTCATCATATTATTTAAGAACGATTTTGTTTACCGTCTCTAGCTATTTTCTTTGTTATTTTAACAATATTGAATATATAAGAAATAACATTGAAAAAAATAAATATATTTTCATTTAAAACAATATGCATAAATTAATAATCCTTTCTTGCATATTTAAAATATTGTGTTTGTTTAAATAATATAATATACTGAGTGGATTTATTTAAATAAAGTTGTACCAAAAATATCATATCTCATTTTGAAATTATAACAATTAATAAAAGTATGTCAAATTTAAATTTAAGACCTCAATAGACATAATATTAGTTTATTACATTCTGTGATGTATAAATTATTTGAACAGAATAATAACTTCAATCAGAACTAGAATTTTGAAGTATAAGAATGTATACCTAGTAACTTAGTTATTGAATATTTTTTAGAATAGATTAGGAATAAATTCAGGTTACTTAATAATATGTAATTACCCATGCATAATATAAAAATTATTTACACATTTTAAAAACACAATATTATGCATATTATAGTTTTTAACTTAAACTACATTAAGGAAATATAACTTAATGTAATACATTGTATGTTATAATTTATTTATCAAATGTTCTTATAAATACGATTATACGAACTATTAATAATTCATTTTTTGTACAACCTAATGCAACACATCTTGGATGTATCATAATTGTACTATGAACCCCATTGTAGGTACATTATTACTGTACAATGGCATAAGCAAATAAGAATTGTTGTTGGGGATTCAATAAAAAAAAAAAGTTTTCAAAATTTGTTAAACAATCAGTATGTACATTAACTATTTTTATACTTAAATAAAGATCCACATTCCACGTCTTCAACAATTTTACAACTTTTAACAGAGAAATTTAATTCAATAATAATGAAAACACATGCTCAACGATTAAATTTAAACTTAATGAATCATCAATTTTTGTGCAATTTATGTAGGCACATCTTAATAATATTTGTATAATACGTAATAATGTAATTTGTTATTTGTATATAATAATATATGCGATTGTTGTGTCTTGCTAAATATTTTGTTAGTTTAAGACGCATTCATAGTACCTACTCTAACTTATTAGAAAACTTCAAAACTATAATTATTTGTTTACACTATAACTAACGCCTGTAGTGTATACATTATTATTATATTATAACTGTGTAAGTACAACTGAACGTATTTTATTTGTTAAGAAAACTAGTTTATAAAACCTGTACTGGTTAAATTGTATTCGACCTGCATAATCATAATCAAGATTGCTATGTGGTGACATAATGCTGCAGCGGAAAAAATTTGTATTTATGGCTATTTTTAGACGTGAAATAGTATAAACAAAAATCTACCAAAAACTTTAAAAAAAAATATTAGTCCATAGCTTAGAATATTAAAACCGACAGGCCTCAGGTATCGGCCATGTTTATTAAACTTTATTTTTTAACATTTAAAAGAGGATATACACTGCTTCTACCACAATTTTGTAGATAATCAAATTGTTTCGTTGAATAATGTATCGGAACACGAATTACCGCGTCAGGGTCGTCTAATATTTTTTAGGGTCTCATAATATTTTTTTTAGAGTTGCGTTCCATCTACTTTTATATCGAAGAATGCCAGCGGCCAACGGCTGATATCACTCGAGATGATTCGCTTGACGCATATAGGTATAGGTAAAAAATCGTAAAAAATTACGTGCTCAATAAAATACTGAAATTACGAACAATACAATATATAATTTAGATTAATATACAATATACGTATAATAGAAAATTAGTCACGTTCTTTAACAACATCAGGTGACAGATATCAATATTATTTGGACGTAATATGTATGATGTGTAACGGGTATGCATATTATGGGGTACCGGTATCGTTTATCGACTCGCGGAAACACATAAGTAATAAAATATCGATGTCGAGTGCCGCCGACGAGAGATTTTAACAAATGCTCGTCCGTGAATGAGACGAGGGTTCGTTATAGATCACTCGATCTGGTGATGGTCTGCAGGGTGTAAATAATGATTATATTCTAGTCAACGAAACAAACGGAGGCCGTGTATCCAATGAACTTAAGAGCTTTTTAGTTATATTTTTTCGATATATGCAACCCTGTTGTAGTACGTTTATTATGCATTTATGCACTTTGGTCTTGTGATTTATGATAGCGTTCAGCACCCTGCAGACCCTTTCTGAAGTCTATGTTATAATATACATATACCGACACCCCGATAATATAGTCAGTGGCGTATTTATGGGCGGTTGGGTGGTAGCCGTGAGGAGGAGAACTTCCATGGGTGCCAAATTCTGAGTTCTATAAACGGGCATCGGTGCATTGGTGCTGGAAGTTCCAACTTCCAAGTATCTAAAATACCAATGACTAATTTTTATTTCTATAAATGTTACGTTAATCATTTTACAATTTAACATGTAATAATCAAATTAATGTTCGTGAGAATAAAATGAAATATATAAAGTGAGTGTCAAAAGTAAAATTTTGAAGGCTTTAATATTTATAAGCAAATTCATAATAAGATTCGTTAAGGTTTGACAAATGGTTGGGGGGTTATTTATGGATTTGTGGTGTTCTGGGAGACTCGGTCATCTATCACCTTTCTAATTATGTCTATGTTGTTAAATATTAATGGAAAAGGGGTGTTACTTAATTATGTACGTGGGGTACCACATTCCTAAATACACCACTGAATATTGTGTTAAACTGTAGTTTAAGTAATTTCAAAAAAAACAAACGGTCGATTCCGTACATAAATTGTATAATCGATATAGTATACCAATTATTACTACTATTATTATCATTATTACTTTCATTTTTTTATGTTTACTGTGGCAGTGTAGTTCAGGTTACAATGAATACAAACACTGGGGGTAGGGGGGGAGAGTGATGCTTACAGTTTCAACATGGTGTGGTACGTGAGACACGCAAGTTTGTTGTCTGCCACTCCATTTCACATTAGGTGATAAATGTGTAGGCATTATAAATCATTTCCATTTTAAACGTGTGTTCGTTTATGTTCCCACAAAGAATATCCAACGAGAAAGATAAAGGTGATAATATTATATTAAATGTATACGTGTCATAATATAATACCGAGTAGAGGTATATCATTTTTTTTTTTTTTTATATTATCCTATATTGTTATTTTTGAGGAAAAAATATTATTTGTACCTATTAACATGCAAATAACTTATATTATACTGATTTATAAATTACATTTTTGAAAATTATAACGAATAACTGGAGAGACGTCGCGAGCATATTATTTTATTTCCTAAATGCGTAATATAACCACCATCATAATATAAAATAAAAAAAAATACAAATAATAATCTGATGAGATTAAATCATACAAATACAGAATTATATTTGTGCAAATTAACGTTTATAAAATGTACTGTCGATTGTCACATAGTTTTAAAACTGTGTACACTACCTAAATATATTATTTATGTTAAGCGAAGCAGCTACAGTAAAAGTAAAATGTTACAACTCATAAAAAAAAAATGTAGATATAATACTACAGGATTCGAATAAAATGCATAATATTATACAATTTTAATTCTACTTGGACATAAGTTTTTTTCCGGTGAACCATGTAATTTAATTATACACAATTTTTCACTTGAGATTTCTATTTTTCAAAATGTTCTATAATAATTTGCATATTTTAATTAACCTTTGAATTAAGTTTTGAATATTATACGATGTAAAAGCAATTTTATTAATATTATTAAAGGGGTTCAAAAGCAAAAAACACTGTGTTCCCGTTAATTTATTATCTTAACCCTTTACCGCGTTTAATCGCTTAGGCTCTATGAACCGTCTTTTTCACATCAGCTTTGTGATGAAAAAATTACATTATGCTAATCAACTAACTCAAAATATAATAATCGTTTTATTGAATATTTGTGTAAATTCCCGGCGGCATACCTAATTCATCGTGATTAATGAAGTAATTTTAACGTAAACTTTATCATCATAGCTCAAGTTTTCAAAACTCGCAAACGATTTTCTGTATGATTTATATTATTTATGTTATTAAGCACTGATGTAGTGTAATAATACCCACATTAAAAAAAACGAATTAATGATAATTCTTTGGATGCATATTGGTCGACTGTAAGTTGTTTATTTATTTTTGATTTGTATAATATTTGTATATAAGATTTGTTTATACATTTTTAATCATATTTATCGTTTAAATTACACAATATAACCATTTTGAATGAATCATAAAAAATGCTCGATAATAAAAGAAATTATTTTATTATTAATTTTTTATTCAATAAAAGGTAGTTATGATTTTAAGATAACATCAAGCTTAAAAATATATTAAAACTATATATTATTCCCTTTTTCGACCAAACCTGAATAATTTTTGATAAATAATTTGGTTTCTAGACTTATACATATATATATATATTTATATAAAAGATCTCGAGTTAGTCCAAAACAAATTTTTAAAGTAATTGCTCATCTCAAAAATACACTTATATCCATAAATCCGAACGAAAACATTCAGATATAAATTGGTTTGGATCCAATAAACCTAAGAAGACAATTGTCTGATATTTAATTTATATATTTTATTAATTTATGTTCTACGAAACTGTCAAATTTACTGTCCACATTTACTGGCTTTAATAGAAATTAGGGTTCTCCTATATTTGTCCAGAACCAATGATCTATTTTTTATTCCCCGCTATCCCAAGAGATATTAGTTATGGTGCAGATTCTTTTTTCCTCGATCATTACTCTCGGCTAATAAAATATGAAACTCGGTGAACCTTTTTAATTCTAAACGTGATACAATTAAGTTTAATTTTATGCTATTACAATAACTACAGTAGTTAAGAAATAATAAGCTATACAAATATAATTCTTTATTATGTTTCAATTATTCGTAGTTTTCAAATATTCTAAATTCATTCATAGTATCTAGTTGTTTCTAAAGTGAATCTAAATATTTTTACATCAAGTCTTGTCTTTCATTGTTATTATTGTCAATGTATTTAAACCATAATAATATATTCAAAGGGTTTCGGCTAGTAAAATTAATTAATAAATAATAATATCAATCTCGTATAATCCGACGTATCGGTAGCATAGTACAGAAGCCTGAATTCCAAACTTGCTACCCAACCTCATTCAATAGCTAAATGGCGACTAGTATCTGAGACAACTACAGAATGTTTACCTGGCGACAAAAGTTTGTGTGGAGATTTAGAAAATATCACAAAAATAAAATGTTGATACATAATATAAATTCATATTATACAACGGCATTAACAGTGAATTATCACCCCTACCTCGCGCTATCAAGCATTTTATTATTCATTACTATACCCATCGATTTACCTTATTGTAATCGAATTATACAAACTGTAAAAATGATAAATAATAACAAAAACATTTTACATCCTGCAACGATCAATTGAATATAGTATAAAATATAAACGGCATGCACACACACACTCGGCATATGCGCATTGGACAGTAACTTCTGAAAGGCGATAACCTTAAACAAGGGAATAGGTAACTTCGTAGCTATATTTATCTTTTCAAACACCTTTTAAGAGTTTTCAACACTCTGTGACACCTAATCCTCGTCGATGTAATATATTGTGTAATAAACGGCAAATCCGGAAAATCGCGTGCGTTGGTACTACAATATTTTCAACCAGAGACTCGAAACTTTGGAAATAGTGACATGTTAATAATATTATGACTGTACAGTTTTGATAATAAAATACAAAAATAATAACATATAGGATGATAATTGTATTGTGAACTGTGCAATATGAAAATATCTTAGGAAATAAAAGAAAATTCAAATTATATTCTTTGGACAAATATTTAAGAATATTACTATTCTTACATTTGTCTATATGTTTATCTATTACTTATAAGTTATAAGTATTTTTTGTTATAATTTAAATACAAAATATTAAAATAGTACGTTGTATTTGTTGAGACATTACATTTATTCATCTTGTATGGCTGCCTAATATGTGTAATATTATAAAGCAATGTACCTAATACGAAAGGATACTTTAAGAACTTTTATTATGCTGTAGATTTTAATTAGATTAATAAATGTATTAGATTCCTATTTTTAACATCATATTAATAGACCATTAAACAATAAAATATTATAATATTATTAGAAGGACTATGATAGAAAGGTAAATCACTCCCTGTAATGATATAGGTTAATTCATTAGGTTAATTCACTGGTGTATTTTTGTTAAAAAAAAAAAACGAAAATTCTAGATTTTTGATTCAAGAAAAAAAGTTCACTTGTCGAATATATTCTTTTTGTTTTGTTTTTTTCTACTTACCACATAAAATACAATCTCCTTCGCATGTGATATGTTCTTAGTAGGCTCGTTTTTTATGTTGCAACTCACGAGATTTTTTTTGTTTTCTTAAAACACTTCCGACCAATCAACCGGAGTACATTATTTTCCTTTTTTTTTTCAATATCGATTCGTTCAACCCATAATTTTTTATTTCTTTAGCTGTTTAAACCATGCACAGATCCTACCTACAATCTTAAATTTCTACGATAATAGTATTTACTATTTGTACCTATACGGCTGTAGCTAACATGTGTTGCAGGTCTCACGGGCGATAATTTTCACTTCGATAACAACGGGGATGGACCTGCCCGTTATAATATCATTCACTTCAAACAGGTGGAGCCGGGCATTTTTAAATGGATCAAAGTCGGCGTGTACTCAGATGGCAAACTCAATCTCAACATGGACGGTGAGTATTTTACATCATAATAGTACGTATACTTTATAACCTTAAAAGCCCTATAAATGTGGAATTTTTTTGTCTTAACCAACTCTGTTATCCAACCATTTTGATATAATATGACGGTAACAATGATTAATGGTCCACAGTGTACATAGACTATATTATTATTTACATCAGTTTTTGGTCATGAAGGCATTTATTATTATTATATTTTTATTATTATTGTTATTATTGTTATTATTATTACTATACATAGATCTTATGCAAAATAATATTTCAAGTATTTTTATGTGTACGTGACATGTGTTTTATACGATATACACATTGGCATAAAAACACACTACCGGAATGCGTTTTACAGCAGAAGAATAATAAGAAGTGCAAAATATCATACATTATATTATTACATTTCACGAATTCATTCGTTATTAACTTTTGTTGATGGTGGACTACTTTTTATGTATTTAAAGACACAAACTTTGAATAAATAAATAATATATAAACATTTTACTAAATTTAGAATAAAATAAGTATGGTTAGGTATTATTTATTAATCTACATTCATCAAACGAGTTAAGGACCAAACAATAATATGTAAATATTATTAAATTTACCAACCAAATATACTGTATTATATCAAATAAACCAAAAAGAAAACATATAAATGTAATTTACTTGTGTATAATAAATAATAATTAACAAGAATCACCAAGCATCCTCTACCAAATTTTTCTTTAATAATGAATTTGTTCCAATTAATATTTTTGAAATTTTAAAGTATACTCAGAGTCCTTATTTTTAATTATTTAGGTTTTGTATTTGTATTATGTATATGTTTTTTAGTGTCCTGTGTTGATACAAACTTATTTTTATCAAACTTATAATATAAGAATCACCTATTTCAACATTTACGCTGTAAATTATTAGGTAAATGTTAATTTTTTTGAAAATGATGATATATAAAATGATATAAGCCAAGATTCGAACGAGTAGTTATTAAAATGTATTTAATTATTATTATTTAATAATAATCCGTATAAGTAGTTTTTCAAATAATCATATTCCCTATATCTTTGTAACGGGATAAACCGTCACTATATTAAAATGGTCCTTTTCAGGACCACCAAACACAACAGTATGGCAACATAATGCGACACAAGAAATAAACGCGACACACTAGAATAAGTAGTTTGCCAACAGGAAAGTTTCACGGAAATAACTAGCAAGAACCACATTAACGAAGCGAACACCAATGGGTCAAGGTGTGGTTATTGCTTATCAAAGCAACCATTCCCGACCAATCACAGGACAACAAAGGGAAACAAATAGTATATATACCGGGACAGTTCACCGGTCAAATCATCTTCAACACCAGTCTTCAACATATCTTCTATCAATCAACAAACACTATAGAAGACCCGAAGACCTGAAGACCCGAAGACTATCAACGCAGCAGCAACATCGGCCTGAACGACGCCGGCGAAGCTGATCCGACCTAGCCAGTCCACGACAACGCACCCTGAACGCACCGGTCTAGCGTAATCGCTCGATACCGCCGAGACTCTACAGTACCCGGCACACCTGGTCAACAAGCACCACCTCACCGACCGACGACGCCAAGCCTACCGTGTGCATCCAGCGATCGACGGCAACGGATAGCCGCCACACCGGGACCTGACTAATCCATCGACGGCAACGTATAATATAATTATACCCCGGCGACTCACTACTGTCAGTCCACCCGTTCAACCGAGTCCAGTCACGCCGTTGGACGAATACCAGGACACGCCGGAAACCGACTTCGCGACGTAACTTGGCCAACCGACTATTCAGCAAGTCGACAAGTAATACCACGTTTCCCCCCACGGTGAGCTTACTCGAGTTTCACCGCGAGGAAGAACCGAACCCACACGACTTGCTAGAGCCCGTGCACGGACGGTTCCTACTCTCCCCTATTATTGTACTATTTCTACAATACGTATAGGCAAGTCCCGACTATTGTTTTGCTCGCGCCTCTTCAGGCCCGAACCCGCCCGCCGCGGCCGCTTCTTCAAGCCTGCCGCGCGGCCCGGGATAACTTGCCCCGATCATTATAAACATTATTTTAGTGATTATATAATAAACGATACTATAACGATACACAACGCATTGTTATTCACGATCACGGACGTCCCGGAAAGACGCTCCGTATCAACTGGCGCCCAACTAGTGGTTCACCCACACCCAACTACTCAAAAAAACAAAAAAAACGACGAAAACTTTACTAGTCGGTACGGCGAACGCGAGTACCCAACGATAAGAAAAATACGCAAGATTCTACATCGAAAGACAATTTAAACTAAAAAACCGGCATAATGAATACCAGAAAAAACAAACGAAATCAAAATCAACTTGGACTAGAAGGGGAAGTACAGTTATTGGAGAAAACTCGGCAATTGGAGGAAAAATTAGAAACATTAGAAATCACTGCACAACAAATGCAGGAAAAATTCGCAAAATTAGAAAAACAATACGAAACACTTCGACAACTCGTTAATGATACGGATTCGAAAACATTAATAAAATCAATGCAGCTGGAAAAAGATATTCAAGCATTGCAAACAAAGTTAACTACAAAAAATGACGGGAACACGACAAACAACATCACTAAAACCATAGTAGACATCACGGCACCTACATTTAGTGGAGAACTAAAAGAAGAGCACCCAAAACAATTTTTAAAAGAAATAAACAACTATTTGGAACACAAACAAGTCACCACAATTAAAGAGAAAATGATAGTCATAGAAAACAGCCTCAAAGGAAAGGCAGCAAAATGGTATGCAATGATCAAAGACGCAGCATTAGACGAACCAACATTTAACGAGCTATTTTTAAAACATTTTTTCTCTGAAAGTCATCAATGGGACATTTTCATCAAATGCACCGAAGCAGGAAAAAAACCAATTAAGAAGGATTTCCAGGAGCATTTTCACCACTGGATGGCAGAATTAAAACATCTTGACTCACCAAAAATGAGTGAGGAACAAGCGATCAGTCTAATTACAAAGCACTTCCCGATATCCATTCAAGCATACATACAAACAACTAATGATAGAAAATTTTTACCTATTTGGGAAAAATTGGGCGAATTAGATAATAGTACAAAACTAGAAGAGGAGATACCAGCCCAGAAACCATCCATACGCACATACAACAGACAGAACAACGCGTACAACAGAGTACCATTCCAAACAGGTAGCCAGAATCAAAGAACCACAACAGACTTACAAAAACCTTACACAAAGATAGCACAGAACCAGGAAAACAACCACAAGCCCAGCATCAGGCAACTAACCACAGAGCAGATGGAGTTCAATGACAACACTATAATCCGCGGTGGGGAAGAATTGAACGAAAGCGATACTGAAGCAAAAAACTGGGAGCAGGGGACGGTAGAAGTAGATCATCACCAGTCATAAAAACCCTCGATCTAAATAACAAAAAAAACCAACCACCGGACAAATCAATTAAGTTATTAAAAGCAAAAGATTTAACGAAAGACGAAGATTTCGATATCACACTCAACAACATACAACAACCAGGATGCCCATACATAAAAATCATTATAAACAACAGAGAGTACGAAATGCTGGTCGACTCAGGTGCTGAAATATGTGCAATTTCAGAGGAATATTACAAGGACATAAATCAAAACGACAAAAATATACCAGTCATCCCACTAACAGGACTCAGCATACACAACGCAACAGGAAATAAACCAACGAAAGTAAATAAACAGATCCTATTACCCATCGAGATAGAAAAAAAAAACAGATACATACACCATTCATTGTAATAAATAACTTAAACGAGAAAGGGATATTAGGCAATGATTTTTTGGAAATAAACAAATCAACGATCGACTACGAAAAAAGAAAGTTAACAATGAAGATAGACGACAAAATCTATGACATACCGTTTTTAAGGAAAAACGGGAAACAACCAATGCACCTACGAGCAATATCCACGCAACCAATCATGGAACCTATCGAACAAACACAGCTCAACACACTCCCAGAGTGCATTCAAGAGAAACTAGACAGATTAATACGGCAATATCCTAGAGTATTTCGAGATACACCAGGGGAAATAGACGGTTATGAGTGCAAAATAAGATTGAAAAACGACAAACCAATCAACCAAAGACCATATCCTATTCCAGTTACTAAACGCGAAGCAGTCGAAAAAGAAGTTCAGCGTATGGTAAACATGGGGATAATTAAACAATCGAGATCACCATACTCGGTACCGATAGTACCAGTTTTCAAAAAAAACGGTGAGGTAAGATTATGCTTGGACGCTAGAAAGATCAACGAACAAATCATTCCAGACCGTGAGTGTCCGATGACAATAGAAACAATTTTTTCTAAGTTCGAAAAAATAAAATGCATTAGCACTTTGGATCTTCGAAGTGGATATTGGCAAGTAAAACTAGAAGAAAAAAGTATGGACCCATGTTCATTTCTCATAAACGGAAGAAACTACTCGTTCAAACGTATGCCGTTCGGTCTAAACATCAGCGGGTCGGAATTTCAAAAAAGTATGGACATGGTATTGGGCCCATTACTACAATCCTTTGTAACAATATACGTCGACGACATTCTAATTACGTCAGAAAATGAAGATAGCCACTACGAACACATCAGAATGGTTCTAGAAAGATTTGAGAAATACAATGTCACGATCAACATTGATAAATGTCAATTCTTTCGAAAACAAGTGTCATTCCTAGGACATATCATCTCAACCGAGGGAATAAAAATGGATATGGCCAAAATAAACACAATTCAAAACTTTAAAACACCAAGCAAGAAAAAAGAAATCCAAAGTTACTTAGGATTCTTGAATTTCTATAGAAAATACGTAAAAAATTTCGCACATATAATAGAGCCGTTAATTGAATTAACCAGGAATAATGCAAAGTGGACATGGGAGGAGAAACATCAACAAGCTTTTGAAGAATCAAAAAAGGCATTTTTAAAGGAGGTAATAATAACATTCCCGGACTTCACGAAACCACTATATATCAATACAGATGCATCAAGCGTAGCAATAGGAGGTGAACTAT
Organism: Macrosiphum euphorbiae; assembly: GCA_949089665.1. Taxonomy (NCBI): domain Eukaryota; kingdom Metazoa; phylum Arthropoda; class Insecta; order Hemiptera; family Aphididae; genus Macrosiphum; species Macrosiphum euphorbiae. The sequence continues at coordinate 31,757,877 of CARXXK010000001.1, forward strand.
ATCAGCAATTGGACAACAACGAAAGAGCAACACTCGGCTATGCAAGTAGGACACTCAAACCGCCCGAAACCAGATATACAACAACTGAAATAGAGGCATTAGCTCTTGTATATTGCTGCAGCAAATTTCGACAATACATACTAGACCACAAAACAATCATACAGACAGACCACCACGCGTTAATCTTTATGAAGAGTTGTAGGCTGACTAATGGACGTTTAACCAGATGGACATTAGCACTACAAGAATATGATTTGGACATTCGATATATTGCAGGAAAGGATAATATAATAGCAGATACACTTACACGGTACCCCAGGTTCAACGAGGAACGGGATGAAGCCAGAATATCAATCAACAAAATAAGGAAAGCAGAATATAGTCCAGAATTAAAAAAATCCATCGATAATTTGGCAATTCTACAGAAAACAGATAAAAGAATAAATAAAATGATGAGTAAGGAAAATGAGTACATAAAGATAAAAGAAAACATAGTTTTTGTAAAAGACAAGACAGAAAACAATTGGCGTGTGGTCATACCAGAGAAAATCGTACATATGTTAACATCAGAAACCCATGAAATAATGGGACATGCAGGACGATATAAAACATACTATGCACTAAAAGGAATGTGCATATTCAAAAATATGCACAAAATCACGGCGGCAGTAATAAAAAATTGCGACAGTTGTCAAAGAAGCAAACCCATCAACTATCAAGCAAGTGGACCAACAATATCTCAGAAACCGAAAACACCGTTTGAAACAGTTTCAATAGATTTAATGGGACCCCTTCCCATGGGCCGAGGAGGAACTCAATACATCCTAGCAATATTGGACACATTCTCCAAATATATTAGATTATATGCATTAAAAAAAGCATCGGCAAAAGCAATACTAAATAGGATCGAAGTAGACTATATACCAAGAACAGGCAAACCACAGTCAATATTGACGGATAACGGAACACAGTTTACGGGAAAATTATGGCAGAAAAAACTGAACGACATGAATATCAAAATAAAACACTCCACTAAATATCACCCTCAATCGAATCCAGTTGAGAGATATAATCGAGAAATAGGAAGACTTTTGAGGACATACTGCCACAATCAACATACCAAGTGGCCAAATTGTCTAGAGAAAATTGAAGAGTGGATGAATAAAGTACGATCCGAAGTTACGGAAATGACCCCATGGGAGATAATCAAAGGAGAGACACCGAAACAACCACTAGAGGATATGATCAACTTTCCGAGGCCGAAACAATCAAAAAAAGAAGACATAATACAACTTGTAGCATCCAGGATCGAAGAAAAAGCAAGAAAACGAGAATCAAAAAAGAAAAACCAAAGCAATATAATATATGAAAAGGGACAAAGTGTGTTAGTAAGAGACCACCACTTATCGAATACAGATAACAAGGAAATAAAAAAGTTATTCCACATGTACAACGGACCATTCATCATAACCAAAGTCATAAGTAAAAACACGCTAGCCGTGAAGAACATACACTCGGGACGGGAAGAACTCATTAACGTGTCCGAGGTTCGTCCATACTATGTTATGGACAAACACAGCAATTTATAAAAAACAACAAGGGGAGCCAATGAAAGAGATGACAACGTTGACGAATCAGAACCAAGAATTTGGTATATCACAAACTATATAAGATCAGTCAACAAGAATCATAGTCATCAGTTCAAGAAATGGCACCCATCAACCCAGAACGAGAACAGGCAAGACGGGCATTATACAAGGCATCAATCCGCAGACGTGTCGCTAACGATTCAACACATTTACCATCGGTTCAGTTACTTCCCCGATGACAAATCTGGGGGGGGAGCTGTAACGGGATAAACCGTCACTATATTAAAATGGTCCTTTTCAGGACCACCAAACACAACAGTATGGCAACATAATGCGACACAAGAAATAAACGCGACACACTAGAATAAGTAGTTTGCCAACAGGAAAGTTTCACGGAAATAACTAGCAAGAACCACATTAACGAAGCGAACACCAATGGGTCAAGGTGTGGTTATTGCTTATCAAAGCAACCATTCCCGACCAATCACAGGACAACAAAGGGAAACAAATAGTATATATACCGGGACAGTTCACCGGTCAAATCGTTGGTTCAATCAAAGTCCAGTCCAGTCAGCGGTTGATTCACCACCTCAAAGTGACGTTCAGCGTTGAACACGGAACCTCGGCTGCACCAGTTTCAAAAATCAGACATCATACTTCGTAAGTACCACTTTATTAGTCCCCCCCCTCCGACCACGAGGCAAGTGTACCTGAGGGTCCACGTAGCCGGGTCTACACCGTAGTACAGGCATTCCCGTCAGCACACCATGGCACGAACCAGGAAACAAAAAGGTTCCTCCCCGAAAAACAACACAAAAGGACCTCAACGACCAGAACCAAAGTCACCATCACCCTTCGACAATGAAACCTCTATTGTTACGGAGTCACCAACTCATTCTTCATCAACTATTGATTCTAACGACACCTGGGATGGCAGTGTGTCCCAAACCTCACGCTCAGAAATCGAACCACCTCATGTCAAACAAGAACGAATACCACCAATCATTATAGAACCAAACCATTGGATTAAAGCTGCCCCAAAAATCATGACACTATTTCCAAATGGTAAACTTACGGCTAAACTTATCAAAAACAACATCCATGCCCTAGCAACCGACTCTGCCACCTTTCGCCAGGCTCAAGACGTTTTGGAAAAAGCGAAAATACCTTTCCACACCTTTTCGTTACCAGCGGATAGATCCTTAAAAGTCTTACTCCGAGGAATACCCAACAACACCCTAGTAAAAGACGTTCAAAACGAACTCTCCGAGCTCGGATTTGAAATAACCCACATCAGACAATTCTTAAAAAATGGAAAACCACTACCAATGTACATGGTCACCCTTCCCTGCAACCCAACAAACAAGAACATATTCAATTTGACATCAATCTTCTACATCTCAATCACAGTTGAACAATACAGAGCTTCTGGGCCCTCTCAATGCTTCAACTGCCAAAACTTCGGCCACTCATCAGCAAACTGTAAACACCCCGCTCGCTGCGTCAAATGCAGTGGTGCCCACCAAACGAGGGAATGCTCCAAAACCGCCGAAAAACCTCCAAAATGCTGCAACTGTGGAGGAGAACACACAGCAAACTTCAGACAATGCCCTGTTTTCGCAGATCAAATGACCCTCAAAACTAAATCAACCAACACTGTTGCTAAATTACCATCACCAACCATTACGACAAATCCTACACCATCAGTTAAAGAGCCCAGCGGGACAAACACCTCTTATGCTTCAATTACTACAAATCACTCGGACAAAACCAACAGCAAATCCAAAGATTTGCTCACCAAACTTCTTATAGATACGATACAAAAAATATCCACTTCCGCTGATATCAAGGAAACAATCATGTCGGCCCTCTCAGCCATTATCATGATTATCCAAAATGTCTAACAATCTCCGTATCCTCTACTGGAACTGCCGGGGCGCCTCTAAAAAACGCCTCGAACTCCTTGAATTAGTTCAAAGGAAAAACATCGACATTATTTTACTCAATGAAACGCATCTTAACAACTCCCAACAATTCAAACTTCCAAACTTCCACTCATACATCACTAATCGCCCCCAACGGCTTGGACATCCTGCGTGGGGAGGCACTGCCATACTTATAAATCGAAAAATTGTTCACCACCAGATTAAGATCACTACATCATCAATTGAAAATACCTCAATCCAAATTCAAGTAGGCAACAAAGAATTAAGATTATCAGCGGTCTACAAAAAACCTGATACCCTACTTCTTACTTCAGACCTAGAATCTCTGCTTGATACTTCACACTACGTCGCCATAGCAGGCGACTTAAACGCCAAACACCAATCCTGGAACAGCAGGAGACAAAACACAGCAGGAAACACGCTCGCCAATTTCGCAGACAAGAGAAGGGACATAACCATAGCTGCCCCGACTTCGCCCACTCACTATCCTGATAACCCGACCCACAATGCTGATATACTGGACATAGCTATTCTCAAAACAGGGAATCTAAGGTATACAATAGAAAATCTCACAGCCGAACTTTCTTCCGATCACACCCCTATAATTCTTGAGTTACAAGCCCAAGGCACTCAAACCTTACCACCTAAAGTTTTTAAACATACAGATTGGACCAAATTCAATCTTGATACCAAAAACATAATCTTTGATCACAAGAAAATGCAAACTTCGGAACACGTCGACCAAGCTATCACTGAACTTACAGCAAAAATAGCTGACCTCGCAAACAGAAACACCCATGTTACTAACACAAAAGATCAAATCCGCAACCTACCCATCAACATCCTAAACGCAATCCACAAAAAACGCAAACTGAGGAAGAACTGGCAACACACAAGAAACCCAGACGTTAAGACGCTACTCAACAGACAAACAGCCCTAGTTCATGACCTAATGCAATCACACAGAGACAACGAATGGGTCAACTTTCTGAGCAACATTGATCCCACAAGTGAAGGCTGGACAAAAATCTATAAATTAAACAAAAAACTCATGCACAAACGACCAGCTGTACACCCTCTTTCGGACAATCAAAATATTCTACACTATGACGCAGCCGCCAAATCGGAAATATTCGCTGATTCAATGGAAAAACAATTCCAAACACCAGACCACACAACCCAGACGGATGAATTAGTCAAGAATGCCATTGAAGAACATTTTAAAATACCTTATACCAAAAACATTTTCTTCTCCCCCGGAGAAATTCAATACACTATAAAGAAACTACCAAGTCAAAAAGCACCAGGTCCAGATCAATTAACTAACGCCTGTCTCAAACATTGTGACAGGAAAGTGCTACTACAACTATGTAACATTCTCAACACCTGCACGAGACTGGAATACTTCCCACAAAAATGGAAGCACGCCACCATAATCATGATCCCAAAGCCAGGAAAGGACGTCAAACGACCAGTTAACCACAGACCAATATCTCTATTAAACACGCTGGGGAAGGTTTATGAAAAACTGATCCTTAATCACTTGCAACACTACTTAAAGGACCATATTAGACCCGAACAATTTGGATTTCGGCCAAGCCATAGTACCACCACCCAACTTGTCAAAATAGTTGATGAAATCTCAATAAATCTAAACAAAAGGGCAAAAACAGCCACAGCATTTATAGACATCGAAAAAGCCTTCGACAAAGTCTGGCATCAAGGTCTGATCTACAAACTAATTCAATTTCAATTACCAATTCAGCTGCTTAAACTCCTCCAATCATTCCTCCAACTCAGGACATTCGAAGTAAGAGTCAACGACTCAACGTCATCATGTAGACCTATACTCGCCGGTGTACCGCAAGGATCGTGCTTATCCCCTCAGCTCTTCTCGGCCTACATTAATGACATGCCCCAGCACAAGGATTCAAAGACGGCTCTATTTGCAGACGATACCATGTTTTACGCTTCCGGACCCACCACTAACTGCGCCGTTAAAAGACTACAAAATCAAATAGATCTAACCTCCACATGGTTCAAAGATTGGAAGGTAACAATAAACCCTACTAAAACTACAGCAGTTCTATATGCAAACAAAATACCTTATCACACAAAAAATATACTAATGGAAGGCAACACTATAAAATGGTCCACCAAAGCCAAATACCTAGGAGTAACAATTGACTCCAAACTACACTTCACTTCCCACATCACAGACACAATGAACAAAACTAAAGCTGCAAAACACTGCCTATTTCCAGTTATCAATAAAAACAGTCCGATTCCCCTTAATATGAAATTATATATATACAAAACCTACCTAAGGCCAATTCTTACATACGCAGGACCAGCGTGGGCCTCCAACATATCAGAAAATTCTTGGAAAAAACTGGAGAGCACCCAATCAGGCTTTTTAAGAACCATCACAGACAGTCAATGGTTTGTAAGAAACTCAACAATCAGGAACTCTGCTGAAATCCCATCCATCAGAAAATATATACAGACCGAGACATCAAAATTAAAATCCACCATCACAAGTTCAAAATTCTCACACATCTCAAATATAAGCAGAAGAACCTCGCCTAAACAATTATTCATAAACAGACCAATCTCCTTCTAAACAAAAAATATCTAACTCATGAACTATCTCACCCCTCACATGCAACCCTCTGAAAGAAGCATCAAAGCTTGGAACAGAGTAACAACAAACAAAGCAAAGCAAAAACCGGTCAAATCATCTTCAACACCAGTCTTCAACATATCTTCTATCAATCAACAAACACTATAGAAGACCCGAAGACCCGAAGACCTGAAGACCCGAAGACTATCAACGCAGCAGCAACATCGGCCTGAACGACGCCGGCGAAGCTGATCCGACCTAGCTAGTCCACGACAACGCACCCTGAACGCACCGGTCTAGCGTAATCGCTCGATACCGCCGAGACTCTACAGTACCCGGCACACCTGGTCAACAAGCACCACCTCACCGTCCGACGACGCCAAGCCTACCGTGTGCATCCAGCGATCGACGGCAACGGATAGCCGCCACACCGGGACCTGACTAATCCATCGACGGCAACGTATAATATAATTATACCCCGGCGACTCACTACTGTCAGTCCACCCGTTCAACCGAGTCCAGTCACGCCGTTGGACGAATACCAGGACACGCCGGAAACCGACTTCGCGACGTAACTTGGCCAACCGACTATTCAGCAAGTCGACAAGTAATACCACGTTTCCCCCCACGGTGAGCTTACTCGAGTTTCACCGCGAGGAAGAACCGAACCCACACGACTTGCTAGAGCCCGTGCACGGACGGTTCCTACTCTCCCCTATTATTGTACTATTTCTACAATACGTATAGGCAAGTCCCGACTATTGTTTTGCTCGCGCCTCTTCAGGCCCGAACCCGCCCGCCGCGGCCGCTTCTTCAAGCCTGCCGCGCGGCCCGGGATAACTTGCCCCGATCATTATAAACATTATTTTAGTGATTATATAATAAACGATACTATAACGATACACAACGCATTGTTATTCACGATCACGGACGTCCCGGAAAGACGCTCCGTATCATCTTTCAAACCCATCATGGACCTAAATACCTAATATCCTCAGAACACAAAGTAAAATAATTAAAAACCACCCTTTCAAATTTCGATTTAGACACAACATTTTTCAAAAATTCATCCAACTAACGATTTACAAAATAAAAGGGTAATTATAATTAGATAAAAAAAAATTGGTATTTTCAAAGTACACTCCTTTGGTGATATAAAGAATCTAAGTATTTTAAAATATTTAACTTAAGTTTATTTAAAAGATCTAAAAATCAAAATTTAAATAAATACTTTATTAATGGAAAAACGGAAATGAGCGTATGCTAGGTGAAGCATATGATGTAAATATTATATTTGCTTCTCGTCAATACAAACCTACAGTGTGCTGTTTAGCTGTGATAAATGTCTTACAACAGTTTCTATTGTGTATCGTAAATTTTTCTATAAGACAAAGTTAAATAAAATTACTATTTGATCATAAAACATAAATTGCTAATTAAAAGATAATAAAATAAAAGTATAAAGTTCTGACAAAGTTTTACTATTATGTTATATTGTTAGATGTATACATTATAATTATGTTCCACCTATATAAAAAGGTTAAAACTAAAACCGTGCCCGATCAGAGTTTAAAAAAATGTGGTCAAGTGAGTATCACCCCCATTCTACTGTACATTAAGTGTCGTGTGGGTCACTGTAATGGATATGTAAAATTTGAGTTTAATGATATAAAATAATATTTTATTAAAAACGAAACTGGGCGAAGGCAGTACGTCAGCCTAAATTACTAAGTACCTATATTTTATGATATTGTTATTATTAGAGTAATATATTCTACGATTAGTAATACAATAGATTGATTCATTTGAAAATGTCATTGCATGTGAATAAAATATAATGATATAGGTACTTTAAAATTTTTAAGTAGGTACTCGCAAGAATAATATTTTTAAATTACAACAAAATAACTAGAAATTTTATTCGCAATTTAAATATATAATTTCGTTCTAAATTGAACTTAAAATGTCTATAAAAAAAACTGTGTAAGGTAATATAATATTTACTAGATTTTTTGCTGACAATGTAAACTACTTATGAGAAACATTGTTTTACATTTTCAATCATTAGCTAAAGGTATATCATTTGAATATTTTATGAACCTAACCTATACATAATTATAAAGTAAACATTTAAAGTAACTAAGGTTATTCGTTTTTGAATTGCAATGAAATTTAAAAAATCGATTAAGGAAAAATGGGAAAAATAGTTAGCTTATACGTGTGAAATAACCAATGTCAAAAAAATTTGACCTTCAAACACTCATACAAATTAATGTGACTATCCGGTAAACTTTTTTTTACTATAGAAAGAAAAACTTAGGAGTTATCTTTATTTAATTTTCAAATCTAAGATATGAAAGAAACATTTTTATGAATTTCTAACTACAAAATAATTTGCAAACTTTCACGGTATTGAAAAATTTTGAACAATTCTTACGCTCATGATAATTTATTGTAGATTTACGATCAGCTTATTTATTAATTACACTAGTCACAACTTTTTAGAGACTCTGTATTATAATTTCAAGTTTTTTGACAGGGGGAAAATGATTAATCAAAAATAATTTTTCAAAAATATGTGTGTTTATAGCAGATTTTATTATTATGCAACGAAAATAATTTTTTTAGAATATCTTAACATGCAGATATGTACCTATAACTCATGCAATAATAATCCACTCACAAACGTGTGTTGGACTTCAAATGTAGGAAACGTTTATATATTGAATAGTTATAATAGACTTTCACTGAATTCTCGATAGTTCTCTACCTGTTTTCCTTTATTGGTTAAATATTTTTTTTTCTATAAGAAAATAGTGAGAAATGACATCCACTTATGGTTTGATGGAATTTACCTTTTGAAAGAGAGAGAGGGAGAGAGAGAGAGAGAGAGGTCCATGCGCAGAAATATCAGATTTACTTCTGACCTATATGATTATTTTATAATTATTTAAATGACTATAATATAAGTCACCAAGGCTACCGGCATTAGAAATGCAAATAAATATAGGTATGGTTTGTCTACATTTGTTATAAATTTAATATTATGCAAATGACGAACCATTCTTCTTGAAATATAGTATAGGACCCGTCATATATAATTTGTTGTCACTACAGTAGAATAATTGTAAAACCGTTAATTGCTATACCTGTTTAAATTATATTTGTTTTTGTATTATTATGCAGTTAATTAGTTTTTAGATCCCATAAAGAATAATCTAGGATAAATTATAATTATTACTAGTCACGTAATTTCGAATTTTATTGATTTAACTGTTTAGTACAATTTGAACTGCTCGTCGGGGTCATTATTTTTTGTTTGCTTTCTGCCCATTATAGTTGTACTGTAAGTACTAATAATGGTAGAAAAAAATATATTAGGTTCTTTTTGTTTCTAAAAAAAAGGGTTAATCACATGAACATAATACGAACACAATAACAATATAGATAAAACTCTTTGAATAAACGTTGTGTTTACTGTTTAGTGGAATCCGTAATAAAGTAGTAATTATTTGTGAACACAATTTTTTTTTTAAAAACACACTTATTTAATTCCATACAATAATAATTTAACGTGTAGTTATTTTGGTGTAATTATAATCACCTATATACAATTTACTATTAGATACATACCTACACTGTTATTATTGTTGTTCATTATTACTGTTTTGTGTGTTTCCTTTTAAAACAAAAACCACCCTTGAGCAAATAGCTAACATAAAATGGTAATTTCCTGGATCATATAATTTGGTACCATAACACTCGTAATGAATATGGGTCCACCAAAATTAAGTATTAAAAACAATGTATTTAATTCAAAATCAATAAAATCGTATAGTATTAAAGACAATTATGATACCTCTGTGGGAGCTTAATTTGGTAAAGTTTCTGTTTTATATTTTATAAAATCAATAGGTAATATCATTGGTAACCCTATGGGAACAAAACTCCCAAAGGACATAATGTTATAAGGTATAATATGGTTACAAAATTATAATAATCGCAATTACTGAGTACTACGTGACAGTATACAGTTCGTTGTGTGCAGCATTAATTCAATAATATACAATAAGACAATTTTACCATCTTTGATCATCCTTCTTATAACATTAAATTTTCATGTACTAACCCCTGTTCCAATTTCCGTGAAACACCTATCACATTTTGTGTCCATCACAAAAAAAATACATAATGAAAAAAAAAATATTATATATATTATGTTATTATATAATGAATCACAAAAGCCAAACATGAAAAATTTTGTTCTCTTTTATTATTTTTAATAAGATCGTGATTCTTCTAAAACAAAACTAGGAAACTATATTTTCTTTAAATATACGAATGTAAGTTTTGTAATGTTCCGCGAGGGATAACGAAGACAGTTCCTAATATGTATTGTCCACTTGAATCGCATTGATTTATTTCTGTTTGTCCATAGAGTGTCTGTCGATTGGTTTTCGCCTGATTTGAGAACACTGAACCATAATAATTAATGTCAAATAATATTACTTGAGCACTCTGTTTGATCTATTTTCTTATGTTTGTAAATAGTATCAAGATAAAATCCTTTATATAGAGTTTATATGTTTGTATAAAGATAAAATTTGAAAAATGTGTGAACTACATTTTTGATAAGCTGAAGAATTCGTTCGGGGTTGTTTCATTCCTCTTTATATTAAATACGGGATAACGAGATAATTGGATAAACAATGGTTTGTTAAAAAAAAATGTTATCCGTGGTCTTGAACGGCAAGTATATTTAGGTCACTTTTTTCATGGAAACGTGTCAACGTGAGTTCAGTATTCGTGAGTGGGGTACTAATAATGATAAAAAATAAATGAAGAATAAACCAAATTTCATAGCAGTAGAACGATCGATCCTAGTAGTTGAAGGTCCCTAATGTAAGCAAAACAGAAATAGTTGGTCTACTTATTTTTTAAATATTACGTTTGACAATTATTGACTATTTATGTTTTTGAATCTTTTATTGCTTATATTTTTTTGTAACTCCTTCTCCAGTTAATTAATATGAATTGTATTAATTTTACATAAATATTCTCCTACTTAATTTATGTTTAGATACTAAGAAATTATAGTACTTAAGTAATTCAAATTTTAAAATATTTACATTAATTTGTCATACATAATTGAAGAAACTAGAAATTTGATATAAAAGGTTTGATAAGTTTGATTTATTTTGAGTTTATGTAAACCAAAATGTAAAAACTATGCAGGAACAATTATATATATTTATAATATTAAAATTCATTCTATAGGTAATTAATATTTAATAGTCATAAACATGGCTGATTTCATATCCAAAATTTTTATTAACAACATTTAAAACAAATAAAAATAAATATTTTTTTTTACATTTAATAATCTATTTATATAATATAAGCCAAATACCACTCACTCACTCACTCACACATTCATCGCTAAATCTCAAAAACTATAAAACGTACGAACTCTAAATGTGTAATAGTGGCTTCTCTGATGATCTAGATGTACAATAAGAACTAAGAAGGGATTTTCCGATATTCGCATTTTAAAGATATGGTCAAACGTCAAACAGGGATCTCAAGATTCGTGGTGGAAATTGAAATTTCTTTTTGTTGATTAACGGTTGCCATTGGTTACTCGGGCAGATCCGTTATAAAGCATGAATCAAATTGTCACTCTCATGGCTTCGAATAAAGACACTATATATCTTAAAACCAAATGTATGTGTGTATAGCTTATAATATACTCAAAAACTAGGTGCTAAATTGAATTTGACGAAAATCTCAGAGATTGTTTTTAGAGATGTCAGAAAAGTTTAGAGAGTAAGTAGTTTAAACCACTTAACAAATTATACCAAGTGCTCAGGGGCGGAGTGGTATATAGCGGAGTGGCGGAGTGGTCATATCTGGAAATATGAAATTTTCCTGGTGGGCTGGTACTGAAGGATACTATATGGCCCAGCCCTGCGACAACAAATTAAAAAAAAATTATTTAAAAACTAAATAACAAATAGTATACCTACTCAGTGGCCAGTGCTCAATTGCTTAAAATGTATAATAACATTTAATGAACCTTATTAAAAATAAATTCAGTTATAATCTTAAAGTAAAGTGTACGTGATGTTATAGTATACATTTCAATATAAATTTTATATTTAAATTGTTCGGAAAAACGATTTATAAAGAATAAAGAAATATTTATTGATTTAACATTATTATCACCTATTAATTTTGATTAATTTGTAAATGGACTACCTAAAAATGTTTTCGTTAAGTCACCTGTAAAATTAAAACCATATTTTGAAGATGATAATGAAAATAAAATACAAAATAAACTATCTTAAGACATTTAAAGTTTTTAAAAATATCTTGGAAACATTTAATGAAATCTATAGATGATGAATGTACTGAAGAACTATACTTAATTAGTGACACAGAAAATGAAGATGATAAAAAATACATATAAAAACCATGTAAGACATGTAAAAACTATTTTTTTGTTACAATGCATTAACCAAGTGTAATTTTTACTCTGGTGTTTATCCTGCATTATCCATTGCTTTTCAGTATTTACTAACTTTTACGATAACCCAAGTGGCCTGTGAAAGGTAATTTTCTACTTTAAAGTATTTAAAAAACAGTTTGATAAATCTAATTACAACTGAATATTTGGAGTCATTCGTGTTGATAGCGATTGGAAAACAAATTCTTTATATATATTTGTATTATATACATATATATTTATATATATTTATATTCTTTATAAATATTTGTAAATAAATATTCTTAATATTTAATTATAAATAAAGTTGGTGAAAAATCTAAATTTTTTTCTAAATTTATTTTATAAGTTAGGTATTGAAAGTACACTTTATGACATTTGTGTGTATATTTGTTTTTATGGAAAAATATTAAAACAAAAAATGTTTTTGTTAACTTTATAAGTTATTCGATATATCAAAGAACACATTTTTTTTCAAGTTGAAGTCCGTTGTTTAATCCCTGAAACAATCAGCCGATGAGCTAATGGGCCGGCAAAATATGTTTTCCAGACCCGAAATTATGTCCCACTCCGCCCCTGCAAGTGATAAATCCAATCCTTGACTTACGGTTGCCCATCTAGGTCAAATTATTTCACAAACCTATATAGATACACTGATGCTGATTTGTCTGTGAGCTAAGGTAGGTACCTACACTAAAACTAATATAAACTCAAACCAAGATACAGCTTTATAGCGTATAATATACTTTATAGAATTTGTCACGAAAATAAACTGCTCACGGGCGATGTGGGGATATTTGGATAGTATTTCAGATACGTAGGTTAATAGGTAAGTATTTATAAGTTATATAAAATTGTATTACTATGAATTACTTAATATCAAAATTTCGTCAGTTTACCTACGTCATGTCAGTTATAGATGTTGCATTTCACACAAACATATGATGAACACCTTACAAACCTCCTACATATTTTTCAAACTTTATTAGTTAGGCTCACAATATAATTAATAACTGTATTATACAAATAACTGATGTCCGTATGCATAATCAATTTGCGTGTCACATAAGACATAGTTTAACATGTCTTATGTGACACATACATTGACATGCATACGGACATGAGTCACACATTTTAGTTATAATTAATAACACATGGTACACCATCGTGTTTATCTTTAAAACTTTGTCTATATTATTAATAATGAATATGTTTTCCGAGTAATTGATTACTTTTAATGGTAAAGCCTTTATAGTTGAAAGGTCATCGTATTACACCTAAAACAAAAAAAAGGTCTAAAATGAGTACCAAATTTTAATATTTAGGAAATGTGTTCGGTTTCTGCATTTATTATTTACTGAGGACTGCTATAGCGACAAAAAACCCATTCGTTGTTAATATTAATTTTATTTTTTGTACTTCCGTATTATTCTGTTTTAAATATTAAAATATAATATTGTAATCACTACATTTATAAACTTTAACTTTTATACACTATATTTAAATATACTACAATATGTTATCGTTGTAAAATAATTAAGAGACCATTGCTATTATTAGCATAGTATATAAATTGTTTTATTTAAATACATTGAATAATTTTCTTCAAAATATAGGTACCTACTACCTACTTACATTTTGGAAATAAAATTCAATATAAAAAATATATCTATAACTAATATTCAATTTATAGTACATGATTAAACTTTATTACGAGTTGATTTGTGCACAATGGACGTTTTCCTCGGTAATAATTCTTTAGTATTCCATTGAGTGTACTTGTAAATACTTTTTCATCAGGTTCCCATGTTATTTTGCTTCGTGAATAAATAATGATAAGTAAATAACTCATAGCTCGTAAATTACTTCACATTCCAATATATAAGTCTCTGCATTGTATGTTGTTTTAATAATGTACCTTACATGTTTATGTTCATATTTTTCGTAAAAATTTTGTTATTCTTGATTTAGCGATGCAATAAAATAAATAATTTTGGCAATAATAATACTAAATAAAAGTTTGAAATTGATTAAAACCGTTTAATTTAATCCAGAAACTCAATAGTTTTCAAAAGGTTCCTCTGAAACATTTGATATAAATAAATATTATATTTGTTTAAAAAACAATACAATAGACTATTCGAAGTCTTTTCATCAATGTTTATCCTTAAACTATATTATAAAATGCTTAAACCCCCCATAAAGCTTTTATAAATAAAATAACCTTAACGCAGTGGAAAAACTATATCTTAATACCCAAGGAGAGTCGAGAATAGACATTGAAACACTACAGTGTAATCTAGAACAAGGTTGGACTGCAAAGTTCGGTAGGTACGATATTTTTACGGCCAATTTGACACCAAATAACAATCATTTACCATTCGTATATAGGTATAAAGTCAATATCAAATACGTAATCAGTAACACCGCCATATTGACACTCTAATACATCATATTGTGCTCGAAATGTGTGAGCATTAATTTTATAGATGATTCTTTAACCCAGCATTCACTGTCATACCCAGGGATTCGACAGCAAATATAAATACACATACACACATATATAAACATATTGAGTCTGGGGTATCACTAATGTTGTTCCACCTATACTGTTCTACGACAAATTACATTTATTTTTTAATGTGTTTTTTTTTGTCTTTAGTTATGTACCTATATATCTCAACTAATCGTCCTAATAATAATATTATCCGTATTATAATAATACCAAGCGATAAAATAGTTTTAATTTGTTTCAAAAAAAACTACACTCAGATGAAACAGAACACTGCTAATTGAAACCTATAAATATAATTCACTGTACACCTATGTTTATTTTATAAATAGGTATATTTTTTAATAAATACACATACCTAACTATATTCTATTATGGTTTATAGATGCATCAATAAAATAACTTAAAACCCCTTTAAGGCAGACGAGCAAAGCATAAATAAAACCAAGATCTAATTTATGTAATAATTTAAATACCTATGTTGTAGAGTGTTGTTAAAAAGAAGGTGCTTATTACATAATTAAATGTAAATTTTTTTAGGTTTTAAAAATAGAGTAAGCATTAGTTTAATTTAAAAATAAATACTATAAAATTATATTATATAAGTGGTAGGCAGTAAGCTAGATAGTACCTATAGATTTAAATAGTAATCTTAATAAACTTCAGCAGCAAAATATTTAAGAAATATGAGAAAACCATATTCGTTGTAGATTCATAATTGTATAGTTAATTAAAACCTAATTAATAATGACTAGTGATGCAGAAATTATAATTATTTTTTTTTTAAATTGACTCCTCGCTTATTCAACCAAATAACAACTAACGATGGTAAACACTATTTGATATTATTTAAAATTAACGATAAATTAACATCATTATTTGAATTATTGTTATTTGCTTTAGATAAAATTGAGGAACTTTTTTTTGAACTTACAAAAAGTTCATAAAAGTTCTCTAAAAATAATTAAATATTTATGATTATCTACAATCCAACTGATTCTCTAATTAAATAAAAAGACCATTTTTAAAAAAAAACTTCAAACAACCACTAAATCTCAAAATTCCATATACTAAATCATTTGAAACGTATATTAAACGTATGTGATAAATATTTATACGATGTCTTAGTTATCTAGTTATACATAACATTAAACAATGATACAAAATATAAAGAATAAGAACTACTAAAACATTTAAATCATTATATTATATTATATTATATTATATTATATTATATTATATTATACTTCATCAATAAATAATAATAATCGAGTACCTAACCTATATCGCTTTTACTGTGATGTTTGATAAGAATATTTATATCGCTATAGCTGTTTATCCATACCATGAATTTTATTATATAGATAAAACAGTTGCGATGGATTTGTACTCACTTTGTAATAATGACTTGACTTTTTATTTTTATCAGGACATTAACCAAAAACACGGAAAGGGTATAAATTATTATTGTTTTCCTGATATAGGTCGAGGGGTATTGCATATTTGCATTCGATATGACATTATGTACATCGTATATAAATAGATGTATTAAGCATAGTACCTATGTCTTAACTTTGGTTTTGCGTGCGCATGCTAGAACTTTCTCTCTAAATTGTGCACGCATTTTATAAACTCTGTTGGAGGGGGTTTATTTTTTTAAATAAATACACCTCCCTTTCAGCCGTGCTGACATATTTTATCGAGTACTTACACAGTTACCTATATGATATTGTACTGCACATAACACAAATTATGTTATTAGGACCACAATACTATTTGGGAATATAATTTCTAGTGAAATACTGTAATATTGTTATTATTTTTTATCGTCAATGGACATCGATTTAAAGCGTTACATATATTTAACATTATATACATTAATCCAGATAGGTATAAATAATTATTAGTTTCTTGTTTCTTGCCAACTTTAAAAGTATAAACTACAATAAAAATACTCAGAATAATTAAAATAAAACTTGGATATAATTGTTTCAAAATAATAAAATACCTATATAACAATAAATTGTATAGTATTTCGTTTTGGCGAAATAAAAAAAATATATATTATAATATTCTTATCTTGGTATTTGTGTTTACTCGAGTAGAAACAAAAATGTACTGAAAGTCAATTATACAGGTATAAATCTCTTTTTTACAAACATTTTTCGTTTAATTGAGAAAATTATTATTTCACGTTTTATAACGATGTACGAATATCTACTCGGGGCAAACATTTACAATGAAACCTCATAATCAATATTTTGATAAAGAATTTCAACTTTTTAACATTTAGCGGTCACCTACCTGTATTTATGAATTATAGTGATGTTATAATGTTATAACTATAATATTAGTATAGTGTTTGTATAGTGAAAACGATTTTTAATTTTAATATGTTTTGATAAATGTACAACAAAAATTAACTTGTTAATATCACAGAGATTTATTAGGGGTTTTTTTTATGGATAATTCGTATTTATATAATTTCTTATCTTTAACGGAGAATATTTTTTGGAAATGTTGATGTATAATATAGATACATTAAGATTATGGAATAGGTAGTTTATTATTATTAAAAAAAAAAAAATAATATTATCTCTTGCCATTTTGCCCATCTTTAGTAAGCCTTATAAAGTTAGAGCTTATAAATTATATAGGCTGTTGGATCAATGTCAGATCAAATTTATCAGAAAACTATAAAATAAAAAAAATATATAAGGTTGCCAATTGAGATAAAAAGAAAACCTAAAAAAAAAGTAAAAAGTAGATATTATATTTATTTTTTGGAAAAGCCTATAGTGTTATTTATTTTCTTCTATTTAATTGAAACTCTGACCGACAAATCATGACCCTGTATGCTATATTGTAAAATTGTTTATATAAGCTAATAATGACGTTTCAATATATTTGTGTATGCATTGGTCTCCGAAGAGACGCGGTTCAAAACAGACTCATCAAATCCACCGGAATCCGTTTGCAGTTTGCCGTGCCAAAAAGGCCAAGCTAAGCAGTATCTGGAGGGCGAAAAATGCTGCTGGCACTGTTTCAACTGCACACAATACCAGGCAAGACAATGTTTTTAATAAAGAAAAATAAACAATAACGCGATACCATTTCCATAACTCATTAGTCGATATATTTGAAAGCCATAGACGTAGCATTAGGCATACAAATAAATAAGAAATATTAGGCATAATGCTGCTTATTCATTTTTTTTATTCTTATAACATATCGTTTCAGTGTAAATCCCAGTATTTGGTACGTTTTTGTTTTGTTTTTTTTTTTTGTTTAAGCATCATGTGAGGATATCGTATTTTTTTAACTCTACGCCTACGTGAATAATTAAACATTTTAATTTAGTTTTTTATTTTAGATTTTTTTTTGTTTTAATATTCTACATAGGTTTTTCACGAAGCATATTACGTGTTTTTTTTTACTTCTATTGTTCGTAAAATAAATTGTATTGTTCTGAAACGAAATGTCGAACAGCAATTCAGCCACACATAATTATACTAGAGAGATATTGGACGATTATGTCTAATAATATTGGCGCTTGTCGAAGTAAATATTATATTTACCAGGCACCATTAAATATTGTATTTGACAAAATTAATACGAGAACAAAATATTTATAATTTATCTTTTCATTTTGATTTAATGTTTAAGTATTAGCCACGTGGTTATTATTTATAAGCTATCAATAGGGTTTACATTAAATCAACATTATGATATCAAGTTAAGCATTACATTTTTATTTTTATGTAGAAAATTATTCTTTTGACATCTGAAACCCAATTCAGCCGTTTTAATATTCATTCCGTTGCAATACATTTTGTTTAAATTAACTGTTATTTTTTTTATTATATTCAACCTCTAAGTATAATTTATATATTTTTATACCTAATACTTTTGAATTTACGAATGCGTCACTTTCACTTTTGTGTAGGTACCTTCTTCACTAAGGTGCTGAAAATATAATCCAATTTATTATCATAAATTTATTGTTATCGATTCGTAGTAACCGGAAATAATGATTGCAAATATTATACAGCCATGCTGAAAAGCACTGTAATATTAATTATTATTATAGTATATTATTATGATTGTATTTTGTTATTTTCTATTATATTTTATCACTGTTTATTTTATCGTTCAAAATTATAAACTAACATATCAGAATCAATTGTTTATATGATTGTACTGTGTTATTGTCAAATAATTACTATTTTGACGAAAATCGATAAAAATTAAAAACTAAAACGCAAAATAAATTATGACAAAAATCGTATTGAACTATTTCAAACGATGTGTGAATACATAGACCTTCAAAAATTTTAATCTTTTGCGACATGTTTACCTCATTAATTGAAATGTTGAAAAACTTAAAATATATCAACTGTAATAATTACATCTCGAACGTTTGGTAATTTTGCAAACCGCCTGTAATGAATTTAATAATTTTCAGTTCAGTAACGAGAATCCAAAGTGTGTTGTTGATTTCGAAACTAAACTTCTGCATGGCAGAATTTAATTATTTACATGCGTATGACTCCGCAGTAGTAGACATCAGTTTACAAACGTTTAGTATGAAATATTACACTAAATCAATTAAATAAAGGAATATTGTAGCTGAAAAATATTTATTATTATAATATTCTAGTACACTCACATTTAATTTAAATTACCATTTGTTCTAAACTCTAAAGTCTAAGGTGACTAGGTGAGTAAGTGTATATAGGTTGGTAAGAGGTTGATTTAGAAACATTTTAAACATTATGTAAATAATATTCGTTTATAGATATGATGAGACGAGTCACGAAATAACAATATATGTATCTAGATGAAAGATAATAGAAGAATATAATAATAACACAATCTTATTTTTATATCATAATATAATATATAATTTATAGTAAAACATAAATACGTAGAAAATATAAATGTTTTGATACTCGTACTTCAAAATCATAATCATATTATATTTTCTTTTAATAGTAGCTGCAAAATTATTTATTTGTTCATATTTTTGTACTATGGTACTCAATATATTCGTAATACTCTTATAGTCCTATATGGTCCATGGATGTCACGGAAAAATGTAATTATTCGATTTTTTAATCGTGAACATTTGTAATTGTAAACAATACGACGACTCGTTTAGGTAGGCATATTTTGTTTACCAAAGGCACGAACATAGGCACTATGATATCAACATATTTTGTCTACTAATTGTCTATTTGCGCCCTCTTGTTGGAAAACATAAAAAAAACACTTATAAAATATATATTACTAAATTATCTCTAAATGAAAAACCTAATATTTCATTCCAAATTTTTTCATTGTTGGTACTGAATAAGAGTGTAAACAAATTAGACAAATTTGACTACCTAATTAAAATTTATAAAGATGACAAAGCTATTTGAATTTTGAACTTCACAAGTATTAATTTTATTTTTATTTTATTAATTTTGACTGTTAAATATACAGTCAACTCGCGATATAACGAACTTCAAGGGACCGAGAAAAAAATTCGTTACATCGAAATTATATTATACCGCGAAATTTTCAAGGGACCGGTAGTTTTATTCGTTATATCAAGATTTTCGTTATATCGATATTCGTTATATCGCGAGTTGACTGTATAAAAATTAAAAGGAATAAAATACTTTTAAAATGTATGGATTTATTCTTATTATTTTAAAATTTGGTCATGTTTTTTTTACATAATGCATATTTTGAGTGTATAATTTAAAAATGTTAATGCATATAAATGCATATTTTTGAACTTTTAAGTGCATATTTTAATGCATATTTTGACAATTTTTAGTGCATGAATGCATGCTAATTTATGCATTTTTTAGTGCATGAAGTTACGAGCCCTGGTTATAACGTACCTACTAAGTCTGGTACGATTGTTTCAATTAAATAGGTAACGGCGAACGATTTAGTTGGACTTTGAATTCTACCCGATCGTTTTACCTATCTAGGCACATTGAAACCATATCATGATAATAACTTACTTTCCAGATCCGTTCACCCACCGACGAGACCAGATGCGAAGTTTGTCCCGGAGGCACGTTACCCGATAGTAGCCGTCAACGGTGTTTGGAAATACCGGAAGCATTTTTAAGGGCCGGAAGCAGTTGGGCCATTGGGGCGATGGCACTGTCAGTGGCAGGTATTGCCATCACTTTGCTAGTGGTTTCCGTGTTTATCAAACACAATCATACACCGATTGTGAAGGCCGCCGGCAGGGAAGTTTCGTACGTACTTTTGTCTGGCATACTGCTGTGCTATCTCATAACGTTCGTGCTAGTGCTCAAACCCACTGACATCGTATGCGCCGTACAAAGGTAAGTCCAAAATCATTAATATCGAGCATTTAAATCATTTGCTTCTACCGATATTTCTATAATCTATATCGTAGGCTATCGATACAATATAAAAATAACAAATACTTGTATGCTGACTACATGAGGTATAGGCACAATACAAAAACTCAACATTTATAATAACAAAATATTGTATAATAAAATATAAAGACATATTTTAATAGAAGATGGATTGAGAAAAAGATGTTTAGTAAAATTTATAATATTATTTAGATGGGTAAATACTAGAATACGCAAAACTCACTTAAAATTAATATTAAATAATTTAAGTCGAAGTCTAGTTCCGTTAACTTGCGTTGACTGAATCGGTAATTTTTTTTTTTATGTAAAAATGTGTTGATCCATTTTTTGTTTGAGTTCAAATAATATGGCAATAGAATATTAAACAGAATATTTAATACAATATCGTAATTCAACGAAAAAAATATTGAGAACTCATATTATAGTTGGGGTGATTGTAAAAAAATTGAACGGAACAAAATAGGCGCATCTTTATATTATTGCTGTAGGAAATTTAAATTAAGTGTATAAAGGTTACTCATTATAAAATATAATAGAAATTAACAACAATTAACGCTGTTGTTATTTAATTTAAAATTCCCACGATTAAAAATATATTATAACTGAAATGTGCTTTTTTAATGTGCTAAACACGTTGACCGCCATGAGTTCATATAATATGAGATCACATCAAACTTTGTCCTGACCGCCACGGGGTTTATTCCACGATGTCTCTATATCGTGGTTTCTTCATACATTTATATAAACACAGTTTTTTCAATTTAAAGAAATATTGATTAGAAAAAAACTAATAAAGATATTTGCTTGAAACACCTACTGAAGGTGGCAACACTGTATATTTTAAAACCAACGAGAAAATACTGATTATTGAGATCTAGAACGAGATCTCGCTGGAATCGTTTTCAGTAAGATTTCAGATGAGATATCAAAATCCAAGTTAAGTAATTTTTTTGAGATTTAGAATACGATCTCGTAGCAAATTTAAGTCACATAGT
Source organism: Macrosiphum euphorbiae (assembly GCA_949089665.1). Lineage (NCBI taxonomy): Eukaryota > Metazoa > Arthropoda > Insecta > Hemiptera > Aphididae > Macrosiphum > Macrosiphum euphorbiae. The sequence continues at coordinate 31,780,460 of CARXXK010000001.1, forward strand.
GAAAAACCCCTTGGTGGTTATTATTCGTAGGTACCTAATGTAATCAATTAGAAGTATGAACTGTTAGTGAATATCAATCGATTTATCAAGAACTTTTTGAAATGCTAGAAATACTTAAATAAAATCAAAAATAAAAGTAATACCTCTTATCTAATTTCCAATTACACTGACAGTACGAAATTGTTTTTGTATTATTTACACCACTGACTTTAAACGAAAAATGTACAAGGTAAATACTTCAAAATTAAAGTTAAACATACAATGAATCAACCTTTCATAAACTTTTTTGATTTAAGCTCTATTATTAAAACATCATATCTACAAAGCTACGGAACACAGTTAAAATATAACTTATTATATTAGGTATTTATTTTAAAGTTTTAGATTTTATCTAGTGTATCTTATATAACTATATCTTCGTTGTTGTTACATAATGGTATATTTACGAGAAAAAAAGTGGTTTAAGAACATTCTAAACTATTTGAAAAACTATTTTTTTTTTTTTTATATATATCAGCAAGGCATACAAGATTTTTTTAACAGGTAGTATGACTATAAATGAAGTGTTTTTTTTTGTATAAATTATATAAAATCATTATACAATTTACATATATATGAAAAACAATTCTAATCGAAGACAGTTAGCCAAAATGTATAAGTAGGTATATGTTATGAATGTTATGATATTGCTATTAAAGTAATTTCGTTTCCTATTAATGAATCCTATTTATCATATTAATATTACAATATGTTAAATTAATATTTGACTAAAACATTGCATTTAAAATATTATTATAATTTACTTTAAAAGTTTAAAATACCAACGACTAATAATTTTAAACTATAACAAAAATCGTTATTCATTGCTCAAATATCTAATTCCTTCCAAACTTAACTTAGATATCTATAAACAAAATTTTGCTTATATAATTTTTTGGTAACAGTATGAAATACTTTTTTAAAACCTTATAGTTATTAAAATTTAAAATTTAAAAAATGTATAAACATTCATCTCTCTGAATCTAAAGGTATACAATCAACAACAATCGTGGTTTGTCGGTAATTTGGGCAATTTAATTAAAATTCAGAAAAAATCAATTTTATACAGCCTTGAAATATCGACTGATTATTAATATAGATTAACATATTTAACAACAACGATCACGGTTTTTCAAAATAAGTTACAATGTTTTACCTTCAATTGCAACACAAGAACCTATTTTATTATTGAAACCAAAATTTAGTGATTTGTTGAGGCTACTAATATTATGAAGTCCTCTATAAATACCTATTACAATTTATTTTTTCAAATAGCTGGTAACAAATAATAATTTGAATTGATCATGTAGATACATTGTACATATTAATATATTATGTAGCTTTTTATACATCAAGGAGTATAACTAACTCAAATAATATTCATGGTTTACGAGCATGATAAAATGCAATACATGATATTTAAATTACCAACTGAAAATATTATGTAGTATATTTTAATGTTTAAATTATAAAAACACATTTTTCAAAAACAAATAGCCTTATATCCACAAACAAAATAGTATTTGTAATTTTATTTGCGATTATACTCAGTCATAAAAATGTACCTTACCGAAATATAACAGAGTATTTATTATTATGGGCATACTTCCTGAGGACTTCGTTGTGCTGTCCAATTATGCAATGATTAAATTTCTCTACTAAAATGTTGAAGCATTACATTACCTTGTTGAACGTCGTTGAGTTTTTCAATTCTAACCTGAATAATGATACATAATATTAAATGCCCAGTATTTCATGTTACTGTTCAATAAATAAAAACAAAATTTGTTTAAGTACGTAATTAATTTATGTTTACATTAGTTAATGTTATCTTAATCTAAAATGGTACTAACCCCTCCCCCTCATCTGTAAGCGTGACTGACTTCATATAATTTAAATCAATTTAATTTCTTGACAGTCAAAAAACAAACAACTGATAGAATTTAAAATTTTACAAAAATACATAACAATTATTGGGGTAATCAATCTGATTCCTGAATATGGTATGTAAAGTCAATGGGCGAGAAAATATGATTGATTACATCAGGTTATCCGGAGTTATGCTAGAATGTTAGATCATAATAATATATTATATTATTATGTTAAGGTGTGTATCCGCATTCGTAGAATTTTGTTATTCACCGGTGAATGATCCAACATATAGTTAGATACTTACCAAAATTCATAGTAAATGTTATTAAAAACCATCCTTACGCGGTCATACACCAGGGACGTTGTTGACATACCAAATAGAATTCCGTGAATGTTGATCGCACTTCAAGCTCAGTGTATACGATAATATATTATACCGTGATATCTTAAATTGTTGATATGTTGTAATGCTATTTGTGAAAACTATACTGCCTGGTGCTCATATAGCCTACCTATGTACTTTATTATCGGTTTTTACTTTTTTTTTCATTGTCTGCTCATAAATTTTGCCCGAGGGCGGCATCCGAGGCCTCCATTTGGTGACCGCTGTCTAGTGTGTGGCCCAAAAATTGGAAAAATTCAGTCAACACCATCAGATTTTCAGTTCTTTATTTTAGTTATAGCTCAACAGGAGATCTCATGTTATGTAAATTGGGGAGATATCGTGATTCTTTTATCAGCTTTTTCATTAAGTTTGGAATGTTTTTTCTTATTACCCGAAGTGAATTTCTAAAGTGATAAAGCCCTAGACGTTTAATTGATTATACGATTAGTTAAATATTCGGAACGATCTTTGAAAGCTTAGGTTTTTCGGATCATCATACTTAGTGCCGAAAAAGGACTTGTCAAAATAATGAAAATGCTGCCTCATACCAAATCACTTTCGAAAAGAAAAATGATTTCACTGTGACACGAATTGTGATACTTTAGTAGGTGCGATTTTAATTCTGTAAAAACCTTCCAATTGCTTATCATCTCTTCTAATAGGTACTTCATCGAAGTGTTTATTGAAATATTAACTTTCACCTTGGCTAGGCAGTATTGCACAAGTAAAAATGTTTAGAATATGGACATTTTGATTTGTCATACCAAAGTTTGAAGTACTTATTTTAAAAAACTACTCGATTACATTTTAGAAAATATTTCGAAAAGTCTTAATGCTTCTACAGAATTAAAATCGGATCAACCAAAGTCTCACAATTTTTGTTCAACGGAAGGTATAAAAACGATATCGTTTTAACTGACTAGAACCATGCTAAAATATTAAAATTAAATTTGATGATGGGATTAATATAAATACATTTTAACACAATTGTTAATGATATTTCTCAATTGTTTAAATTATAATCGCCATTATTAAAAAATTCAGCTTCACAAAATATATATGTAGTATTGATAATATATTATAATTTATCAATATACCAATTAACTAAAATAACGATACATGGATATTAACCTTTATCCGCTGAACATTTATACAAATAAACATTTAAATATTTTGATGCTATAATAATATTATTCATAATAATATGGAAAAAACAATTTTAGCTCAACTCAAAATAAAAACCTGTATTTTATATAAACATTCATATTAAAAATATTAATTAATTCAACTTCTATCAAATCGTTTAATTTGTATTTTATCTTTCAATATAGAGTTTCTTTGAATTTTTACTTTTATTGTATATATTGAAATACTCTATACATAATATTATAAGCCTACATTGTATACACATTTCCTTGAAAAGTTTAAAAAACGATTATATAGGTTAAAAACCTAAAGGAACTATACAGAAAGATTTCCAGTTTGAAAATAAAAAACTTAACACATATCATTATGGTCTCCTAAATATGAGCTTAGATTTTTTTGAACTATAACTCATTAGCCAAATCATTAGTACAACTTTTATTGTTTGGAAATAAATTAGATGACTTTTGATTACATATCTCGTTAATAATAGTAAAAACGTACAGTTTTTAGATTGCTAAATTGCTTCAGTCTTCAGAAATAATTCTCAACGTATTTTATTCTTGTCACACATTCGATGTCTATATACAGCTGTGTCCATGGAACTTTTATCATAAATAATCCCGGTGAATAAAAATGACAATTTCATCATTTTGACAGTTTTAATTAAATATCACGGTATTTACGTCGGTTTTAATTTCAACTGTTAATTAGTTCTGTTCTAACCTTAAATTAGAATATGTACATAATATTTTAATTTGATTAAAAAACTTCGTGTTTCGTATATATATATATATGTTTGTGCTTTGTAGTCTTTAATGTTTCGGAACTGTTTCTTTAAAAATGCAATTTTATAATAAAATTATCTGAATATTTAAAACAGTATCTTACATTCATGTTACATAATGAATGATTTGTTTAAATTATCAAATTCTTTGTACAATAATAATTAGCATACTAACTTAGGTATAATATCTCAAAGCGAAGTGGTCAGATGATTTTAGTTGATCTACTAGAATTACATAATATAGGAGGTAATTAAATATCGGACATTTTTAGAACTTATTTGAATTTATATTCATTTGATGTTTAAATTTAATATCATCTGTGTAAACCTTTCTTTGCTAGCATTCAGTTATGACTTTTATTTTAAGTAAATTCAGCAGGACACAATTTGTGTGACAATATGTACCTCGTTGTAATTTATAAGTAAGACATTCAAAATTGTGAATTTATTAATTTGTCTGGAACTCTGGATCGTATTATATTTCAGATTTTTTATATGCGATGTGCTTTAAAGTTTAAAGGTTTCATATACACACATTTTAAATTTTGTAAATATAATAATTATTTGGTTTCTAAAGTTGACGTTTTCTTAAACCGTAAAAATAAAATATTCAAACAATTGATCGAACCAACGTAGGTACACGTTCATATAATATGATAGAATAACTATAAACGCCAAATGTCTATTTATTTATTCATGTAATTATGTTTCAGATTTGGTGTTGGATTCTGTTTCACTGTTGTGTATGCTGCATTATTAACGAAGACGAATCGCATATCACGCATATTCAACGCTGGACGGCGAACTGTCAAACGTCCCAATTTTATATCACCAAAATCACAACTGGTCATTTGCTCGGGACTCATATCGATACAAGTATGTTATTTTTGTGTACGTTATTGAAAAAGATATTTTTAATTTTTATGGTCACATAACGATATGATTATTTTAATATTCAATACATTTTAATATTATATGTTTTTATCATAAAATATTTCAATTGTATTACAATAAATTAAATTAATTTTATTTTGATAAAAACATATGACGGTAACACTTGATAGATATATTATCAACTATCAAGTACCTATATAAAATGGATAATATTTTATTTTTACATTGTAAGGAGCTTCTTTATATTCAATTACCACTCATTTTTGTTTAAAACAATAAACTATGTACTAATATTATTATTGGTTTCAAATCTGTTGTTTAAAACTAGTCTAGGCGTCTCAAACTACTAACTTACTCTCAAATTTCTTCAAACTACATTTTGTTGTTTCATATCCATATAACATAGTACATTGGTAGAGATTTAATTAATAGTAGAACACGTTCGACCAATGATTTATTGTCTGATCAACCTATACAAATTTAATTTTATATTAAGCTGTTGTTTAAAAACCTGTTTGAATAACGAAAAACAATAAATACGATTCATCAAATCATCAAATTTATTTAATTAAACATGTCTTTGAAATAAAACCTTGTATGCCTGGTTGATATTTTGGCTATAGCCCATTTGGCTCACGTTTACAAAAAGGTCAATTCCCAAACAGCTCCCGTTTTTGACAACACAAATTCCTTCTCACTTCATACAGACTTAGGACTGTCTCAAAAGAGGTGTGGTTAAATATTTGTTGGTGTTTTTTCAAATGTTATATTTTAATGTTAAATTATACAATTTTACCTTGTATAATAGTTCAGGCTAAATGTAAATTTTTTTTGCACACTTTTTTATATATTCCGTCTGAGATATTTCATTGGATGAACATTTTATTCATCATTGATGGCCCCAACGAATTCTTGTTTTTTTTTTTATTTACTGCTAGAATTATTGACATTTGACATGACTGAGAGCTTTTATTTGGGTCTCAGATTGTATTTCGGTCAGTATGTCAATAACTTGAGATGAGCAATATTGAATTCGCTGTTGAATTCACAATGGAATGGTTCACAGGTCATTTTTAGTCAAAGAATGGATGAACAATTCAGACCACATTTCTAGAAGGAACTATCTGTACCTATGTAAAGCTCTTGTTATTGTCACCGATTAGCCGCCAATGCTAGTTTAGCCCACCACACGCTCTATCGATTTTGGGTTTTAAATTTAGAATTTATGTGGTCGAATACCGGAACCTTTTGGGAACTTACGTGTTTGTGAAACCTTTTTTTGACCTGATCCGTTAGCGAATCATCAAACAATGGATGGGAGCCGTTTGGTACGTTTGCGTTGCACCGGATATTTTAACGTTTGTCTGTAAGAAACACCGAACACGTAGGTATATTATAATAATATCTTGTTGAATGAATCATATATATTTATATACATATTATACTAAAATAATAATATATTAATATAATATATATATTTATTATTTTGATCAAAACGTACTACACTCACATACTGTTTTTACTACATATTATACTATATTTTAAAAAGAAAGAGCAATGCTCACGTTTAGACTTTAGAATAAAAGACAGAATTCGAATCCTTATATGGTTCAAGTACGACGTATTTTTACGTTTCACAAATATATATATTATTATATTATATAATATATCACGCGCGTGTTGGCACACACTAATAGTGTCGAAAAAAAAACAAACATACAAACCAAACGCTCTGTAATAAGTTTTACATTTACAACAGCTGCGTGTCTATAATGTAATGTTACAAGAACATCGGTAACCTACCAATATACACACGTTTCGTATGGACGACCACGTTTCAGGTGCTCATCAACGGCGTATGGATGCTGGTCAGCCCTCCAAAGGTCATACACCATTACCCCAGCAGGGAGTCGAACATACTAGTCTGCTCGTCGTTCATCAACACATCGTACGTGATAGCGTTTGGATACCCAATAGTGTTGATTGTCGTGTGCACCGTGTACGCCGTGCTCACCAGAAACATCCCGGAAGCTTTCAACGAGTCCAAGCACATCGGTGAGTGATTATTTACTTGGCGTTTATATGGCTATAGGTCCCGGAAAATACGACGATCATGACTGCAATCTCTAGACATTGTCGTAAATTATATTCGAGCATATTATGTGCTACACATTGCAGATAATCCCCGGAAATTGCCATCAATTAACCTCGTGAAATTGACACTATTGATAAATTCAATATAGTTTCGGGAACTTATATCGACACCTATTATACTTATATTGACCTATTTGGTTATTTTTTCAAGTTGTTTGAATTCACTTGCTATCCTTATGTTAATTTCCACTTTATTCGTTTTTAATCAAGTATAAATGATGATTGGAATGAAAAGATCCCAATTTAAAAACTTCAAAAGTTTGCAGTAAATAGAAAAATAGTAAAAAATAATTTGTTACTCATAAATAATTAGTAGGTGGGTCATTAAGTTAGCTTTAATATTACAAGATATTAGTAAGATAGATCTGATACATTGGCCAATCGGTATAATTATTTGAATCTAGAAAAACGTTCACGTAAAGTGAAATAGATCTAGAAAGCCGGTAGGTGCTTATTAAAAAGATCTGACCAAGTAGATACAAAATGTGGAGTTTTAAAATTTTAAAAAAAATGAATTAATATTTTTAACTATTAAAATATAGTCAATTTTAGCTAGGTTTTTATTTAACACGTTTGGAAAAAATGCGTTCTGCTTCAGAATTTCCATTTCAAGCAGTGCCTATAAGCATTTTGATTTAATTGTAATAAAATATATGGGTACAAAACAAAATAAAAAGAAAGTTTATAATATTCTCCAAATATTAAAAAGGTGGGTAAGTGGATGTCGCTCTGCTGTACAGTAGGTTACAAGTGGGTCACTGTAAAATGGATGCTATTAAATTTGAATTCAATGATACAATATCATTGTATAAGAAAAACGATTCTGAGCGAAGACGGTATGTCAGTCTAGGTTTAAGACAAATTATATACATATCTATGGTATTAAAAAAAATTGACCTATAATAAATTCCAAATTAATCATATCACATTATCATAATATCCATTAGGTACTTATAACACGTTATACATCAACATCAATAACAAACCCTGATACTATCATAGATATATAATAGTACACTTTAGAAGTTTCAAGTAGGTACCCACGAATAATATTATATAATAACAACAAAATAACTAGGTTTTTTAATATGTAATTTCGTCCAAATTTGAACATAAAATGACTATAAAAATAAACTGTGATTGTATACTTTTTAGATTTTTCGGTAAGAGAATTAACTACTTACGTGGAATCTTGTTTTAAATTTTCAATCCTTAGCTATAAAAACTAAACATTTTATAATTTATTAATTACGATGATTAATAATTTTCGAGATTTTGAAAAATTCTGTCAAAATTCGATGTTTAAATGCTCATAAAAAAAAATTGTGCCTATGTATTTTTAATATTTTTCAACTGATATTGTAACAATATATCAGGAGCCTTGTATTAATTTTTTACACTTTTTGGCCCAACAGATAAAACTTTATTGATATTCATAGAAAAAAACTAAAAAAATTGAAAAATGAAAATATCCGTAAACAGCTCAAAATGAGTCAAATCTTTTTCAAAATTGTATGGTGTATAGAAAATGCTAATATAAACATTCAGTGAAATTTTCATGTATCTATAGTTATTCGTTTATGAATAACAACAAAATAAGGAAATCGCTACATGAGAAATCGAGTGAACATCCATTGTTGTACAAATTTAAATTTCAAACGCTCATAAAAATTTAATTTGACTGTCCGGTATAGATTTTTTTATTGATAATGGTAGACAAACTTATGAGTAATCTTGTATTACATTTTCAAATCTTAGATTTAAAAAGAAAAATTTTTACGAATTCTTAACTCAAAATAATTTTCTAATTTTCGTGATTTTTCCATATTTTGTCAATTTTTGAACTTTGAATGCTTATAAAAAAAACTGTGACTAACGATTTTTAATATTTTTCATCTGCCTTTGAAACAATATACTAGGAGCCTTCTATTAAATTTTCAAGTTTTTTTAACCAACAAATAAAATTTTATTGATATTTCTAGAAAAAAAACTAAAAAAAAAATGAAAAATGAAAATGTCCCTAAACAGTTCAAAATAAATCAAAATATTTTTAAAATGTTATCGTGTATAGAAAATGCAAATATAAACAACCAGTGAAAATTTCATGTATCTACGGTCATTTGTTTTAAAGTTACACCAAAAACCAAATTCAATTTTCTGAAAAATCAATTTTGCGTAAAAATTCCCGTTTTTCCTTAATTTTTCTTTTGTTTTTCTTGGTGTTTTTGAAAAGTACTGGGAATTTTAAATGTTGACCTTCCCAATGCACCAACGATATTCACTTTCCAATCGAACAAGATACTGAAGTCGAAAATCGAAGCATTATTTCGACTACTTATCTTGCTGTACACAGACACAAAAAAAATTAAAAAATTAAAAAATAAAAATAAAAACACACATCATTGTAAAATCAATACATTCATCGTTTCACTCAGAATCTAAAATCAAGGAAGTGTATATGACATGGCAAGCATTATTATTTTAAACAAATCAAATAATTTTTAAATAAATTATACTAATTTCTTAATATCAGTTTGATTCTCTTAATACATTTTTGATTAAAAATGTCAAGTAATTTTCGGTTAATCGTATATGTTTTGCTATTGAACTATGCAATTCACATTATTTACTGGGGATTGATGTAAGATAAATGTATGTATTTGTATTTAATTTTAATTATTTACCTTTGTTTTTGAAATGTATAATAACAATTAGTGACTTGCGACAATAACCTAATAATTTGGTGTTTATTATCAATTCATCATGTCTGTTAAAAGGCGTTAATAACCAGATATAATGATTCATCATAAAAACTTTATAGAATATAGGGTGACCTATATAAAGAACGCCGCTTTTGAAACATCATTTTTTGTCTCAATTATGTTGGCTACATTATTTCTTATTATTTCTATTTTGTTTTCGACCCTATAGAACCCAGAAAAATTATTTGCGAATAAAATGTCTAGTAATAGAACCTAAAATAATTTAATATATTAACGACGAAAAATATATAATTTACTCTATAATTAGAAAAACGTATTATTAAGTAAGCATTACGTTTTCAGGACATAAAAATGAAATCTGCAAGTGTTATAAATAATTATTATTTTAAATAATTCACCATAATATTAGTCTGGGAATTTATAAAATAAAATAAATAAATTTCGAGTAACCAATTTCTAATTAAAGTTTTAATAACATATTATAGTTAGCCTTGATCAAATGTGCAGCTTAGGATACTACTTTGAAATTGAAATATAACCACTTTATATTGGAATATATAAAGTGATAAGATTTCTTCAATCCAAAATAGAAAATTCGTGAAGCACTCATTTTATCCTAAAAACGATCACATTCATATTTCATATAGAAAAATCGAAACCATGATTGTAAAACCCATAACACTCGTCGTTCTCACTGAATTGAAATACATTCAACATAGTTTACACAGCAGACATCGTTTCTATTGGATTTAGACAGGTATAAAAAATATTTTTTTTCCACATTTATGTAAAAAAATTAACTTACGCGATAGTTCGCTTTCAATATTTTCTTCATTTTCTCCACCCTTCCTCCTACAAACACACACGAATGCGCGCACACACACACACACACAACCATCCAATATAATTTACGAAACTGTTTTTCGTTGATTAGAATCTTTAATATAACAAAAACTTATCCTCCTGCTAAATCACCAATTTTCTAAATGGAACTTAACAGACTGTCCTTATAATATTTTACCTGTGTATTCATGGGGTGGTGTTGGGTGTGGGGGTGTAGTAACTACAAGTAGGGATGATGTTGATGGTGGTGTACGTGTGCGTGAGCACTACTTGGAAAATGCTATCTTGGCCCATTTTAGGATTGAGGCATGTGTTAAAAACAACAAATACGTCGTTGTAACCTCTACACTATCAAATTAATTAATTTATCCTCTTGGCTATGACTCACGATATAGAGTAACGCTATACAATCCAACGCTTGGCGTACAAAACAACATTATTACTACACGTATTGGTATTAGAAAATGCTATATTGTATTTTATGTTTCCCACAGAAGGTATACTTTATTATTTGTGCCGAGGCAAACCAATTTTCTCTTTTTACGGTTAAATATTTCTTATGGTATATATCGAATACATTTATTGTTTTCAGTCATAACATATTATGTTGTTATTACAATAGGTACCGGGTACATTTTAAAAAAAAAACACTTAAAATAATTTCCATTTTATAATACATAACGTTTTTGAATTAAATTAGTTCAAAATGAAAATCAATAAATAAAACGCATGTTTAGAATTTAATATGTCAAAACCTTTTTATTGTTGGAGGCTATATATAAACTGTTACTTACTTATGAGTAGTGTATGTAAAACTCATTAAAGTTAAGTCTGGACGATAGAATGAAGTTGGAAAATCGTATTACCTGTTGGTTTAGTCGGACTAATATACGAAAACTATTTTCACATCAAATAATAATAAAACTATGAACAGACCAAGATAGAAACTCTAAGAAAATGTGACGAATGATCATATGAAAACAGATGTTAGGAGCACAGTGTTTACGTTGACTTTAGTTAGGTACTGATGTTATCAATGTTGTTCAAGATTTTCTCGGAGAGCTAACGTTAAAATTTAAAGTTGTTGTCTGTTTATACTTTGAACATATCATCAACTAAAAAGTGAACGAATAAACAATTAAGGCATTAATGTACATAATTTAATTTGCAATACAAAATTAAATTTAAAGTTGTTAAGTTTTTCCTCAAATGTATTATATTCAGAAACAATAAGTTAATAATTAAAATAATGGTATATTATTTTCTTAATACAAAATAAAGGATAGAATTATTCCAAAGTAAAAAAATAATTTAGAATAGACACTCATAATTTGTATAAATAGTTTATGTTGGAACATTTGGATTAATTGTAAATTGTTTCATTGCTAACTATGATCATATTAATAATATATTATAACAAAACAATTATATTGATCGATGACTATATCATTATAAACTTTCTTAGATAAATAGAATAACTTCCTTTTACTCTGATAAAAGCCACCTGATACTTAATACGACAAATATCCATTAGTCTAATAAATATATATCCTGGACTTATTACTGTTCCTCGGATTTAAATGGCTTAACATAAACAATATATTTTTTGTTACCTATATAAATTTCAAAAATTAGAACTAATAAACTAAATTGAATTAATGTAATACATAATATTATAATCACTTGAGGTCTAACTGACTTTTCATTTTTGTATTTTAATGTTTGTTCTGGTAAATGTATGCCGAAATATTTCTAGATCAACTTTTTAAATACCATTTTTTTGGTAAAATACTTACTACTGATCACTCACGATAGTACCTACTGTAGGTACTAACTTCTTAGCCGTAAGTTTTTTTTCTTTAATCGGTTTTTAGTGTTTTTACTTATCGTCATTATAGAGATACTAATATTTAATTTTATACAAAAAAATAATTTAATTCAAACGGACAATATGACAATAGGATCATAAAACGTGCTGACTGTTAATGTTAAGCGTCACGTTTTTATGTCCAAAAATAATTTGACAAAAGGAAATGTCTTAAAGTAGTCGACAATTGACAATTTATCGTAACGGGTTTTATATTGCTAATTCACTCAAGCACAACATGGAACTGCACATTATAGGCACATAGATAAATAAAAGTTAAAATAGTAAATGTAGTTAAAAAGAAGTAAATATATATTATATTATAATAGTGGTACGTGCAGTGGTTATATATTAAAAACATACATTAATAGAACTTGATGAAAACATATCGCTCTTTTTTAAAATTAACTGTCGAATAAATGTATACAATTTAAATTGTTATCATGGACATCAATAATATATTTGAGGATGGATATAGCATATAATTTTTTGAATATACCGTAGTCAAACATAATTCATAATATTATGTATTGAAAATAGCATATTTTATAGTTAGTGTGCCAGAACAGGTGGAGAAAACTGCTTATCACACTTACTACAATAGTACAATCTACAAGTCATAATACCATTCCAGGATTAATACAGTAATAATAATAATAAAGTAATTTTGTCATGCTTCCAAAGACACTTACAAAATGCATGTTTACATTAATATACAACGACTCGAGTTCTGAATAGATAAAGGTAATACAACGTAAACAATTTCGTTGGTAAATGGTTTGGGGGCACACGATTAAAATGTAGAGAACATTGTGACATTTAACCATAGGACGAATAAATAAATCCATGGGTACAAATCCATAGTAATTTTTTTTATAGTCGTAAACAGTACTATACAGTCAATCTTTGGATTATTCAATATACAATACGTTTAGAACAATCATAATAACTTATTAATCGAAGGTTTGATCTTAATCATAATTAATATTTCTTTTTGTGAGATGTTTATTCATACCAAATTGTATATTTATATTTTCAATTTTGTATAAAAGTATTTAACTAGGTAATATTGTGGATTTTTTAAAAACAAATTTTTATAACTTATCGTAAAATGAAAAGTTTGATAAAACTATAAATTTGTATACTAAATAAATTCCATAAATTATATAATATTATTATGTATTACTCTGTTATATATTATGATTCAGCAATTTAGAAAACTATGTTACCAAATATAAATCATAAATGCAAGAATTGTAAAAACAAAATTGAATTCAAGGGGATTTAATGGTTTTACAATATCATGTGAACTCTATTTTATTATATCTGTCCCAATTATTAAAAAGTTTAACAGTTTCAGCTAGCCTATTTCTAAATAATATTGTATATTGAATATAATAGGTACTATAGTAGTAGTTGAAGTGGCGTAAGTAGGATTTTTCAATGGAGTGGGCTTGAAAATTAGTAATTTTTATTTTGTTCAGTCAAATGATTTCAGACGTTTATTTGAGGTATTTAAAAATGTTTGTAACTTTTCAACTTTTCTGGTAGAAAAAATGCTCTGATCATAGGCTTCGATGCCTGGTGTATATTTTTGGAAGCAAATTGGATTTAGTTGGTACTTTTAGGAGGTCGAAATTGAAAATGCTCAGTGCTTTTTAAAATAATTAGAGAAAAAATATGAAAATGTATTAAAATTGTTTGGTAACCAGCTTGGTTATAGGTACCACAGAATAGATTAAATATCTATACTGTATTTATACCGTTCTCGCTTGGAGTGTATTTGATTAACTAACATTTTTTGTTTCTATAAATGTCAATAAAAAATTATTCATCTGATCAAAAAGCTTAAAAATGTAATACATAAGTTTTTATTATAGCTAAAATATTAACGATACATAGGCATCATGATTTTTTTTTATATACATTTAAAGTTCAAATTTCGTCAAAACCACAGTTAATTTGTAGTTCAAAACTTATAAAATATTAAATTTGTATAAGCTAAGACTAGACAATTTAATACAAGGTCTTTCATGCAAGTATTTCATACTTTTACCTAAAAATTACAGATCATTTTAGGAAAATTGGTATGCAAATACAATGTTTTTCCAAAAATGAATTCATTCTGGTAAGACGTATATGAAATTTATGTCTTGCTTATTATAGTTGACGGTTGAAACTTGATAAATATTTTTTTTTGAGTAATACAATACGGGAAATGGGGGGGGGCTTCAGCCCGTTAGCCCTTCCCCCCTGCGGACGCCACTGAGTAGTTGTATAATTTAGGCCGTTTTTTAGGATTTAAAGTGTTTTTACAAGTTGAAGAAACAAACTTTAATTTCTGATTACGGTCCGTACGGGGAAATTCAATTGAGTGGAAATGTTCTCATCTATTTACATTTTTAGTTTGATACCCCCCTGGGTCCATTGGTTCAAGCTTATTTGAACATGTTCAGTAAATTTAAACCAATATCAGTAAGACACCGGAAACTAGAATTCCGTATCAGCAGCCAATATTGAATATAGTCAGACAAATTGAGCTTGTATTCGGTATAATATAATATAATAGTATCTAACATCTATAATTTAAACAGTTAAGCACTTCAGATCGGTCATTTTCCTAGGAAACTCAAACTTATATATTTAAAACTTTTCATTTTTATTACATACCATTGGGGAATTATTTTATAGCTGTAGCCGTACCAATGGTGAAAGTAAGAAACGTTTAAATGTTATGACTTATGACTTTATGAGTACCCATTATGACTTATGAGTTACAACAAATATGTTAAAATATCTGATACATACCTATATACTTTAAAAAGACCCCAGGACATAAATATTTTTCTTTTAAACAATATTTCCATTTTATCAGTTATAAACGAATTTGATAAATCGTATTATGATTTGATTCCAGACCTTAACAAAAAAAATGGACAGATAGTTCTGAACTATGAGTTACATGAACATAGTTATTTGGTACTGGGTCAAAATCTCATCAATATAGCTTATCATTATACAGTTAGCTTATAAAACAACGGACTAACTCTGCCTTACTACCGTAATTATTGTTTTTTTTTTTATTACTTGTGTCAGACACTATACAAAGCTAAACAATTTTAAACACAACACATGTATGAGCTAACAAATACATGTGAACTAATAATATGACTATAAATGAGTAGGTAAGTGGTAGAACAATTTAAATAATTCAAAATGTCTCAGAATTTTAAAAGTTTTGTTATTTCTCCAATTTATATGGTCACACTTCAAAATCGGACTCCGTTGTACGGCATTGTCATTTGCATTTATGATAATATCCTCTTATGTACAAGATTAAGGATAAATCGGAAATTGCGTTATACATCGTGATTTGTAAAATATTATCGAAAAAAAAAAATGTTCATATTTGTAAGCAACTTTATGACGTTTTAGCCTTTTGTATGGGCCTACTACGAGTCTATGGTTCTAATGAAGCAACGTCGACTGACAGGTTTTTTTTGTTTTCTTTTTTTTTTTATATAATTTTTATAAACAAAATAATATAGAATATACTAGAGAGAAGGTAAGGTTTTCTGCAATTCAGTAGGTTACAAGTAGGTCAATGTATAATGAATTGTATTAAACTTGAATTCAATGATATTATAATATCATTGTACTTATAAGAAAAACGATACTGAGAGGAGAAGGTTTGTCAGTCTGGATATTTTATATTGTTATTATTTATTAGAGCCTGTAGGTTGAGTTAATATTATAATATTATTATTTTTTACTCGTTTCTATGGTGATGAACTAAGCGTTAGAAATTAAAATCTCGTTTTTAGCGATTTTTCGTAATTTGTTGGTGGTTTTTCAAGTGGCACTAAATAACTATTGATAAAATCGAAAAATGACCTCTTTAAAGTACCATCTTGATCCAATATGCTAAGAGATAAGATACTATATTATGTTGAAATCGAAGCACTCTTTCTGGTAGTAATTTTTTATACAGGAAAAAAAAAATAAACACCATTGTAAAACCACTAGCTTCCACGCACCACTCAGAATCTAAAATAAGAAAAAAAAACAACATAAAAACAATGCAATTAATAATAATTTTTTATTATTATTAAAATCTATGGTAACCATTGATTAGCAAAAATTTCCAAAAAAATAATGTAAAAACAATGCAAAAAATTTGTCCACCGAAATCGTGGTTCGATCCCCTTTTTAAATTCCTTGTTTAAGAACCTCCCTGGGTTGGAACTATTATTTTACCTTTTTTCTTGACCATCTTCTTCCCCGTGGTCTAATCTATCCCTGAACCAAATTTCATCGCAATTGGATGAACGGCTTAGGAATGTATAAAGGACATAAGTGCAAACATTTTTTGTCTTTTATGTATATAGATTTAACAATATTGTAGTAGCTCATCAGAATATTTATCAGAATGTTGATAGTTATAGGTTATAGGTTAATTATTAGACTGCACTAGACCATAAATCTTTTTTTACTATTATTTATTTATTAAATATTTTATTTGCAATCTATACAATATAATTAGTACAATGAGTAAATTGTATACATGGACGCATGGTTATTAACAGGAGGTAATGTTTATGGGCAGGCACCAGTAGGTACTTTTTAGGTATTACCTATTGTTTTATTTATTTGTTTATGAATTATTTTAGTAGGTTTCTAGGCCTCTGTTTTTTTTAGTCTTCTCCGTACAGTGCCGGGAAGTGAAAAGGAACATAATTGTATCATTAATGGGTTACAGTGAGAGTTTATGTTAGTATGAAATTTAAAGTAATATATTATATAATTTTGCTAATTGATTAAGGTCTTTTTGAAGATTATTGTTTGTGAAATACTAAGGAGAAAACGTTACTAGTCTTAAGCTGTAAGCAGATGGATTGAAAAGCTTGAAGCGTTTTGGTATTGGATGGCTTTGCAGAACCCTATAACTGAATACCGTATGTCCGAACTGATAAAATTATTAACTTGTATGTGGTAAGTTTATTGGATAGTGGGAGTTTGGATTTCAAAAGTGGTCTTATAGGAGGTGACGTCTAGAGTTAACAGTTTTACGTTATGACCCACATACATCTAAAATACGAATTATAACAAATTGGTTTTTATTAAAAACATTAAATATTTCATACTATGAACTTTGAAATTTACACAGATTAAGTACCTATGTATATTTCTTAACACGCTTGGAACAAAGTGAAAATATTGTAATTTGCACAATATTATTATTATAAGTAGAAGTTTCTCGAAAACGGAAATACATTTTTATATTTTACAATGTTTTTATGATTTTTGTTGTTTCGTAAAAGTAATTAAGAGAACCAGAGTTTTGGATAACTGTTACACAGTACATTGTCCGAAGTGTGTGTTTTTCTGAGAAAATCTTGAATACTACAAATAAAATATAACATTGGATTCTTTATATTTTTCGTTATTTCTTTCTCCATAATAATTTATGGAAAAATAGTCGTTTCATTAAATTACTTCTATCTGACTGGTTGAATTAAAAATACTTTAATTACATCATTTCAATTTAAATTGTTTTTTTTTTTAATTATATCATTAAGCAGTCCTAATCTTTGTACTACTAATTAGATTCTCAGAGTAGCGATCAAATTATTGGTTTTACAATTAAACTAATTTTTCTTTTATAGTTTTGTCTGACACTATTTAAAATTGGAATATAAGTAAGAAGGTACTTTAGAGACTTTGTTTTTCAAACTTCACGTGATTTCTTAAGAGTGAGAATAACAACAATGACATTTACACCAAGATTATTTATTTAATAAAAATATATTGACTGTTTTACCTATAAGAATTTGTTCATTGCGAGCAGTGTCCGCTTAACGTACAAATTGAATAGGTATATTGAATAGGTTCTTGAAAAGTTTAAAACGTTTGTCCTTGTTTACGTTAAGTTGTCAACGTTTACGGTTCACGTTGTTATATTAAATGAAAAAAAAGGTGCTCTGCTGTGCAGTAGGTTACAAGTGGGTCACTGCATAATGGATGGTATTACATTTAAATTCAATGATATAATATCATTGTATAAGAAAAACTATTCTGAGCGGAGACGGTAAGTCAGTCTAGATATAACTGTATAAGACATATTATATACAGTATCAATGGTATTAAAAAAAAATTGACCTATAATAGGTACCTATAATAAATTCCAAATTAATCATATCACAATATCCATTAGGTACTTATAACGGGTTGTACATCAACAAAAAACCGTGATACTACCATAGATATATAATAGTACACTTTAGAAGTTTCAAGTACCCACGAATAATATTGTATAATCACAACAAAATAACTAAAATAGTTATTCCAGGTTTTTTTTATGTAATTTCGTCCAAATTTGAACTTAAAATGACTATAAAAATAAACTGCGCTTGTGTATTTATTAGATTTTTTGATAACAGAATAACTACTTAATTGGAATCTTGTTTTAAATTTGGAATCCTTAGATATAAAAGTTGAACATTTTATAAATTTTTAACTACAATATGATTATTCAATTTTAAATTTGATAAATTTTGTCAAAATTCGATCTTTAAATGCTTATGAAAAAAAATTGTGCCCATGTATTTTTAATATTTTTCGACTGATATTATAACAATATATCAGGAGCCTTGTATTAAATTTTTACACTCTTTGGCCCAACAGATAAAACTGAACTGATATTTATAGAAAAAAAAATTGAAAAAAATGAAAATTGAAAATGTCCGTAAACAGCTCAAAAAGAGTCAAAATATTTTTAAAATTGTATGGTGTATATGAAATTCTAATATAAATATTCAGTGAAATTTTCATGTATCTACAGTTATTAGTTTTTGAATTACAACAAAATAAGCAAATCGCTACATAAGAAATCGAATGAATATCCAATGATGTAAAAATATGAATTTCAAACGCGTATAAAAATTTCATTTGACTTTTTTATACACATTTTTTTTTCGATAAAGGTAGTCAATCTTATAAGGAATCTTGTACTACATTTTAAAATCTTAGATTTACTGACACAAAAATAAAAAATTAAAATTAATAAAAAAAAACACACATCATTGTAAAATCAATACATTCATCGTTCCACTCAGAATCTAAAAAAATTCTTTTCTATTCTATTCACAGTAGAATTTACACGGTTTTTATATGTAAATTTACTGTTACCTACGTGCTGCACATGAATACAAGATATAGTTTTTTTTTTTGTAAAAAGCATCGCATTATAATATTATTATAATAATATTTGCATTGATCTCAATGCACGAGTAGTCGATGCATCAGGATATTGTGATATTGAGTTAATCCAATGGTTGGACCACACGTCTCTTGGTGCCGTAATTTCTGTGCTTTCGCATTGCATATTTCATCAATAACAATAAATTCTAGTTAATAAAATTAACGTTTTTAATAATTTTCAACTACTGTTCATAAATATGTTAACATTGATTATTTATGAGAAAAAATAGTATTCATCAAAGAGATCAATGATAATACCGGTCATTGTGCAACGTGTTATTCTATTATACGTAGGTAAATACTGTTGGTTTTAACTTTTTCATACCACACTGCTCTAAATTGTTTGAAAAATGTTACATTGCTTATTCTCCAATTGAGATAAATTAAATTGTTCTCCAAGCACGAGAAATTCGATAGTAATTAAGTAACTAAGTTATTTGGTTCTGTGTATTTGATTCTAATTTCTATTTGTATGCATTATATCTTTGCTCCTTCATTTGTCGTTATTAACAATTACTAACAACTTGTTAGTACTTAGTAGTCTCATTAGAAATCGCCATACTATTTTTTCTCACGTTTAACTTGTTTTCTATTCAATTTTCAATTAACCTTTTTTTGAAATGTTTTGAGTTACTTATTGTATAACAACTACTTATATTTAATAAGTACATACTGTATACCTAATATTATATGTTTGAATTTATGAATATTACAATATTTACTTAACGAATTGATTTTATTAATTTGTTTACAATTATATTTCATATTAACGTATATGTATTTCGAGGTAATTTATTTGTTGAATTCTGAGTGTGGCTTCCGTCATAAAATTATTTTCATTCTCTCTGTAAACGAATTTACTTCCCTTTTTCGTGCTAAATTTGGCGAATATAAATCAATAGAACTACGTTGTCGTAATCTCGAGGGGTGGGACTGTAGGCTATACAGTATACATATTCATGGGGTATACGTTATGTCTAACAGTTGTTAGGTTAGTTTAAGTATAATGATATAAAAATATATGACTAAGAGCATCAGCGACAATATATACAATATAAAATTAAATCCTAGATGTAACGCATTGATGTACCATAATATTATGTATAATAGTAATAGTGAAGTTTGGAAGAATGCGTTGTGCAGACATAATAAAAATATATAGTTATAATCACAGCAGGAAATTAATGATGCTACAGGCTAATGAGTTATGAACCATGTATACGTCATCTTTAACTACTTTATTTTGACTACTGTCGGGCACAAACCATAACGTATCTGTTTCAACTGTTTTAATTTTTTTTAACAGGTTTCACGATGTACACAACTTGTGTCATATGGCTCGCGTTCGTTCCGCTATACTTTGGAATTGGCAACCATACTCCGCTGAGGATAACTACCATGTCAGTAACCATTAGCCTTTCCGCTAGTGTAACTATAGTTTGCCTGTTCTCTCCGAAGGTACGTACTATACAATGTTAATATATAAATCCCGTACACACCATCGTATCATAATGTGATCTGCAGTAGAATGTGTAATTAACTTTGTTATGGGCAGAGCAAAGTATCAGTAAATGCTCTCTTTACCCTTTGAATTTGGTAAATTTGAAATGAAATAATGTAAACATTAGTTTTTTATTACAATGTCCGGTCTGTTGTAACGGCGGCGCGGGGCCGGTCTAAACGGGACCGAATAATGTGATCCATTAATAAATTAAATTACAAATGTATGTTATTAATATAATATTATGTACAGTTATTAATTATTAAATAATACACTTCAATTCCAAATGCCCAAATAGTAATGTAGGCATTTCCGGCCTATTCTAATAACTAAAAAATATTCAACACTGTCTTATACTTTTATATATTTTCTAGATACCTAATAACATTAAAACTTAATTATATTTATAACTACTTTAAAAGTAGGTACTTACATTTATAGTATTGAGTTAATTAGAAATATTTTATGATAAAATAATATAGTATTTCTATGTTCATTACTTATTACAATTTACAAGTATGAAGCAAATTTCGATAAATTATTTGAAAATAATTAAAATTACCTTATTAATAACAATTGAGTATATTATACTAAATAACAATGAGATATATAATTATTTCGTGTGGCACCGTGTTTGCATTCAGTCACAAAATGTGCTCTGAGTGTATGCACTGGTCGGTGTCACTATTTCCCGGATGAGTGACCACACGGGATTTTTAGTGACAAATCCTTCCCACACAGGTGTTCAAACCAACAGTAGCATCCCTCACAAACGATGACACAGTTGTCGTAACCTTATTTTAAAATTTAAACAAAAATTATTCTATGTATAATTTAACTATAATTGTATGACTTAACTGGATAATAAAATATTTTTAGATATTTTACATCTCGCTTGTATTTTAAATATAGTAGAATATATGCCTATAAAATTGGACATAGATTTTTGAACTTGGGGACAATTCGATGTCAAAAAAAAAAAAATATTAATAAATCAATTAATAAAAATATCAGTAGTAAAATTTTGAAAATTAACCCCCCCCCCCCACCAAAAAAAAGGATTTTATTAAAATACACCCAATAGTGAATAAATCAGTATTAATATATTTAAAGAAAAATTAAAAATTAAATTAAATATTTTGGGTGATCCTATACTTAAAAATTATGTTTTAGTTTTGGTTATAAATAAATTATAAAATCAATGATATGAAATGTTCATAATACAACTATAACAGTATTGAATCGTATCGTACATTATACTATTATAGCTTATGATTCATATTGAGTATTACCGAATTTTATCATTGGTGGAATCAACCAAAATATTTTACTTCATTAATATGTATTATTACATTTTAATTAAAATTGTATTATAGTAAATATAAATAATATGAATAAGAATAATTGTTTTTGATACTGTATTTTAATTTTTGGCGTGTTATAATAAATTACTTTTTTGATATTATATTTCAAATCTTAATGTTTACTACTTATATTTTTATTGATTATATTAATTATGAAGATTTTCTTATTGAAGTCAGATTGTCTCCACGGCCAAACGGTTACGCTCATTTGTCCCTATTCGTATAAAATAAAACCTACAGATAACAGAGTTACAGCATTTTATACTTTATAATATTATATGATAATAATGGCATAAATATTTTAAACATAATATTAAATTATCAATTATAATAATTATTGAAATCCGGTAGTATTACAATGCCGTTCAATATACGTTTGTACATGGTTGATTGCTTAATTACAACGTATATAATATTTCTGTTCGAATAAATTGAATAATAATTCTACTGTTTCCTACTTATACATAATATTATAAATTATACAAACATAACATTATACATATTATGCACGCATTGTATGATTGATATTCTCAGTGTGCATGTAATTTCAAAACAGATTTGTAAATCGGTATTAAATTTTTTTATAATGACAGCTCTATAATCGATGACACATGAATGATTTTTTTATTAAAATATTATACATTTTGAATGTCAAAAAAAAATCAACAGCTTGTTTAAAAATTTTATAAATTGAATTGTTTTTGGATCTTGAAGTTTTTCCCAATTTTCGACAACTTCAGTGTAATTTTAAAGATAAATTATATAATATCACAAATTTTCTTTCACTTAGTTTTCTTGGTTTAATGAAAACGAAACAATAAACTAATAATTTAAGTTTTGCGATAAAATCTAAACTGCTTATCAGTTAGTTTTCGGGATGACGACTTTATTACCTATAGCTTTAGGCAAAACTTTCACATATTTTGGTGACTTTTTTAACCACACATAGAACTATTATTCAACTTGTTCTAGTTATACATAATTTTGTGTCATCCGGAACGAAACGTGCGACAAAGTATGATGCCAAATATGAAATTAACGGGCACGAAAACATTTACAACATCGAATACGAATGCATTTTGCAACAATTCAACAAGACGGCGCAGCTCATTAGCTTATAAAGGTACTGACAATACTATATATTATTATGTTAATTTAAAAATACAATTTGAAACGAAAAATAATAAGTAATTACAATTGTGTATTTGATTATTAACATATAAAAATCCATAAAGATCAGAAATAGGTATGTATCAAACAATAAACGAGGAAATATTATGGACCTAGGCAGTGTTGATAAATATATTTTTATCTAGATAAAGATAAAGATAACTAAATTATTTATTCATCTAGATAAAGATGAAAAAAAAAATATTTTATCTAGATGAATTATCGGATAAATTTTTTATATTTTTTTATGGCACTCTCCGTACGCTCTTAGCGATATAGAGTAACTTAATAGTATGATATCGAAAATGTCGATAGTTATTATAAATACTACCTACTTAATAAATAACTTAATTGTCTACCTATATTCTATAATAAATAAAAGCCATTTAATAAATTAAATTATCTGGATAAATTCATCTAGATAACGGTGATTTTTATCTTAGATAACTGTGCAAATTAATATTTTCCACTTATCTAGATATGATAAAAGATAAATGAATATTTATTTAGATAAACTCAATACTGGACCTAGGTAGTTAATTCAATATTATTACTATTATAATTTCTTGAGTTAACAATAAAATATTATTATTTGAAAGTCACGTTTTTGAAACAATTAAATAATGTATTTGTATATTTATAAAACTATAGTATGATTTCGTTTAAAATTTGAGAATTTCTATAATTCATAATTCAAAAACCCTTTACAGTGTATAATTTGAATATTTTTTATGAAAACTATGTTGAATGTGGTGTTCACTAAACGCTAGGCAAGTACGTATATTACAACGACTAACTTGAATTTTAGTTTTACATAATTTCGAAAGGTTTTTTCTATTATATTAAAATATGCCTCTAAACTATATACCTAATAATAATATAACTCTATGAAAAACGAATTAGGTACTATAGTTATGAAATGTTGGTACAATCTGAAACACGTGCTTACCAGCCACTTATCGTTGTGTATTGTTCATCATTATGTGAAATGGTTCGAATAATGTAATTGCGAACAGTGAGTGGTCGATCGCAAATGAGTTGGTCAGTATGAATGGCTCTAAAGGTATGGCCAACGCGTAGCGAATGCATTGTAGTTTATGAGATTACCTATTCAGACCATTTGAAACAGCATCCATTCGTTCGTGTCGTTCCACATCTGTTGGTTTTCGTGTAACAACGCTTTAATAGTATACAATTTGAGTGAATATAATAATATATCGTTGACTATACTTGTGCGAGGATATTGAAAACAAGACGGAGACGAATTAGTATAAAATATATTGGTGTAATACTGTGTGTGCATTTTGATTATAAAACATATATAGCTTATGTGTCGAATAAGGAGCAAAGTAATCACCGTAAAAAAAAAAAATGTTGACTTCGCCATACCTATTGCAGTTAAGCCATCATAAAATACCCCTAATGTCTGTAAACTTTAAATTAGTTTCCACTATTCAAATTAGTTTATAGCGACAGTTTGAAATGTTTATTCCTTGAAAAAAAACAAACAATGAAACATAATATTAGGTGGCTTTATAATGTAAGACATTCATTTTCACGTTTGGATAACAATGTTTTTTTGTTATTTAAAATTAAGTAAGTACATCTACCATCTACTCATTCTGCATATACCTACATACAATAATTATGTAATAGATAAATTAATATTTTAATATCACACAAATCGACTAATAAAGTAATGACTCATTTTTAAAAAAATAACTTACATAAATAATAAATCATTGACAAAGAAAAAAAAAATATCAAAGTAAAATGTTGTCTGAACTTTTAAAACATCGTAAACACATGTGATAATATTCTTCACTCATGACGTGAATACATAATATTATATTGTTTCATGGGATAGTTTTTTTCCCCCCAACTGTACATTTTATTTAAGAATTTATGGTTGTAAATAATTCCATAAAACTAAAGTTTTTACTTTCTACCTATGTATTTGCTTTTAAAATAATATATTGTTATTTATAAAAAAAAGCATTTTTCCACATTAAACACATTTGTATAAACTTCGAAAAACGTAAAAAGATAAAGTATAAAATGTATACCGACGCAATGTTTTTGCATTTGATAAATATTACAAACGATACAATCTATACAACCTCTCGCAGTATTATAGTGCTGATACGTTTAGTGACGGTGAAATAGTAGTACCGGAAGGTGAATTAAGACCGATCCTAACGTAGGTACAGATAATAACTCAATTGTTGCACATAATGACTTAATATTTGTAAAAGGAAATATTGTGTACATAACATGTACATATTTTATGTCTATGCGTATTTTGCTGTCGTAAACTTTGGTTGGCGTGACAAATCTGATATTCCTTTATTTAATTAGAGCTTAACGAATTATTTATACCCTACAGCACGCACAATATGTTCATCTGGCGGACAAAAACTTATGAAGGGCTTATTGTATCGGTGCATTGTTCAACCGTGTTATGGTTTTTTTTTTTTTTTTAATGGTAATTTATTAATTAGTGAACAGAATGATACTGTTAAAACAATTATACTACCACCGACATTGGCCAAAAGCCACTTGAGTTACGCAACCATAACCATTTAGATATATTTTATCAGTCCACCATGCTGCACATTTGCCACTTGTTATTATTCGGATTGTAATTTCCAATTTTTTTTTTTTTTTGTACCTATACACAATGGAAAGGTGTTTTTTTTGAGCTTTATATCATTGGAAAAACAATAAACGAGTACGTAAAAAGGACGGTGAAAAAAAGCACTCACCGGTTTACAATGTAACAATTATTTTTCTTTTTTTTTTTTAATCACTATCAACACTCGAGTGTCAAATAAAATTTGCAAAATATTATTGCGATTTATGAGTTAATTAAAATTTGGTCGTGTTTCCGTTTTGAGCCATGTTATTAATTGCGTTAAACGTCAAAATAAATAGCCTTGATTAAACAACGGCCCTAATGCGTATTCAGTGTCATCATGAAAAACAGGTATAGGTATGAAGGTTCCTATAGTTTAAGTATACAACCATGCACTTTGCTACATATCCGATCTCCGTATTCATCAACGTACGACCTGTATCATATTTCCCAAAATCGTATATAGGTACTATAATTATACAAACATAATAATTTAGCTACCCCATGTGAGTTTTATGATACATAGTAAATTGTTGTACTCTAACATATTTTTGATCATATTATAAATTATAATATAATTATTTTAAACATTATTATATCTTAATAATTTGACTATCGAATCTACAATAATAACAGAGACATTATAAACTGGTATTGTATATAACTATATAGTATTAAAAATCTATTACTATACTATGCCCTATGGTATACTACATTACTACCCTAATACTATAAGGGCCCTTATATAACCCTTATCCTTGTGACTGTGCAAGACTTTAAGTTACACATAAAAGTATACAATGCTAACTATAAAATATTATGGTGAAAATAAGACGATTAATGTGTATGATGTAATATACTTACATGAATATAATTTAAATATCTACTTGAACTGATAAGTGATGAATCAATTAGTCATACAATATTTTTTAATTTAAAATGTATTCTTCTTTTTCTGTATACCTATTCCTCTTTCGCTCACAACTATATAAATTTGGCCCCTTAAATCCCCTGTCTTATAATATAATACCTAGCTAGTAACTAGGTATAAATGTAGAAAAATATTTTTTTTGGTTAAAAAGTACCAAAATTGGTCACAGATGGTGCTAACTTTTTTTTGTATATACCTATACAGATTTTAATTCTGAGCTTAATTTTTTTAATTGTTTATTTCGTGGTTTATAATTAATTATATCATTAAAAACTAAAACAAACGCAACAGCTCTAGGCTTTAATTATATCACCATAAACTATATTAATTCAATTTTTTTTATTACTACCATTTTTTGGTACTTTACATTTTTTTGAAATATTGTGTATATAATTGTTTTTCTATTTCAAATGAGTATATTTTGTTCCTTATTTTAACTTAATTTATAAAGTATAAACTATAAACTAAATATGACATTAATATGACTTAATCAAAAATTATTTTGTTGTTGTTGAACCGATGATAGAGGTCTGAGGAAGAGACTTTCTTTCGCATTGCTTAGCTTAATGCAACCTAATAGTAACTTTATGACTTCAAAATCGGCCATTGCTGTAATTAGAGTTCTGAACTATTTTCACAATGATCGTTGATGATTTACTTTTATTAAAACTGTACTTAATAATCAAAAGATGTGTATCTTTTTTGATTTATGAAAGTATGGTTGCTTTAAAAGTATAAACTAATAAGCCTGATAAGAGTAGGTATAATATTATTTATCTGGAATAAGATTATTACAATATAACTCTTAAAATATAGTGCCTCCTGTCACCTGATTACATAAACCTTTATTACAACTTTTACATTTATTTAGACGTTAGATAATGGATATTAATTTCTTGGTATATATAAAAAGAATTATTTATTGTATTAAGCTATTAAGTATTATTTTTTTAACAGGTATTATTTTATTGTTTAAAATTGAAATAATCTAAACAATTTTACATTTTATTAAAAAAAATAGTTATGTAGTACTATCATGCGCTTCCCATGTACAGTATTATTTTGATTTTATAGTGAAATGATGAGGTCTGCGGCATTGAGTACGAAACGTGTGTCCAGTTATTGGGCTGGTGATGAGCAAATCAAGATCAAGCCTTTCATAGTGCTAGCCTTTGTCTTGTTCTTGTTCGTACAAATTCAATCTTGGTATTGGTTTTTGTATTTTTATTGTATACTTAATCTTGACTCACACATCAATATCCATACCGATTTCGAAAGAATGAAATAATTATTCCGCATCAGCTTAATGGTGCACAACAGCTACTATATGTATTTATAATATTATTTCCGATTATTTCTTATAAAGCTTTCAACCATTTATAATTTCCTCGACGTTCATCAATAACCAAATATAATAATAATTTCTTATTCTATTCGTTATAAATTAATTAATTTAACATAGTACACTAAATTCGGTTTTCTGGGGAAAAAAAATAAGTAAGACTTCAATAGTCATTCAGTGTTGGTCTTACAACTTTCTGCAAGATCAGACAAATATGTATGGTTGAGAAAAATTTAGCACATTACAAAATCCCCCTAAGCTTGGCTAAAAATTGATGCATGTTATTAATAGCTATATTTACTAGATATGGTTTTGTGGTAAACTTCAGTTAAATTAAAAGTAATAAGGTGGCTTGGTTTGGTTTTATTCAGTCATGAGACGTGTCTCCCACACTTGTTCCAATCCAACCGTACCCCCTTCCATACAAACAGCCAATGTATATAGTTCCCTGGCTTAGAGATCAATAAATTTAAAGAAAAAAGTAATCTAGTAAAAAGTATCTATTGTACAAGTTCAAATAAATAATTATTAATTTGTAAACTTAAAATCGAATTAAAATTTAAAATAAATATAAAATAGGTATCATTTTTTTACAGTTATTACAATATAACATAAATGCTATTGACTTATTTTATCTTACTATTGTATACTTACACACTTGAATAAATATAAAGACTCAATGTATTCCATTTAATTATGTGTGATTATTGTAAGATACCAACAGATCCACTACAGTGGCGTAGCTAAATTGCCTACCCAAGACGCCGTGTAACATTATTTTATAAGTATTAAAATATGTATTATAAAAGTACGCGTTTACTATCTACGTTCAATTTAAAGTGATGGGTTTAAAAGGGAAGACAACCCCCCCCCCTCTCTTGGACTAAGCTAGGTTTCTTAAATTTAGCAATTATAATTTAGCCATTGTTTTTATAAAAAAAAATTACGGAGAATTGGATATGGGTTTAGATATGATTTAAATTTATTTTCTTAGTTTATAATAGTAATATTAAATATTACGTATGTTAATATATATAAATAATGTTATCGTTTATTTATCATAGCTATGAATCGTTAATCGCACATTATTAGATATTACAATATATTTTTGTATAAAATACAACTAACCAAATTTTTTAATCTCAATTCACCCTCTCCTGGCTGATCGATATACCCACCCCATTAAATTTATTACAATACGAGAAAATTGATATTTATTCATAGGTATTTAATGGATATTATGAATACAGAATATTATGACGAATTATATATACGGTGTTTGGATTTGTGCATAATAATAGTATATTATTTCAATAAATAATGTTCTTGTTAGTTTCAAACTACTGTTACGCCATATACGCTCCTATATCACTATCATCGTTCCATCTTCCGTCACTAATTATGTTAATAACTCTCCCATCTCATAATTTATATAGGCTGCTATTGGGGCTAATCGGATTTTATTAGTTAGCCATGGATCTTATTTTTATTTTTGTTCTATTTTCAATTATAGTATTATGTTTTCTTGCATCAGATATCTTATTTTTTTTTTTATTTAATCATTATGGTGTCTCAACTAAATTTGATATACCTATTCTGAGTTTGTGCCGTTCGACAGATTAATTAATAAATAATAAATAGTAATAAAAATAAATTTATTTATTTATTTTCAAATGACTATAGGAAATGAAAATACAATATAACATATATAATACAAATATTAAAAATTGGGTTTGTCTTAAATCAGTACAGTTAAATGAGTAGTTTAAAAAAGATGGATTGTTGGTAACAATATGTCATTTAATTATAATTTTAATTAATTAATTAATTTGATTTTTCGTCGTTGATGTTAAATGTCTATAAAAATGAATAAATACTTATTCTAATATTTAAATTAAATTAATCGACACGAAAAAACTATTTATTACAATTATAATTTATGAGTTGTATTTAAATTTAATTTTACAATTTTACAACTTTAAATGTGTCTTTTGACTTTGAAATGTTCTAGTAAATGTATATGCAATTTAATTGATCCCTGAATCGAACTATGTGTAATGGGTAGGGCTGGGATTTTGATTCATCTTTTTTTCTGATGTTTTGAAACGTTGATCCGTAAGTATAAAATGTGTTCTGAGTGATACTGATTATTTTAAAGTATTTTGTATTTTGCATTTTTTGACGTTTTTAGTGCATTTTCTTAGTTGTTAGAGCATTTTTTACAATTCATTCATAAAATGAACAAAAATTGTTGCAATTCATAAGAAACTTTCGGAAAACTGCCGACGGTACGAAGAATGAATTATATACAGTATCATAATATATTTATATATTTCATCAACATTTTTTTTTTAAATTATTATTTTAAAATGAATGATTAAGAAAACAGAAGCATAAAAACAAGTACAACTAAACAAGTAACAATGTACAATAACCTTTTAAAAAAAAAAAAAACAAAAAAAAAATAGATTACTGTAGTATAATTAAAAAATTTATTTTCCAATTATTAAGCTAAAATAAATATAATTTAAATGCATGTTTTTAGTGCATTATTTGAGTTTTTTAAGTCATTTTTGCATTTTTTTTTAAATTTTTTAGAGCACTAAAATCAAAACCCTAATTATGGGTAGTATTTTACTCATTTTATATATTATAAACAGTTGATTGTATCCTTGTACGGATAACATGCCAACACATATTTTTAAATATTTTTTGTAATACTATTTTGTATAATAGGTTGCATACAAAATACCTAACGTTTAAAATTTAAATGTTTAATTTATTATACAGTTTATTTATTTCGTCTTTTTAGTAAGCCACTCGGCACTTGATCATTTATCGACATATTTGTTTTTAATAACTAAAAAGATTGTTAAATGAATACAGCATAGATTAAACTAGGTATATTCAATTGAACCATACACAGTTTTAATGATAAAAGAGAACCTTCAGTGTATTTAAAAATTGTTTCATTGGTTGAATCTAAATTCTACTATTTATGTAAGTTAAAACCGTAATATTATTAAATATGATTTTACGTCAGGTATCTTGAATATAAAAAAGGCACTAAACTCATACTACAATATTCAATTATTAAACTATTTAAATAATTTAAAACTAAGAATAAAATGATAATCATCATAGTTCTGGAAAATTATAGGTACATATTATAGTTCATATATAATTACCTACATATTATTATAATTGGTGCTTTTATTATTAGATATTGACGGTTAATACAATAATATAGTGGTCTGCTAGAGAAACTCCCACCTCTAAAAAAAATTGGTTTTTTTGTTTCGTGATTTGATCCATCAAAAGATATATCGACGTTGTTCACTCGGCTAAAGAACAATGCCATTACTCGTACACTGCAGCGTATGGATCCATGTATGGGACGTAAGATACTTTGTGCACTGATAACACCAAACATATTAGTGGCCTACGCAGGTGACAAGGAACCATTTGGTCCACTGCGCCAGTGCAATAATTTCCATGTCAACATTGTAACCGATAACGCAGCAACCGAGTGGAAAACCACTTGGCGTAAAAGTTTTTCTCGCGTAAGGGAAGTGTGCAACAGAGGCGACCCAATTACGTTAAACCCAAATCCCGGGGCAACTGGAAATGAATTGTAAGGGACAAGTAGGGGGCGCACACCGAGATCGCGTAACCCAAACGGCATGTTGTATAGTAATAAAAGGGGTTAAATAAAGGGGGAAAAAAAGCAACGGATGTGTTCATTGTCTCATAAATAACCACAGATGTAATAAATTACTGAAGAAAAAAACAAAACACTGAATTGATGGAATTGGAATTATTCAAAACGCTGAATGCGTAACTCGTGAGTGGTTTTTTTGTTCATACTCTAATAATTACACAATAGCCTCGATAAAAGATTTCTTATAGTTAATCAATTTTGACAATTAAAAGCATATACCTCGGTACATCCCTTGAATTCTATTAAAAACTAAAAGTGCTATGTAAAAGCTACGCGCCTACACTTATATTTTTACCTAAGAAAAACTATTAAAAAACTAATAAAAAACTATAATATTGCACATTGAGTGTAATGTAGTTTATCATTTGAAAAGAAAACACAATTTTCAGATTCAAATTGTGTATTTTATATTACGCGTGTAGTGATAACTGGTTATTATTGTAATTATTATTATTGTTTATTTTACGCCAATCGGCAATTTTACATATTAACTAAACAGGAGTTTATTAGGTAAGATCAATTAAAAAAGAAAAAAAACATAATGCTAAGTGTACATATTATAGATAAAATGTTCTAAAGAGTAACCTTTTAAAATATAAGAAGTGAACATGTTATACATAATATTAACATACTATATACATATAATACTTATATATGTATTAAATTATAACACACTCTAGTTTAATGGATACAGTTGTATTATTGGTAAAAAAAAAACATAAAATATTATAAGCTTTTATATTTATGACATACATTTATAAACACACATAGGTATGGGCACATTTTCAAATGGTTGTTTTAGCATAAAAATATCAAATTTTTTTAAAACAATGAAATTAAAATTAACTTAAAGTTATTAAAGTTTAATAATAAAATTAATGTGTATGTTTTTTACGCATCCCAATATTTTATAGTACTTTATAACTACTTATAATACATATCTTTAACTTAAGAGTTTGTGATTGGATTTTATTGTAATAATTGCCATTGCTTTTTATTCACGAGGAATATTTAACATTTTCCAATAATTCAGAGTATATTGGTGTATGGATACTAGATAAGTGATATGGTCTGTAATTTAAATGTATGAATTTTCAACAAGAAAAGTTCACTTTTAAACCCATGGATACAAGTTATGATACAATATATTACTATTAACCGTTTCAAAAAGATTATGTAAATTTCTAAAAACTGTAATATTCATTGTCCATTCACAGTCCAGTAGACATATTATATATATAAAAATATCTTTATAATTAATAATACATTTTAACTGATCTCGTTTTTTATCTGGTCAAAAAATGAACGCAAGACACAATGTAGCTTTATAATATGGCATATTATTGTATTATAAATACAAATTTTTTTTAAATTTTAGAGAGTTTTCATTTTTGAAGTGACTTTTCTTTTGGTTCACTTTTGTTCATACAAGTATTGAAGTATTGTACGTTACTACGTTAAATCCCAAAGTGAAGATAAATTGGCGGGATTAAACAACGAATCTAAACCCTTGTTCCATTGTGTTTGTATTATGACGTTTTCAAAACGTAAGTGTTCATAAAAAAGAATTATGAGTAAACATTTTCAAAAATGTTTAAACCTAGTAAAATTAGAATATATAGTTTGAATAAGAATAACCATATACATAAATAATTAAATTTAATATATATAATTTATGGTTCTATCAAAATAAAAATTCCTGTAACTTTTTAACGATCTAGATTCTAGTTAGAACAATATAATTTGATTTATCTTGTTCTTCAAAACAACTCAAAATAATGTTCAAATGTTTCAACAATTAATTACGTCAACAAATTAAAAAAAAAAAATAGGTATTAATGTTTTGTCCCTTGAATTAACATATTTTTATATTAAAATTAAATTGATCAAAGTTCAATAATTTATTTAAAATGTGTTTTATTTTATAAATGGTTTATACTATAACGTTACACGAAAACTATTCATGGAACTATATAAGTACTTATCAAAAAGTAAGATACTAAGAAAGTACTTCATTACTCAACAAAATGTTCGTTACACTGATAGAATATAATAGTGATAACTATCAAAAAAATCAATGAAAATCAATATGTGAGAAACAATAAAAGATGAATATTCAATTCTTAAATTCTACAATATTCAAAATCAATAAAATAATAATTTTATATTTTAATATTTTACCTATACTTATAATAATTATAGTGAAGAAAATAATATATATTAAGTTAATGTATTTATCATAGATTTCTCTCAAAGACTTACATAATATACAATTTGTTATTATATTATTGGAAGTCATCAATATATTTACAAAGCTAAAATATTAATTACACATTTTAACATAGTTCTCTTAAAATAGTATTGTTTGAAGTACATATAATTATGTATGTGCGACTTGTGTGAATAACATGCGCATGAGGTGAACTGCGGGGCCAAAACGTGTAAGGATTAGTAGGATTTCAAAGGGATACGAAGGAGGCAGCTGCTGCCTCCCTTGAAAATAATGTAAAATACGTAGTTAAAATTATTTTAATTATTAATCATATTTAGTTTATAATTTAAATTAAAAATAAAGTATATGGAAGGGAACCTAAAATGACCAATAGGATTTGCAAGGTTCCATAATCACCTCTTGCTATGTTAGTATTGTTATATAGAGCTCAATATCTATAATCACCTCTTTAAAAACAATAATAGCTGTACTTGCGTATTTAAACAGTCCTGTATCAGATCTTGAAAGAAGAATAATGGTTTATTTACAATATGAGGGAGTATTGGGAAACTGGAGGATTCGTGACTATATGTCTAGAAGGCTACAAAGTTGTCACCTCTTCAATAATGTAATACTAGAAACCTCTACGGAATTTTAGATACCAAGAATATTCTTCCACGTAGTTCACACGTCAAAGTAAATTCATACTAAAACCATTAACTTTAGCCCGTTGAACTAGTAATAATTGTATTTTTGTGTTTGTGTGTGTGTGTGTGTGTGTGTGGAGTGGTAGAGTTAATTTCTGTTATCGTCGTCCATCTTTGATTTTGAAGTGTGTGAGATATTCAATTTGAGTAATGACGTTACTTGTTCAAAAGTTGTAAGTCGACGTGAAACTGTGGCAACGGACGCGACGTTTGGACACCCAAGGCGTATGATGTTATAAATCTGTGTAATTTTGTGACCTTTGTCAACTAAACCTGATGTGATATCGTGTTGACTGGTAGAGTAGCAGTTGATTCTGAGTACGATGCTATATTTACTGATGTAATACGATAGGGAGAAACTATGTATAATGATATTCAAAACTTATTATAGTTCGAGTTCCTTGATATAAGTAATGATTAAATTATAATAATTATTAACTCGAATTTTCGTTTTAATAAAAAATAATTCATGCTGAATGAAATATGGTTTGGTTTTGTAATAGAGACTTACTATTAACATAATATACTGTGTTTGAAACTGTAAAATTAAAATGTTCAACAGAAATTTATAAATATTGAAATGCATATTATAAACCTATACAATTTTTTACAGATATTTTAAGTTAAAATTTAGCAAAATAACGATGATTTTTAAATTTATAACAGATCAAAGGGACTTTTTCCCAATACGTATATTATTACGTAATATAACTTTCCATAATATACAATCACATTTTCAAAACATGTTGAATAATGCTAAGCTATTTTACTGCAATCCTATATCCACACCATGCTCAGATACGTCGGTATTTATAAGTACTAATACGTTAATTTTAATAACAATAATATATGATATACCTACCTCATATTAAAATAATAATTTGTTTTTACCCAAAATATGTTTAAAATAGTACTATATGTAACTAATAATAATCATATAAATTAATTATAATGTATCCATTGATACATCTAGGGTTTGCACTCTAGAAATTCATAAAGAGACCT
Organism: Macrosiphum euphorbiae; assembly: GCA_949089665.1. Lineage (NCBI taxonomy): Eukaryota > Metazoa > Arthropoda > Insecta > Hemiptera > Aphididae > Macrosiphum > Macrosiphum euphorbiae. The sequence goes on from CARXXK010000001.1 coordinate 31,817,015, forward strand.
GACATTATTCAATTCAAATTATTTTATCATAAATAATTGCATACTATTATAAGATTGAAATTAAATGATCTATGCACAAACGCACACATAGCATGTGCCAATTTTTTGAAGTTATACTTCTTTACGCAGGGTAGTGAGGAAAAAAAAAAGCGAACGGGCGGCCGTACGAACGCGAAAGCGTACATGTCCGTAAATAAATAAATATTGTCATGGTAATGTTGTTATATTATATATTATAATCGGGCCACGTCAATATTATTTAATTAATTAATATTTTTTTCTTTCTTTTTCACTCACTCACGTGTACCATTCAAAAGAAATTTAACTTCCGGCGCGCGTACTGGTAACACCATACTTTTTTTTTTTTAAATTGTTTTTCTTAATTTTTGATTGATTAAAATAAAATTACAAGTTAATTTGTTTTCTACTTATAATAACTATACCTATATGTATTATAATGTCTGATCGAAAAATAGAATATGTAATAATTAGATTAATGAACTTTTTTTTTTATTGATCTTTTAAGCCCGGCGACTATGGTCATTAGCTGATTGTGGGGTTTTTATGATTGTAGGTAGTAGGGTTTGTAATGGTAGGGCTTTTACAAGTGTGTGTTGTGTTTGTCAAAATTTTTGATTGGGAACCCGTAGGTATCTGCCATGCCCTGGTGGGAGATGGCAAGGCGGCACTTGTTCTCCGGACACCGTGACTTGTCCGAAGAAAAATGACACCCGTGGCCAAGGAATCGAACTCTGGTCTGCAATATTAATGAACTATACCATTAATTAACACAACGATTACCTAGGAAATATATTAGCAAGCGGTTCTAGTGAGTTAATCAATATTTCTGGACACTTCTGATCATTCTTAAAATGTATAGCCTAGTGACGTTGCTGAAATAACAAATTTTATAATCACATACAAATCTCAAAATACATTGTACAGAACATTTTTTTTAGACATTTCAAGTTAAATTTTTACAAAATTAAATATTTTATCTAAGAATAACTATTTGAGTTATGTTATTATAATTCAATGAAATGTTATTTGTATCGGCTCGAAACTATTCACCACAAAGTACATTATTAGTTACTACTTACTAGTTACTACCTATCCACAGTGAAATTTTCAAAGTATTTAGATTAATTTTAAGCTATTTATACCACGAATCTACTCACCCAGTTATACGGTAGGTCGGTATTAACTCTTAAGTCAATAACAGTTAGTAATATTATATGAAATAATATTATAATAATTAGCATAGCATAATAATATGCTGAGTGCTGACTGATGAGAATTGTTGATGGTTTCAATTAGTTCAATTTACCGTATTGCTAATAGCAATATATATCTAAATATACAATAAAATATCAGATATCCTAAGAAAAATAGACTAGAAGGTCGTCTTTGCTCAGAATCGTATTTTGCTTGCAATTATTTATCATTGAATTCAAATGAAATACATACGTTACAGTAAATTGCTCAATGAAGAGTACCTATCTTCCCTCAAAACTTAGATACTTTACAGCAGAGTGAATCCCTCGGTAATTGTAATTATTTCTGTCAATTATAATAATCGGAGTGCTTATAATTATTATATAGTGATATATACGAATATAACGTTATGATAGACACGTGATAAACATGTTAGACCATCATAACTTAAGAAAAATAAGTTAGTCTATGTAACAAAGACGAACAATCTATAGCTTAAATTAATATATAATAATATGCTTTTATGGTGTGTAAAAATGTTTTGTCTAATGATGGGCGTTTCAGTGGTGGCCGGTCGGAACTAGGAGCAAATTTTAATTAAACACGATCTTGTGTAGTATATGTTATGTAACAATTGTAATTTAAAGCATTAAAAATAAAAACCGAACCAAACGTTCAATAAGTATATAGATTGTAAATAATATAAGATTTAATTTATAATGATCATTGCACTTTGCTTCCAGGCTCCAGCACACAATATATTTTAGGTACCTTTCGTAAAGTCGATTAAAGTTTATAAGTTGGAAATCGTAACTTCTAAGTATTCTCGTGGGTACCTATTTGTATTTTTATATTCTAATTTGCGTATTGCTAAAAAAACAACAAGGTAATAGAATCTTTCAATTTTACAACAGATTTGACTTATATTAAATGATATTAAGTTACAAATTGTATCACTTCCATTTAACGAAATGTATTCTTGCCAACTATTAAACTAGGAATATAATTTTATGTATGCATTCATAAAACAATGCGTTAACACTATGCTCATTGCTTCTACAATTAATACGCTAACTATTATATATAATAGTACAGCTACACCATTATATTCGAACACAATAGAATAACATTCAGCTGCCTGACACTGTTTGTAGTGATTTAAAAGTGTGATTTTCGAGTAATAAATATTTTGAATAGTGTCAACAAAAGTATGGATACAAAGTAAGAATTAACGTTATTTATTGCATACCTGCCTAGATATTGTGGTATACAGGTGCCACCCTTATTTAAATCAAAAATATCAGTGGTCAATAGTATAAAGCTAACGGCTCTATGTCAAAACCTAACTTAAATAAAAACAAATATTTAATAACATTTTATTATGTTAGTTGGAAAATATAATAATATTAATAATAATTGAAATTAATATAGACATAGAATTTTAATAATTTAATGTGATTATACAGTCCGCTGATTCAAACTAAATGCACACGTTTGTAATTTGTATTATACAATTGACTATATTTTCTAATATTCTTGAACTCGAAATTTGGAGAGCTCATTAAGTATTTAAATCTGGTCTACTTATGAAGAATTAAATCATCTGTACACATTCACGTGAACACGTTTTCTCTAATATATGTATAATAAAATGTCTACTGACATTGTGTCATCATGCATAGTATTACAATAACTAGTCTATCTAGTGATGTATGGGAAATCTGATACTATCTGATATCTGGGAAATTAGAGTTACACTAAATAGAAAGCCGACAAAAATGTTTAAATTAAATAAAGTGAAATGAACAAGCAAAATATTAAGTTTAGGAAATTGTTTTTATATAGATAGGTAGTTTTTTTATTCAATCTGTTACAAAATAATAGAACAGTAATAACAATAATTGATAGATTTTGAAGAAGAAAAAACATATAAGTAAATTACGGATAAAACTGATTCGTATAGAGGTCTCCCATTTTAGGTACGATGGCACTATACAAATTACCTTGTATGGTTTGGTTAGCAGCCAGCAGGTCATGCCAATAATGCTTTTTGAGTCTTTTTTTGAGGTGCCTTGATTAGTGACAGATGACAACCCGGAGATTAAGAGATTTTTGTGGTGAGCTAATCGACTGTTAAAACGTCTGTAGTAAGTTTTCGCTATTTCGGAAACTTATGATATTTTAATATCATAGTGGAGAGTTCAGTTTGAGAAAATTTAGGAAATGTAATGTATTTAATATATTTTACATCAATTAAACTGCCATGCAATCCACGGCTCCAGAAAATGTTAAAGGGGGTGTCCAAAAAAAAAAAGCTGGGCAAGTGGGTGTAGTTCTGCTGTACAGTAGGTTACTTGTAAGTCATTGTAATGGATTGTGTTAAATTTGAATTCAATGATATAATATCATTGTATAAGAAAAACAATTCTGAGCGAAAACGGTCAGTCAGTCTATGGAATTAAGTATATTTGATGATATTACATTATTGTGAATATAGTAATTTATATTTACCTGTTTACGTGGAACTTTATTTTAAATTCTTAATTCTTAGATATGAAAAATGAACATTTCATACTTTTTAATTACTAAATAATTTGTACATTTTCAATTTCATAAATTACGTCAAAATTTGAATTTAAATGATTATAAAAAATAAAATGTAGGTACCTATGTATATTTAATATTTTTCATCTGATATTGTAACATTATTTAAGGAGCCTTGTATTCATTTTTCACACTTTTTGACCCAACAAATAACATTTTATTGATATTTATAGCAAAAAAAAAACTAAAAACTGAAATTTGAAATTGTCCGTAAACAGCTCGAAACAAGTCAAAATTGTATCTGTATGGTTTATAGAAAATGAGAATAAAAACATGTTTTCATAAAAATGTTTTCAAACAATTTTCATGTATTTACAGTTATTCGTTTTTAAATTACAACAAAATAAGGAAATCGTACATGAGAAAACGAGTTAAAAAGTTAAAAAGTTAAAACGTTCATAAAAATTAATTAGACATTCTTGTAGACATTTATTTTTTTTGATAAATTTAGACAAACCTATGAGGAACCTTGTAAAATCTTTGGAATTTCCACCTCTAAATAATTTTTTTTTTTTTTGTGTCTGTGTACACGATAAGTAGTCGAAATAATGCTTCAACTTTCCACTTCAGTATCATGTTTGAGGTCAAAATTTAAAATTCACAGTAATTTTCAAAAGCGCCATGAAAAACAAAATAAAAATTAAGGAAAAACGAGAATTTTTACGCAAAATCGATTTTTCACAAAATTGAAGTTGGTTTTTGGTGTAACTTTAACATAAATGACCGTAGATAGATGACATTTTCACTGGTTGGTTAAATTACCATTTTCTATACACGATAACATTTTCAAAATATTTTGATTTATTTTGAACTGTTTAGGGACATTTTCAAATTTCCATTCTTTTTTTAGTTTTTTTTCTAAAAATATCAATAAAATTTTATTTATTGGTTTAAAAAGCTTGAACATTTAATAGAAGGCTCCTAGTATATTGCTTCAAAGGCAAATGAAAAATATTAAAAATCCTTAGTCACAGTTTCTTTTTTTTAGGCGTTTAATGTTCAAAAATTGACAAACTATGGAAAAATCACTAAAATTAGCAAATTATTTTGAGTTAAGAATTCGTAAAAATTTTTCTTTTTAAATCTTAGATTTTAAAATGTGATACAAGATCCCTTATAAGATTATCTACCTTTATCAAAAAAAAATGTCTATAAGAAAGTCAAACTACATTTTTATGAGCGTTTGAAATTCAAATTTGTACAACATTGGATATTCACTCGATTTCTCTTGTAGCGATTTCATTAATAGTTTTTACTTTTTTATTTAAAAATTACACTATAAATTAGTTCCTCCATTTAATCAGAATATCAAATAACCATCTATAATCGACTTTTTTGTTGAGATATAATAATTATCATAAATAATTTTATTTTTAAATTATGGTATAATAGTAACATTGTACAATACGATTTTGACCACTTTAAGTATTCAAGTAGTTGAAACCAATATCGAAAGGAATACGGAACAGATAGTAGCTGGTAACTACCTATAGGTAGTAAGAGAGTTACCAACGTAAAACCTGCATCCAATTTCCTATCGATTACATAAGCTATTTTAAACTTTTGTAACGCGTTTACTACCATAAGAAAATTGTTTTTTTTTCGAAGAAAAACAGTGCATCTGTTTGAAAACCAATCGCCTCGTCGTTCCGTCCGGAAACAAAAAAAAAAGTAATTTTCAATTCTGTTTTATCTGAACGTCGAAAAAAAGCTATCGAAATAAAAATAAAATATTTATTTTCCACTTTTTTGCATTACAAAGTATAAACCTACATTTTTATTTTATATTTTATATAAAATCACGAAAGTAACACAATGACGCACATTTTGACGATATCGTTTGTCATTTATAAAACGTCGCATTACATAGCAACAGATAAAATCATACAATATTCCTTTAATGCAACAACTGGCGTTCTAAACGTTCTGCAAAATCTCGAAGTGACACACACAGTATCAGAGCGAGGCTGATATCGTGCATATATTTATTTTAGATCAGTGGTTCCCAATCTATGGTCCGCGAGACATCGTGAGGTGGTCCGCTAGCCATACCTACAAAATTTAAAAATATTTCATTTTTAATTTGGAGGCATGATACAAAATTTGTAACTGTTTTTTCTGGACTTCCGACGAAGAAGGCAGTAACTCATTCTTATTGTATATAACGTCTAATTCGTAAAAGTTAGGCAGTCGAAATATTATGTACCGCCAATCGTTATCACCGACTCCACGGCGCGTATAATACATCGTTTATTTATAAATTTATATTACATAATGTCACTTATGTATTATTGGTAGAGTACAAAATAGTAAAGTAATAAAAATTCAAGTTAAATAATAAAAATTAACATTTTTCGATAAATTTTGTGTATTCTTGTTAAAAAAAAAAAAAAGGTCTTCCTAGTTTTCGTAAAACTGAGGTGGTCTGCAACCTATAAAATATTGTGAAATAGGCTGGCTACCCATATATTTTGGTTGCCGAAAGAGTGAAAACATAAACCAGAGCGATAGTCCCTCTGGGAAATAATTAATAATAATTCGTGTTTCGTATAGAGGCTATGGCAGATAAACTGTAGGTAATTGGTTAAATATTTAAATCTAAAAACAATCAATCCCGAATACATGACCTGTGATAATATTCCATCCTTCAGTAGTTACGATATTATGAGTCGTAACTCATAAGTTATGAGTTATGACCACATTAGAGTAAATAATAATACACATTCTTCTGTTCAAAAGATACTTATATTTTCCCTTGGTACATTGGAACGAAAACTTTAGATTTTGTACACTAGATTTGGGTCACACCGAGAGGGTAATATATTAAAACCCATAATTTAATTATACTTTTCTTTCTCGTTTTGAAACGAAATATAAGAAACTACAAAAGCAGATCTAATTTAGAACTTTGCCTTTCCTCTATTCGATGTGTACGTGACAGACCGAATGATTCCGTCTGATTAGATGTGATTTAAAATTATCTATCACAAAAAATCTTATCATTTTGGTTATATTTATATTTTAAAAAAGTGGGAAATTGCTTTGCTGTATCGTAGGTATCAAATATATCTCACCATTTATTACCTAGGCCAATGTTATAATGGATGCTGTAAATTTGAATTCAATAATAATTAATAAATCATTGCATGCAAAAAACGATTCTGATCGGAGACTTGCAGTCAGCCTATATCACCAAAGATATTTTATTATATAATATCTATATTGGAATTAGTAATTTATTTTAGATTCTGAGTGGAGAAATGAATGTATTGATTGTACAATGATGTGTATTTTTATTTTTATTTAAAAATTTTTTTTGTGTTCGTGTAAACGATAAGTATAGCGGTGGTAGTCGATATAACGCTTCGATATTCAACTTTAGTATCTTTTCAGATAGGAAAATGGGTCTAGTTATTGCATTTTGGAGGTAAAAATGAATAAGTCACAGTAGTTTTTAAAAGCGCTGGGAAAAAAATGAAAGGAAACGGAAATTTTTACAAAAAAACAGTATTCAACAAAATCGATTTTGGTTTTTGGTGTGATTCTAAAAAAAGTTATGGTCATAGACTAAGATATAAATATATAATGGACTAGAAACGACATGGTCGGTGGGGATCGGGGGACGGCCACGAAAAGGTGTTACTTAGCTGATATGAATACTGTTCTTGAAGTTTTCATCGCTACCAGTGGTTTTATTTGGCTACACAATTTGTATCTTAGTCCGTGTTAAATACAGAGGGTGCTGTGAACTCCAGGAACACATAGTGACCCCCCGCACTTTGCCTCTTGTACAATGGTGACCGTGGCCGTGATAAGCTTCTCGTTTATCAGTCCATTATATCTTAGTCCGTGGTTATCATAGATGCATGTTTACACAAAATTTTTTTGTTAGTATTTTCTATAAACCATACAATTTTAAAATATTTTGTCTCTTGTTGTTCTATTTACAGGCATATTAAATTTTTTATTTTTATTAGTTTTTTTAAAATTGCAATAAAAATGTTTTTTTTTTTTATAGTTATTTTAAGTACAAATTTGAGTGAAATTATAACCATAATTAAAACCAATAATTTTAGACATTTTGTTGTAATTTAAAATTATGATTTTATATTATCATATTTTAATCACACAATGACATATTTTTCAAATGTAATTTTTTTGACAACAATTAATTTAATCAACTTTAGGACGCTTGTATCATAATAATATCTAATAGTAAAATAAATTACTTAAAAAGCAATAATATCATAAAATATACCTACTTGGTAATATTGTAGGCTGACAGATTGTCTTCGCTCAGAATAGTTTTTCGTGTACACTATCTATGTACCTTTTTTTAAAAAAAAAACAAGAATATATTATACAATCTGTAATAATTTATACAATAGGTAATATAGGGGGGAGTACAAGTATACAAGATGGTAAGGCATGATAGAAGGAAGGGGTCCAATGACCCTACTTCAAAATTCTAAGCCGGTTTTATTTTTTATTTATTTATTTTTATTAAATGTTAAGGAGGTCCATGGGCAAATTTCGTTTGAGACGGCGAGGTGGGTTATTAGGAAGAGTAAGAGAGGAGAGGTGTAAAATTAGAGGATTTGAGTGAGTGAAAGTGTTTTTGTGGAATACACTTTATCCTTACAATGATGTTGTATACCTACATGATTTTATATCATTGAATTCAAATTTAACACATCCATTACAGTGGCCCTTTAGACACCTAATGTACACCAGATCGTTACTCACTTACCCGCTTTTTATATTAAAAACACGATAGGTTAAACTAATTTTTACCAAAAACTTTGCATTCATTAATTATTATAATAATATTATACTTGTATGTCATACATTGTTATTCTTCACTTTTGAGTCAATGCAGATGTAACATAGAACTGTATGAATAGGTTCACGGATAAATAGCTTAAAACTTATCTGAATATTTTTGAATTGCCATTGTGTGTAATAAATAATTAATAATATATTACGCAGAGAAAAAGTTTCAAGTCCGTATAAATATTATTTTTTTTTAATTTCACCAAAATAACTATACTCGGATATTTTTCTTTTAACATGAAATGTGTATAAAAAAAGGTGCTCTGCTGTACAGTAGGTTACAAGTGGGTCACTTTATAATGGATGGTATTAAATTTGAATTCAATGATATAATATCTTTGTATAAGAAAAACGATTCTGAGCGGAGACAGTATGTCAGTCTAGGTATAAAACATATTATATACTTATTTATGGTATTAAAAAATAATTTGTACCTATAATAAATTCCAAATTAATCATATCACAATATTCATTAGGTACTTTTAACGCGTTATACATCAACAACAAACCCTGATACTATCATACATATATAATAGTGTACTTTAGAAGTTTCAAGTACCCACGAATAATATTATACAGTCACAACAAAATAACTAAAATAGTTAATCTAGGTTTTTTTTATGTAATTTCATCCAAATTTAATATTAAAATGACTATACAAATAAACTGTGATTATACAGTTTTTAGATTTTTAATAACAGAATCACTACTTACGTGGAATCTTGTTTTAAATTTTCAATCCTTAGATATAAAAGTTGAACATTTTATAAATTATTAACTACAAAATAATTATTCAATTTTAAATTTGATGCATTTTGTCAAAATTTGATCTTTAAATACTTATAAAAAAAAAAAATTGTGCCCATGTATTTTTAATATTTTTCAACTGATATTGTAACAATATATCAGGAGCATTGTATTACATTTTTACACTTTTTGGCCAAATAGATAAAACTTTAATGATATTTATAGAAAGGAAAAACTAAAAAAATTGAAAACTGTAAATGTCCGTAAACAGCTCAAAAAGAGTCAAAATATTTTGAAAATTGTATGCTGTATAGGAAATACTAATATAAAATTTTATCAAGTATAAGAATTGATAAAATAAATATTCAGTGAAATTTTCATGTATCTACAGTTATTCGTTTTTAAATTACAACAAAATAAGAAAATCGCTACATGAGAAATCGAGTGATCATCCAATGTTGTAAAAATTTGAATATCAAACGCTCATAAAAATTTAGTTTGACTGTCTTATAGACGTAGTTAATTCTGTTACCAAAAAATCTAAAAACTACATAATCACAGTTTATTTTTATAGTCATTTTAATATGAAATTTGGTCGAAATTACATAAAAAAAAACCTGGAATAACTATTTTAGTTACTTTGTTGTGATTGTACAATATTATTCGTGGGTACTTGAAACTTCTAAAGTGTACTATTATATATCTATAGTAGTATCACGGTTTTTCGTTGATGTACAACCCGTTATAAGTACCTAATGGATATTGTGATATTATGATGAATTTGGAATTTTTATATATACCTAGTATAGGTCAATTTTTTTTAATACCATAGATAAGTACCTATATAATATGCCTTATACCTAGACTGACATACCGTCTTCGCTCAGAATCGTTTTTCTTATACAAGGATATTATATCATTGAATTCGAATTTAATACCATCCATTATACAATGACTCACTTGTAACCTACTGTACAGCAGAGCACCTTTTTGGAATTACATCCTAATAACTAAAACCATTTAACGAAAAATCTTTAATTTTCTTATAAATATCCAATCATAGCCATAATAAATTGGTTTGGATTTCTGCTAAACTTTGTTTTTATTTCTTGGAAGGAAAAATAATTTTCAAACCTTTGGTACTATGATTAAAAAAGTTATGAATTTTAACCTACGAATTTTTATAATTTTGACGAATTTCAATGTGTGAAATTTAAACGCTTATAAACAAATTTTAATTTTAAAAAAAGAATAAAAAATTGCAACAATGTGTTCTAGATATTTTTTATTTCAGTAAGCACAACTTATATAAGATTTTTTCTACTATAAAAAGACCCAAGGACACAAAAAATAAGCTAACATCATAGTTGAACCAATAAATTGATCGCCCACTCTGTAGAACATAAAAACAATGATTTGTATTATGATAAATAAAATTGATAACATAATATTGTTTTGTTCGTAATTAATTAATTAATTTTTTCATTAGAAAAACTCAAATCATCAAAAATGGTTGCACTTTAAACGAATATGCATTAGAAATTGCGTATTTATAATAAAGTTACATAATATTAATAACAGAACTTTCACATCTCACCTGACTGATGCACATCGATGTAATCGTGAAGTTGCTACGTTTGTTCGAATTTAAAAGAATAATGGTTTGATTTCCAAATGCGGTTGCACTATAATAATAAAAACATTATTTTATTTTCACCGATATTGGAAGAGATTCATCGGCGCAATTACTTTTTCCCATCGTCCATAATGGCCTATTATTACCGAGAAGCCAAACAATCGTTAAACGCGACTGCCACACGCGTATTGAATTTAACTGAAAATCGTTGTTTGCAAATTATTGAATAGATTTATTTTTACAACAGGGTGTAATTGATATCTACCACCCACCGCACCCACCATCAGACCATCTATATTTGTAATATGTACCTGTTATCTCATTCGAATTTATTACATTTTTTTTTTCAGATTCCAGTACCGATATGCAGATAAGCTTGGAAAATCGAAAACAGGTTCTCGAACGAGCCGTACAAACAGAAGAGACGAGAATCGTACCAGAATCGTAATCGACAAGCAATTTCGAACGTATAATATCTTTTCCTCCCCCAACCCCCAGCTAAAAGCACAAAGGTACATGACATGACTGAAACAATTGTTATGTTTTCTGGACGATTTAAAAACTTGCCAATTCTCGGAGCAGTATAATAAAAATACATAATATACTATAAATACAATACCAATACGAGTGGCTATATCAAAAAATAATAATATAATTAAGAATATTTGAAAATTATTTTCGTTTGTAAAAACAATTTAATTGCCGTGAGCAGTTTTCAAATAAACATAAGTCGAAACCGATCGTTGAAAATATTATGAACATTGGACTTTTCTCAAAACAAGTAAATATGTATGTACCTACTTTTCTACATTTGAATCAGTCAATCCCGACTGTTAAATTATTGACAGTAGGAAGCAGTATAATAATAATAATATAAAGTATAAAAGAAAGCTCCTAAAAAAAGTATACTACTTCTGTAAATAATATATAAAGACATGTCATAAAAACATGTCACAAACAAATTATACAAAAAAAAAAAAAAATGTACAGAAAAAGAAATATTTTAAAAGGATTGCAATCGTTTGAAACCAATAATACTGTAATGTACATCGTATCACGAAATAAATAATTTTAAAAATAAATACACGTTTAAAAATATATTTAATTAAATAAGCATATTATTATGGAAATAATTTAACATTGCTGAACGGCTGTTGTCTGTTTTAATTTTGAGTACAATGTAGGTACTTAACATAAATTAGGAAATAACTTCTTTGTTTAGTTGAATCGTATATTGCTACCGAAGTTAAATTGTTTCTCGTAATTAAACTAGGTACTTTAATTTAATATAATTTGAAACAGTTTTTTTTCTGAAATTAATTATTATGACATTACATTATTTAACCTGTAAATGACATGAGTAACAGACGTTTTAAATTTTTTTTTTTTATTGTGTTTGTTTTTTCACACGGCATTTGCCAAGTTTTTTGTTGATGCCATAATGTCACTAACGGAACGCCAAGTGGTGAGACATGTACTATATTATGTATATTTGTTTCCTCGTCAACGTGTAAGGTGGTGGCTGCAGCTTGTTTGCCGTTTTGTCATTTCAATTATAAATAATTGCAGAACCCTTTCATTTTGCCATACTCATTTTGCCTAACTCACTAAGTCGGGTTATTCTAATCGTTTTGGAAATTACAAAAGCATCATCTGCGCCGTATAACTACTGTTATTTCATTTGTACCTACACGAATATAATAGTATTACGATGTGGGTGGGTTTAAATTATCCAGCAGTCTACCTAGTACCTAGTTAGATCTTCCGAAACAGTGACGAGTTTAACCTTTAACCCGTTTGTCAGACGGTTGTCTGAAATTACCTTTTTGATGAAGAACACGAATAGTATACGACATAATGGTGCGAATGTACATATTATGATTGTAAGTTATGACACAAATAGGCTTAATCTGAGCGTGTTTGTGTCACAATGATATGTTAAACAGTAACATTTATTCGACATATGACAGACAAATAGGTCAAACTCATAATATTTTCTAACTTTTTTTTAAATTTGATCAATGGTCCATACAATTATTTGGGTATAACATCATTGCGAAGGGCAGACCAACAACATTATTCAAATAAATTTGTATATTTTTTCGAATATAACTTTTTATTCAAATACATTTTTTGTAATCATATGAATAAAAATGTATTCGAATTATTTTTTAAAACTAATATTCGAATAAAAAATAATTAAAAACAATTATCGTGTTAAGATATTTGTTCAGTATTTTTTTTATTCGAATAATCTGTTTGAAAATACATTATGGCAATGATTATAAAAAAAATCATTTGGATAAATATTCAGATAAAAATTTGCCTAACTGCATTTTTCTCCTTTTTTCATACATCGTCTTTCCCAATGATGTGACATTGTTGTGCATGGTATGCTATTAAGTAACTCAGTTTGAATAATTTTTAAGGGTCTTTCAGTTGTATTTTCTCCAGCTTTTCGAGTACAATTATCCCATTTTTGTCTTTTAATTTTTGTTTTGTTTATTATTGAACATAATCACCTTCATTGTTCAATATTTGATGCTTGAAAAGATTTACCAACCGCTATTAAAATACTGGCACTATAGTTTATATTCGAACACTTCCATTTTATTAATTTAACTCTGCGTTATCTTACAAACGAATATTTAATAATATTGATCCTTTTCCGCTTTCAGAATTAATAACTTTGAAGTTTTCCATTTTAATCAATGATATTTGATATTGTTTTGTGTCCACCAAACATCTAAATTTGATAACGACTTATATAGATATTACGGTTTTAGAGACAATATTTATAACTATTTACAGTGGTGATTACCGGGCTCCATAAATGATTTCGTACTTATAATATGTATCGATATATACAAGTATACGACTAGGTATACATGCACAAAAATGAACAACGGTGCCAGAAATATTATTAGTAATCGTTTGAATTTGAAGTGTAAAAATTATTTCTTTGATCAGCTGACAATCGTTGGAAATCGTGTTATCAAAAAGTTAAAACGTTCGCGATAGTGTAGCACCGGAAATGTTTAACCACATTTATAAATAATTTAGTTTAAATAACAAACCGAATTGGCATAAATCGGCTTCCAACATTATTTGATGTAGGTGTGTATTAATATTATATTTATTACGTATACCTCGTCGAACGTGCAACGATAGGTAATGCAAAAGAATTGTCTCGTAACTTTTTACGTACGACTCAACGATTATCAACCACGTGCTCGAACTACCAAATGGAACAGGTACCGGCATGCCGTGTAGTTGCATTTTAATTTTCTTTTTTTGACGTGTAAAAAGTAAAATTTTAAAGTTAAGCAATTTATTTAATAAATTAGGGAGAAATTGTTGTACGAAAATTTTCGTGGGGCCATAATAATATAATATTTATGCACCGCAGTTATTCGGCATTATTTTTCGGGAGTTTCATGCCCTTTGGCTTAATGCCACGCGTAACGTCAGACGATTACAAAAACGACGAGTCTACGCTCAAAAAGGGTCGTGGCTGAAGTGTCTGCTGTCGAACTTACCCGTTGAAAAGTTCAAAACCGTATTCGTTAAACGTTGTTTAGAAAAAACGTTTGACCGTAAAAAAAACCCCCGCAGACGCGTTAACGTCTCTTCCTCGTAATTAAATTTCTCTAAAACCGATTTCGACAGCGACGGTAAAAATGTCACGTGCAATTTTCTCGGGCTGGTGCGTAAAAATCGAAACTAAAAATAAAATAAAAAAAAGTGTAAACGACGAAATATTTCACTTGTCGTTTTATCTCCCGCGCACAGCTCTCTCGTGGTTGGAGAAAATGGTTCGTGAAATCGGATCGTCGGGAAAATCTCTGCAGGCATTATATAATATATTCTTAGGGTCGCTGCCACGCCGTTTGGCTGACCTCGCCAACGGATACGCTAACACCGACCCGATTCGGTGGACAAGACAAGCACATAAACCCTCATACCCAACCAAAGGTTTATCGCTGCACGATTGCATTCCGGCGGTGCCAATGCCCGTGTGTATACCAAATACTACGAGTAGGTACCTATACTTGGTAGAAATATCCGAAATTCGTATTAAAAGTCGTCGATGTTGAAAAACGTTTGCTTATAACAATTCGATTCAAACAATACCTAATAATTTAGATTTTGAAAATTAACAAATCAAAATTACAGTCCATAATTAGACCAGTTTCACGTGATAAGGCATGTTTATAATATAAATGCAATTCGATTTGCAATATCTACAATTTTTCTTCTATTAAACTTCATATACCTACTATAATAATGACGTTTATAAAATATATTTAATATTAATATGTTATAAGTTATAATTAATAACAATTATTTTTTGTTTTTCATACTGCACACTGCTTCAACTATAAAATGTATTTTTTATAATATAAAGCATATTATGTCATCACAATAGGATAAAAAAAACCATTATTTTACTGGTAATTTTTTAGGCATGATGTTTAATTTTTTAGTTTCTACTATGGGCAATTGTACCGAAATTCGTTATATACTCAAGGGCAAGGGCGTTCGTCAATATAAAACTATTCTAAGGAGGTTTTTAAATTTTAACGAAACAATTAAATATTGCCTAGACACTCAGAAAAACCATTTAATACAAATGAATTTAATGAATAAAAATTGTATATATTGTAATAAATATACAATATACATTTTAGACGAAGACTCCTCTAGGTGTACGTCACTATATCTGTGACTAACTATAGATGTGTATAATAAACGACCCAAGTTTGAACTAGGTGTTCATTAACTTTAACGTGCCATTAATTATATGTACACTTCGATCTTACGGTTTGGGCATACAACACATTTCTCTATGCAAATACTCTGAAAATTCAAACACTATTTAAATATTGTCATTTCATCTCAAAATATTCCATGACATTTTATTAAATACTTAATGTCACCTTTCTCAATATCTATATTAATTGAATCGATTGTTAATATTTTACCAAATATAATATATATTTTAATGATCTCTATATCATTAAAGTTATAGTATATTATAGTTCATTATTCAATTTACGGCGATTCTTGATGATGACGCACAAAGGCCATAATATAGCATGATGTTCAATAATTGTTAATAAATACATCCACGAACAACACTTCTTCGAATTTAAAACACAACATTTATTTGTTGTAGTGGAAGGTTTTCCGAGTAACATGAAAAACACAAAACACAAAACACAAAATCACACAAAACAAAATGTTCGTCGATATTATCCTAATTAGAAAATTCGTTTTCAATTTAATTACTTACCTACTTCGAATGTAAAAATAACAAATAACGCGAACTACACGGAAGACATTTTGAGTTGCCTTTGGAAAAACAAAATACACGGAAGCAACGTTTTCTAGACGACTTGAACCTGTGTAGGTAAATAAAAATATGATTTCAATAAAATACATTCGAGTTGCACTGGCCATGAAACCATTTGGATTGTTTGAGAACACAAAATGTTCCTATGTACCTTTAGGTATTAGGCTTGGTTCATAATATATTTCCATTACCTAATTGCATTGCATTACTAATTAGTGTTACACTACTTCGGCCTACCCGAGAAAACGACCCTTCCGACGGATCGATACCTTCTCCAAATGTAATATAACCGCATCAATCTCTTTTCGAATCTAATAACGATAATAACTCATTTGTATCGACTTGGAAATCCGTTTTAATATGTGTAAACATTTTGCATTTAGTACGAATGGGAATATTTCCACTGATTATACGTCGCCGCTGCAATCTTTCAACTATAATAATATTATTATTATCTCGTCGGGCAGCATAGCACACATAACTTGCATACATTTTCTTCGCACCAAAAACACACAACGTCGATCTTAGTTTGTTTTAATTAAAACCACGTATACAATGAGTGGACGGTTCTTCTTATTGCATTGTATAATGGGGACTGTTTTGATTAATAGTAAAACGTTTTACTCGATAATTGAGAAAACAATCCGTACCTACACATACCTATCGGTACCGCGTTCGGTTTTAAGTTGTTTGTTGAAACTAAATCGATTAATTATACGTGCCTATATATAATAATATATACCTGTGAAATTGAAGTGCAAAACAAATCTTCTCGATTTGTGCCGAAAAAAATAAAAACAATCGCTCGTGTAATTCGTTTACAATTCCCGAAAGATACTTATCTTAATAACACCGCGCTTTCCGTGAGACCGTCATTAAAACGTTTCATTTCTAGTGCCAATAAATGGCGATCGTCGTTGAAGGCGAAAATAAATTGTTGAATCTACCAAACAGTTTTATTTTCACATCAAAAATTTAAAACTTATTAATTCGGATTAACGATTAGACCCACGTCACCTAGCAGGTAGATACTGCAGATAGTCTTGCCCGGGCTTAAATCAATAATTCCTATAATCGAAGTTCGAAGTTTTGTGAACATAAAAGTCTAAACAAATTGATAAAATGTTTTTTTTCTCTCATAAACTGTTCAATATGTCAAAAACTTACTTTGAAAAGTATAACATCAAATTGATATGATAGGAAAACAGTTTGAAAAAAAATCAACATTTAAAACCATAAAATTCTAAATAATATCACTTCCCAATGAAAACAAACTATAACTTACACGTACATTTCGCTTATATAAGTTAATAACCTCTACTATACATATATAACTAGTTACTTATAAGATGACCTATGCTATATTATATTACCAGGTATTTATCTAATATATTCGTATGATTTTTATCGACAATATTAAACAAACAGTTATAATTACAATAATATAATAAAATATATAATAAATAAAATATATATACATATAATTATACTTCTAATTTATAAAAAATATGTATCCATACATTATAACCTAATAATAAGTTAGATATAAACAAAATTAAAATCCATCAAATACATTCATCCATTAATTTATTATGTCAATTTGTCCAACGAAAAACGTAAATAAATTATTATAAGATATATATATATATATATATATATATATATATATATATATATATATATTATTATACATATTATAGGTAATTTAATAATTTATTATTTTTATTCAAGTAAAAGCCGCTTGAAAACAATTAAATGAAACTATTTATCTATAAACATAACATTAAATTAAATTTTTAAATTTTTTATAACTTGATTGTCCGGTGTCCATTTCATATTATTTTTTAAAACCATAATTAGTAAAATATATTAATATAACTACATCTACATGGACATGGTTTTTAATTAGATTAGCATTAATTATAAATTCACATCACTATAATTATCATTAAATACGATTACCAATGATTATCCGTGTGAAAAAATATGATAATTTTTCAAATTAGGTTTTGAACAATATATAATTATATCGATGATAATATATACGTAGCACCTGATTAGTACAAAAATTAATTATGCTCAGAAATAAAATATTTATAACGTTCATTATGGCATTAATCGATTTTTATATTTCCTTTACAACTTTCAAACTAACTAAACAAAAAAACGAACCCATTTCGTTCAAAACTACCCAATAGTGGTAAAGGTCGGTCACCATGTCATAATTGGATAAATAAAAACGAAATATAAGAAGGAAACTTATAAAAAAAAATGTCCTCAAATTAATGCATCATAAAATGTTGGATTTTTCTTTCTATTTTACAAAAATGTTATTTCAAACGTTGATAAAAACCCTAATTTGTAAATAATAATCAAGAGCAGTGATAATACCTATTATAATATAAAACGTTCTTTTTCATTTAAAATATTTAATTGAAATCATTACTTATCTGTACTGTCCTTTTAAATAAGTTACCATTGATAAATCAAACTTGTCCAACAAGTTTCGTTTGAAGGACATTTTGATATGATGATATAATTTTTATTTAAATGAATTGTTAGGTTGGTTTATGAAAAATACAGTGACTTTTTCCGTTTTAGTTATGGATGTTTATAGTCGTATACTATAGTGTTATCTGAAAACTGTTAACCGATTCAGAGCGACAAATATTTCTTTCTTTAGGTCCACAATGTGCAATGTTTTTGTAATCAGTCATTTATCTTTCTCGTCTTACGATATTAAATAAGTGTGCAATATTAATAATGGTGTCACAGACACTTCTATCACATTTTTGTTAGTTATTGTTGGAAATGTGTGAGAATAAAATAAATATTTAAAAGGTCATCTATTTACATGAATATGTACAATATATATAATATGCACCTACCGTAGTCTCACGAGTCACGGCGCAATTTGTACATTTTTATACGCTATATGCAACAATCGTACGAGGAAAGCAAAGTGAAAACGTGGTCCGTGCCAGGTATGCCTTTACTTTACACTCGTAGGGCGCATTTATCTGAATAAATAAGGTTCGATTCGACACACTATATAAAATGTCTCCAAAGTCCAAATAATGAAAACGTTTTATGCGCACGTACTTTTCAAATCGCCCCATCGAAGAAATAAGCGTCGTTTTATTTGTTCGATTTTTTTTATTTCTCACACCCATAAATAAGAAATATACTATATCTTTCCCCCGCGTATAAGCTCGTCGAGTAGTACTTCTGTTGGAAAAGGAGAGAAATCTTCGCCCTTAATGATATGCTGGTACAGCGCACACCCCGGTTTGATTCGATTGAAATCGCGAGTATATTCGCTTCGGGCACTTGGCCGTCTACTACTCCGTTGCTTTTATCCGGTCGGGTACGATACTCTAACATCACAATATTCTAAAATTATTAATGTATTTTCGTCGTTATACCTACCCACCCTTTCCCAATATTTCGATTTAACTATGTCACACCATGGTAGTTACTATACAAATATTATAAAATCACCTGACTATATTATTATATAGATAGCTCAAGGCGAATTTCCAATTTAAAAGTAAAACAAGGAGCGTGGGCTTTACTTTTTAGATTCCTAGTGGAGCGATTTATATATTGCATTTTTGGTTTCTTTGTATACGTAAGGTATGTGTTATTCGTCAGCAAGACCAAACCGGCTATTACGTGTTGGATAGGTATATGGACTATTATTAAAATACTTTATTTCGCCGAATAGTGAATACGTCTCTTTCTAGATCATGACGTATAAAAACACAATCACAGCTACGGTTGGAAAAAATGAAAAATAAATTAATCATTCTCTGTTACGCATTATTTTCGACAGTATAGAATATACCGTGTAGAATATATTATATACCTACGCATACGCTTACTCCAGAACCCGTAGAGTTAAATCGAACATTCAAATATTTTAGGTTTATCTGACGTTTTCTATAGACGAGTTTGATCGTCACTTGAATACCAAAATATATTTTTGATAGTAAAATAAATAATAATAAAGAAAACAATACAGCAGCAGCATATTTTATTTTACTTGTGTACCATGGAGAGTTCTATAAAAGAGGCCGTTGGTGAGAAGTAGCAGAGCACCAAATTAACCATCACATCCCCATCCCCATCCCCATCCCATTGCAGAATCTATTTGCTTGGCACCTTTATATTATACAAATATAATATGAGTACAATAAATGAATAAAATATAAATAAACTTTTATGTTTTATTATCACACTTGAAGACAAAAAAAAAATGAACAATGTTCAATAAACACTTCAAATATTTTTTTATTTTTTATCATCGCGATTGAATGGACAAACAATTGAGAATAATATCGATTCACTGTGTCAAATACATTTTAAATTATGCATAATAAGTACATAAAAAAAATGAAATTAAAATAAATTACTCAGCCGGTTGTAAGAGAAAATGGTTGTGAGTATAAATATACAACTGAATTATAATTGGGATGTGATATGTGAATTCCTATTCGAAATATAAATTATTCGAATTACAAATTCCTATTCGAATTTCGAAAGGAACTCCGATCTGAGGACAATTTTAAAGAATGAAACTTGTACTCAATGTGGATATGCAAAAAGGTATTTATAACTTATAGGTACTACTCGAGTTCGATGTGCTATAAATACCGGAGGAATAACAATATATCCTCACTACTTTTTTAGTATACCTAAATCATTAAAAAACGATATCAGAAAGAATAAAAACCGATTATTCCGGTCGGTGTTCGAAGTGTTATTACCCAAATACTTTTTACCTCTGATAAACACAGACGAGTTTAATGTATCGAAAACAGCCGTTTATTGTGTTCGAGACATAAGTTTCGTCCAGTTTGCATCCAATATTGACCAGCTGCCGGCGATGTGGCGTCATATGTTCCGATTTTCTAGGTACATTATAATAACACCCAATAAACGATTCAAACACATAATATTATACGTATGTTACATTTTTATTAAATATTCCGATATTCGTATATAATGCGGAACCTATACCCCAAAGTGTGTGCTGTGTATATGTATGCCTAATATATTATTATGTTTAAATGTAATATTTTATCATTGTAAAAACGTACGAACGAACGAACGAAAGAGCGGTATATAATATAAGACGTAATAAAAATTTTTTACAATATTAATAATAATATATTGCAGCAAAATGTGACGGATGTGAACGAAATATTGTATAACACCTACGTGTATATATAACGATATGATATTTCTGTAATATGTATAAATAATAATAATGGGTACGTTTGAAACATACTGTATATTATTATGTACGATATATTATAATAATAATACGACGTTGCGTTTTTGTCCCGTGACATTTTCGTATATATTTTATTCGATAAATTATAAATTGTTGGTATAATAACACATTCGTTTTTATTGTTTTTATTATTAATATTATTATTAAGACAATTTTTCCGTTTTTATTTGTGTGTTAAGTTTTTTATTTGGTTTCCGCAAATGTCTAAAAATATTATATTATAATGTTATTTAAATGAATGCGTTGCTCAATGTTTTACCTATTTTGTTAATTATATACGTTTTTAAAAATAATTTAATGTTTCTAGGTAATCGAAGTTTATGTGTTAGCCAAAAACCGTTTGTAATTGTAATTATTCAACAATTTATGACATTTAATATTGTAATAAAATATTCTAATAAATAATAATTCATATATGAATCGTTATAATATGTATTTGTTTGATGATTGCAATTTTTTTATTTATTACATTATTGTCAAAAAGCTTCATTCGTTTATTTTAAATTATTGTTATGAATCTGAACCGTCACGGAGATATACCTACGTCATATTATGCACTATACATTGTAACAATAACTACTTTTTCCTTGGCCATTTAAATATTATTTTTTTTTATCTAATTAATTGTGTCAACATACTTCATATTTTTTAACATGTTATAAAATTACAACAATATTATATATACTTATTGTATTTATAGTTATAATTTATATGTTACATATTGGATAATAAAAGTGTGAAATTTGCATAAATCCGCCTAGTTAATCATCTAGGAATATATTATTTTCTTGGAATGAGCCTGGTTTTAGCCTAGGTTTGCATGGTTTTATCAAATTTTGAAATAAGACAGGTCCTTATTTCTTCATTACCTACTGTGAAAGTTTTTGAATTGATTAGTAATTAATTATCCACGTTTATATGTAGGGTGATCCCGTGTCGTTGTGTGACATATATAATTATAATTATACATATAATGTCAAATGTAGCTGTTTATTTCGCATGGACCAAGGGGATTTTACTATTTTAGCGTTATTCACACTAACTTATTTTGGAGCATTTTTGATTATCGTTTGAGAAGCGGCAATCCATAACTACTGGCCATACGTAAGTAAGTAGGTAGCCATCTAGTCAGTAGAGAACATTTCATCTGCATGGCTTAATTGTAGTCTGTGATTTAATCAAGGATGTTATTGTATTTTTATCGATGTGCATTCATTGTTTAGTTTTTTTTTTATATTATAATAATTTGGCCATAAATTGGGAGTTTTATTGCGCTTAGGTGTATGTAATATAATAATAAAAAATAAGTCAAGTAAAGCTGAGACTGGATGTTGGTGACTCATCTTGATTAGATTTCCTCAGCGTGTATAATAATGTGTTGTAATATTAAATTTAAAAGCTATGATAAATTACAGTATTAAAAGTACAATTCTGTCGGAGCTTGCTGACATTTCCTTACACATTTTCGACTGTTGTAAGTAGTATTTTCTTGCACGTAGAGACAATATTGAGAATATCAAAAAAATTCCATATTCAAATTGACACCTAAACTAAAAATGTCGGTTTTAAAGGTGAATAGTTACATGAAACCTTTCAAGCAATCCTTTTACCGGAACATATTTTCTCAGAAGAATATAATAATAAAAATGACTAGGTAATGTAAAACCAATACACTGCTTGCTACATTCAAGATCTGAAACTATGACATGACTTACATCAAAACGTTTTAAAAAAGGTTTAAGTACAGTGAAAAAAAATAATATACAAACGACAGAACAACGATGACGATATTCATAGTTCATACTAATGCTGACAACTTTTTAGAAATCTGATATTAATAGATAAAAAAACATAATATATCTATTTACTGCGCAAATGCACAATCTATTCGGTATATTTTAATTATTGTTGTTAACTACATGTATTTTTAACTTCTTGATGAATTGTGAACTCATCATCTTTCCAAGGTAACGAAGTTTAATATCTTGATGGGTGCCCACAGTAAAGAGTTGACTACCTATATTATATTTCAATTGTAACTTTAAAAATTGATCGAATTTTTTCATTTATATATTATATCAATATTAAAAAAAGTGATTATCTCTCTGTAAATCATATAATATAATATTATAAATTCATCCAGGTAAATCTACGTATTATTATATATATACATGAAGAATGTTTCTATAAATTATAATATATTGTACATTTATACGACAAAAGAACTTTCAATCACAGTAACAGCTACTTTATATATATTATATAATATATAAACATGTTGAAGCTGTTTCGGAGAAACTACCACAGTCGTTCCGGTTGGCATATTTTTAGACCCTTTTTTCCTAAAAAAAAGTAGATCTATTATAGGAGTACGACGAATATAAATTATTTACTTTTTATTTTTTTTCTCACGCATCGGCAATTTATTATACACGACCATTAGTGGTGGCTCGTTTGTGTAGTTGTGTCTGTGTGTAAGTTTATTATACACTATTGCAAAGCTTACAGAATTGCTGAAGGCCCAGTCGCGTAATAGTACCACGTGACCAATTTCTCAGTTTTTTCTCTTTCTCGTTTTCTTACTTTTTCTCATTCTCTCTCTCTCTCTCTCTCTCTCTCTAACCCGAATTATGACTGTTCCTGGACTCGGAAACCAAATTACTTAACAATCACGAACGGCCGCTGATCTCTGTCAAAAAAAGTTTCCAAGATTAATGAAAAAGCAGATATTATGACATAAACATATTTCAGTTTATGGCTATGATGATAAAAGTTATAGGTTCATTTTATCTCCAAATAATTGTATGAGTTAACCAGGTAAATATCATCCAGTTATACCATTCTATAAAATATTACATGCTTAAAATAATTTATTTTTAAATTTAATTGTTGTAGTTTTAACTTTTAGAGCTGGATTAATTTTTTTTAGTTTACTTACAATAGTTATTTTTGGTTTTAATCAGCGACAATAATTCTAATTCTTAGGTTTTACTGAAGCCTTCATCAATGTAATAGGTAAAGCACCAATAGAATTCAAATCAACTTATGAATAAATTAGTTTTATAATATCATTCAAATTGCAAAATCATATATCGATTAATTCACTGTGTTATCAAATGACACATCAATTTTAGTTTTAAGAATAATATTAAATATTATATAACTTGTATGTAACTACTTAATTTTGCTTATATAAAAATATATAATTATAATTATGATTATTACTAAAGATTTAAGTTCATAACTAAATGAAAAACTACGCCTTTTACACCGTGTAATTATTATTCGCAATAAATATTTCAACTGATTACTGTACCTATTACCTAATACCTATAGATAATTCCATTACCACACAATTGTTACCAACACTATTTTACGAGTAGTAGCCTACTCGCTTAATAAAAAATATTACTATTTGCCATTTTTGGAAGTAGTTTTCAACTGCTGACCACAAATATTGAACAATTTATAAATCAAATAAATAGGTAACGATATATTTATATTTTACTGTCAGTAATTGATTATCTAAATATTAATAATTACTAATTGAGAACTTTTGATAGGTTGATAAGTGATGGAATAATTTAATTTTCATACCCTCCCCCTGTCACCCTGACATATCTCAGAACGGGATGAATCTAATCATAAAATAGGTGCGTACCTATTTTATGATATTATATAGACTACCTATATATTAAGGTGTTTTATGACTTTTTTCCAGCCAATGAATGTTTTTAACTATTTTTTAAAGGCTAATTATGTCACGAGGGTATAATATTATATTGTAATATAACCTATTATAATACGAAATAATATTATTTTACTTTAATAGAATAGCATAAATGCATAATATTATGTTATGTTCATATACGCATTATTGTAAATGTATTGGTATTCTGGTCCTAATGTTATCTATCCACTCGAACCACTTCTATAGTCTTGGATTACATTCAGTATAGTCAGTATATAGATATGTAATGGTCAAACAATTTATGGGTGTCTTTCGCATTTTGTTTTGTCGACAGTTCCAATTAAATATACGACCAACAATCAAACTATTCGCGCGTGATCAGCTTGCATAATATGGTGGTATAAGTATCTAATTTTGTTTTTTTTCATTATACCCATGTTCTTTACTTTATAGATCACACCATTTGATCACCGTTAGATGGAAGAGTTAGGTATAGGTACTGATATGTTTAGTATCAATTCATCCTCGAGCTATTTATTATATTGGCAGTAAACGATAGCAGCCCCGAGGAAGTGCTTAAAAGGAATTCCTTTTGGCCAAGTTTTCCTTACACACACATAAATATTGATTAACGTTTGACAGTAAAACATGGTAGGTACCTATATATCGAAAATATAGTAACCATGTAAGTATGTAACTACTGTTGCAGTAGATAATATATAGTTTTATATAATTAACATTAATTACATTAATTACATATTATTATATATTATCAAGATGTGCTCATACTAGGACGAGGAAATTGGTGGAAACAAAACGGAAATTGTTTGTAATAAATCATTCTTCAATCACGATTACTCTGATGAGTCAGGTTTAAATGGATCTGTAATTACATACGTTTATCTTGTAAATAAATTAGGTTAAATGAACTCCGATCAAAGGGTAAACTATTTTTGTAACGTAATTTAGCTGTAACATTTAAAAAAAAGTTATACCTGTATGTAATATAAATACTACACAAATATTTGGTTACATTTTGTACAATGATAATTATTTAAATATACGTTAGTTGAATATACAATGGAACATGGCCGCATTAGCGACAGTGGCACATGTGTCATGTAGTTGAGGGGGTTAGTAATACCTAGTATACCTAGTAGGTATAACATACTAAAGTTCTTAAATTAAATCACTGCAAGTTAGTCGGAAATCCTACGGTTGCCCAGATTAAGCTTGAACAGTCCTTTTAAATTTAGCCATCAGGCAGCAAAAGTCATTCACAAACATATTTATTTAATTTTTTTTTTTTTTGTTGAGGGGTGGGGTTGCGGAGGTATTTCCACAATAATTACTCTTGAACGTTTATTACAAAGCATTTTATAAAGTTGTAGTTGGTTCATATTTTTCCTTTATCCATAGTACTTTTTTAATGCGAATATATATAAATATTTATTATTTGGTTCTTAAATTATCACAACATATTGCGAGTATTGCACTATACGTCTATACTTGTATGGCAGTATATTATTTTAGTAAATTGTATGGCAAACAATTTCGTTCATTTGAAAATAAAATAATATCAAATGTAGGTAATAACACTAATATTATAAACATACCTAATCCACACAAATGTGTAGCCGTGTGGGTCCGTATGGATATGAGCATAGTATAATAAAATATTGTACACAAGAGTATTATACGGTATGTATATAGTGATCGCCGTTCAGAACGATAGATACCACAATTATTATTTAAACGGCGTAGCACGTTCGTTGCTGTATTGATGAGATGTATTTTGAGAAAGATAGATATTTAAATAGTTGAACACTTTACTTGTTACTTATAAAATATAATAAAATAATTTATCGTAGGAAAATTTAAACATCAAAATAATTAGGCGCACTGTTGTAAGCTTTTTAGACCTTTGACTAGTGCTGACTATCTTCTAAAAATGATAGGAGCTCTACCCGTACGGCGTATTTATATGAGTTCTCTCAATGACGAAATGTGGCTTGATGATGTGGCGAGATTCGCATTATTACGCGAATAAGTAAAATAAACTTGTTGTTTTCACCTTTGATCTAGGCTTTCCGTTATTTTTACGTGTGCCATGTATTTGGTTATTAATACCTGCATTACCTATCATAATAATTAAACTAGCTATACAATTTATTATCTATAATAATATAGAAATTAATATTTTAACTCTGTGAATTTTTTGGTTTACTATACAGGTATATCTAAATGTATAATTATTATCAATTACATATACTTGGTTAGAATACCATACTATAATATATTAATTCATGATATTTAGTCGACAAAATATATCTCGAAGATAGCAGAAATAAAAAACAAATAGTTGTCTATAATTTCTTTCATCCCTAAAATCAAACTCAAAGTACAGTCTTTATTATTATAAAAACTTTAATGGATAGACTCATAGACTAACACGTACCTACTTGGAAATATCATGCACCTATACAGCAACTATAGTTACTTATTACTTATTAGTCAATCTAAGCAAAAAAAAAATTTTAATTAAGTACCTTTACGAATAAATACCTATACTGGTAAAATCTACAAACTTGTATAATTGTGGTAAAACACAAATTAATACATCAAAATACAAAAAATTATCAGTATAAGTAAAATAACTTCTACTATTGTAGATAAAATTGTATTTCACTATTTACCGTATAGTAGCCAGTTTAGATTCTCAAAATAGTTTTAAAGTGGTAAAGTTGTAAGAAGGTAACCGATTGCGCGTTAGTTTAAAATAACTTCCCGAAATCAATACGTCGGTTAGTAAATAATGATGATCCTAATCAAACTAATTACAAATCAATTTGTGTTACTGTTTATATTATAGTTTCCATTTGCGTATACATATATTATATATTCATATTTCTGAAACCCTATCCGTGCAACGCTTATAATTATTTACCATTGAAATTTAACCGACCATCCTTTAGTTAATACAAAGTTTATTTAAATGAGGTAAAATATAATATATTATATTTAAGTAAATCAGTAAAAGTTAATATTAGTTCTTAATTAATCTTTTTCTGACCTTTTCATTATAAAACACTAAACTGTTGATTAATTTTTAATGTTACAATGTCAATCAAAATATTATTAAATTTAAATTTATTTCATTCCGCACAAAATACGAATAAAAATTATATCAAAAAATATTTTCTCACAAAATTATGAATATACTTAAATAATATTTCTCATTCTTAAAACCTTTTTTTTTTATTATTATAGAATACGTCTCTCCACCTGAGCCACGCAGGCTTATAATATTATTCAATTCACGTAGGTATGATGCAAATGATTTTTTTTCCACTATTCTTACTATTATATTATAATATCACATTGAATAAAAAAGTAATTATGGGGTATACATTTTAGCACGTAAAGCCCAAGAATTAATGCTGCTATTGGTTAGTCAAAATTGTACTGTATATGTAGTATGCAGTATAATGCACCTTTAAACCTTTTAGTATATTACCTACTCGTATACTATAAAATTATATGCTATATGCACCGAGAAACTAGTAACTATAATATTGCCTTATGCCTACGTTAAGTGAAACATTGTAAGAGAAGAATATTTTATTTTAATAGTTTTTCTTAATTATGTATTCATTCTTTACTGCGTATAACCCGTAGGTATAACTTTTCAGCGTTGAAACAATATTAATAATGAGTGGAAATTCCAATAAACAATTCGAAACAGCCAAGGTACGTTAAGCATTTTATAATTATCTACCAACATCACAACACGTGTCACTAAAAAAAAAAGTTTCAGAAAAACGATTTCAGTGTCATGGTATTAGAACTTAATCATCATTATTATTATTTTTTAATTTAATAAATTAATCGTATCAACGCATGTTTGATGAATTATGATTCTATATACAATAAAAGTATTCCATTTAAATATTAATGCATAGAGAAACAACTTCTATCTCATATAGTTGTCCGATGGGTCCTACGTGATAATCTATAGGAATATAATATCCTGAGGCAAGCGGTATAGGCATGATTTTGGTCTGGATTTGGAGGTTTTTCCGAGCTCTTGTGGTTGTTTTTTTTAGTCCGTCGTGGAAGTTCTTTTGGCCAACTTGTTATCCTTGACTTCCGTGTTGATAGGCAGAGTAATCTCGCTTGTCGTTGCGATGCTGTTTATTTTGCATGAACTCTGCAGAGGCTTTTCGTGCTAATGGTACTTAGCTATTCCATTCCCTTGAATTTATTTTGGAAAGTTTGATCATTGTTGTAATATATACGCCTATTTACGACCTACGAGTACAACACTGTCCTGCGATCAGATTGTTTTCAACCGTTAATCCTGTGCCGATAAGGTGCCACTGCGGGCATACTGCCATGATGGGGCCACGCCACAACGCTGCAGAATATCGAATATTTAAGTATTGTTATAAATATTAAGTACCTACAGAATTTTTTCGTAGTATTTTCGTCGAACAATTATTATTCAACTTCATTACAGTTATTTATTTGCTTCACTTTAATACTTATAATTTCTTATAATTTTTTATAATTTTTTTGTGTGAAACTTTGAACGCATCGAATAAACGTCATAATATTATTATATTATGATTCAACGGGCCGTGGGTGGGACGTCATTGTATTTATTTAATCAATTATTTAATAATTAAAAAATTAATTTAAGTTTTAACATTTCACAGTATTATATAGTTAAACTATATTTAATCCCTTTTTGTAATGTTTTAAAAAAAAAAAACATTTTGAGTGGGGTTGTTAAATTAAGGAACACCGTGGCTTATTTTACCACGAGTATCGTAAATCCTATAGTTACCTATAATACGTCACTGCGTTTATTTCGTAATAGCCATGATAAATTGAACAACAACCGCTACCTGTCAGCTATATAGTTATTAAAAAAAAAAATAATAATAATAAATTCGTCCTCCGAACCGCGGTGGTTGGTCTCTGAACTATAATATTAATATAAAGGTACATGTCATATTATACATAGGGTCACGTAATAAACGCATAAATGAATATTAGCAAATATATAGTAACAAACTATTTAGACAAAAAAACACACGAATGGAGTAAATAAAAGAAATAATTTTTTTTCTTGACCTATTGCAATTTTGGCCGCTCACAGAACAGTCAGCATAATATATTATTTTAGGACGCCTTTGTGTCGCGTCCTTAATACCCACGTGGCCCCATTTTGTACGTGATCTCCGTGCTCCAAAGAAATGTTATATTACTCCTTATTATTCGTAGGTATTTTACTCGCGTTTCCTAACCCTGCCATCATACAGGATGGACCATATTTTATAAACGTAAATGGCCAAATCGATTTTAATGTACTGCAATTCTAGATGCCTATGAACCAGCTAAATGTTGAGTCTTTTATGAAAATATCATTTTTCTTTATAGGTACCTAAGTACCTTACTCACTCTTTTAAGACCCACTATTTTATATACCTTGGTACTTGTCGCCACCACAATGGATACAACGGTACTCAATTTGTTTACAATTCTACTGCAAATCTTTTAGTTGACTGTCAAATAGCACCGAGTAACAGAGACGTACCAAGAAGTAAGTTTTTGAAGTAGGTACCTACCTACTTTGATTCAAAAGGCATATCCACTTATGGCGGAATCAGCTAAAAAAAGGTTTTCATCTGTACTTGACAACTGAAGTTCATAAAATCAAATGAGGACAATAAGAAAAATGGTGACCATGTATGTGGTTATGTATCCACACGTTCGATTTGCTATCGCTCTCGATAGAGTCTAATCCTTATTTAATATACATATAAAGCACTCGCAATGCTCTCGTCGTAACAGTGATGGTATACCTACTGATATAATATTATTTAATCAGCCGTTTGGTGGTATAAACTATATATGTATGGTATGTGTGTTTGTACTTGATAAATGATAATATTATATAAATTCAATTTTCGTCTCAGCTCGAGATCCACTTTAACATTTTTATTTTTTCGTATTCCACGAACGCTTGGCGATTTCTTTGTTCACTGTACCGTACAGAAATTCGCAAACCAACCACTTTCCATTCCGTTATAAACGATAAGGCCAGTTCATCCCTTCTAAGACCCCGAAAAAAAGTTATAGCGTATTTGTAGAATGTTTAATGCTCAAATATAAAATATAAAACATAAACTAAATAAATTCTAGTTGCTGTATGTATATAATATAAACGATGGCCGTGGTTAGTCGTCCATTTTATCTATAATTGTTTCGACGTGTTGTACCTTCTTATATAATTCAGAAACCAAATTTTTTATTGTACTTATGTCAAACGTTAAAATCGTATGCGTTTTGCATTCCATGTAAAAAAATTATAAACCTAAATCAGAACACGGACCTTTAATTTGAGAGTTGAGAAAAATTCCGACAATATTAGGATAGGTACATGAAGCTATAGAGTATGATATAAATAAAAATCAAGCTTAAAATATACTGTTTAATTATCGGTCATTGGACTCTGGGGCGGAAAGAAATTTCGAGTTGACATAGTCTATACTGTTCATGTGGAATTACCAACAGGACTGATTTTGTGCATATGTTGGCACACCAAATTTGTTACATCCTTTATTCCTTTCCAATCTAAACCCTCGCCCCTTTTGAATAACTTTTGAACAGTTTGAACAGTTTAATATGTTAATTTAGGCACAAGTTTTCATATAATGCAATTTCATGGGAGAGTAGGAACAATAGTTACATAATTGTAGACTAATGATACATAACATATCTGCAGAACATAATGCTAATAATACTAAATAAAAACGTACCTAAATATAAAAAAATATACAATGACACTCGTATTATATATAATTTATATGATTGCATATTTTTATATTTAAAATTTAAATTACAAAAACAATATTATTATTATAAATAAAACATTTAAAACAAAAAGTATAAACGTGTAACTAATCACTATATTATTTAAAATCAAGCTGACCGCTGACGTCATGAGCTAACTGATACTCGTTCTACTACTGTGGGTCAAACGTTTCATGCAAATTTTTAACAATTTTCTTTGATAGTCGAGTACGGTATAAACGTGTAAGGTATTAATACACGTGGATACCGTTGGGCGTTGATGAACTAAGCCTTAGTTACTAAAGGGTACCTGATACTTCATGTCAATTTGTATATGTCATAATAAAATAATGATCTATACCTACTCTATAATAATATATATTTTACTTCACAACAGACGACTAACGATCTACACATTCAATTATTTAACAAGAAATAGTGAACAAAATAATTTTTATCATACCATTTATTAAGATTTCAAGATAAATCGAATAAAGTTATTCTCGATAAGAGAATCGGTAAAAATATTTTAACTCGTTACCGAAATTGTATGTAAACATTTATTAATAATTATGACATTTCGCGGCACACCTATGGGAGGCCACGCGGGCACACTGGTTGGGAAACGCTGAGCTATAATAGCAATACGTCTTTACCGAAGTAATAGTAGGTAATAGTAGGTTGAACATTCAAATGTAGACCTCAAATTACATTACTACAAGGTTATTACTTATTAGTAGTTATTATGTAAAAAGTACGAATAAGCATAAAAAAAAATTATAAATTATAATAATGAACCATGCACATTGCACACATCACTAATAATATCATACATCGTATTATAATCATGTTGAAACATGTAATAAACCTTTGATGCATCAACTATTCTGGAAGTGACCAAGTGTAAGTTTGTAAATTGTGATGCTATTGTTCAGGAACCAATGGACCAATGAATCAATTTGAATTAATAACAATTATTTTGATAACACAAATATAGTATATGTATTATACTTTATTAGAAGGCTTAACTGCAGTGACGTTCTCTGGAATTTTCAATGTGGGGAGAGTTGTGGATAATATTTCTAAAAACATGTGTAGGGGGGCTTTCATCATACAAAAAAACGGTTGCGTAAAAAACGGCCAATGGCGGTTTAAACCCCATGACCCCCCTCCCCCTCTCGTGAGTAAGCTCATTGAGCTTAGCAATAGATGATATTAATATATTGATACATTTATATTTTATATACTATAGTATGAAGGTATAAGTACTGAATTATAGTTGTGTACTGTTTATATTAAAAATCCATAATAGTTTTATAAACAACAACCTACAATATTTGATTTATGCACAATCATTATGCGTACGTGTTTATAATTACACAAAAACTAAAACAAATTATTTAAAATTAAAAACCTAGGCATAAAGCTTTATATCTAATATTTATAAAATATGTAAAAAAAAATATATTAGTAATATGTATAACAGAATTAATATAGTAAGCATTTTTTCAAGCTTTATAAATTACTATTATGACATATCGAACTAGCTCTTCCCAGCCGGCGTTGTTCGTGCCAAAATTATTATTATTATCAGACTGTAACCGCAATCTGTGACAAATAGCAGCCCTATAAAATTTAATTTAAAAAAAATATATTATTTTTTCGTGAGCTCGACATTTTTTTATGTGTAAACTACCCTTTAGTTATCTATAAGTGTTGAAAAATAAGCTATAAACACCCTTCAGGTCCCAAGAAATCGTTTGATTTAATGCTTATTGAGAACGGTTCAGTAGTTGTTAAGTCTCTTTATTACAGACATACCAACATCTACTTTAATGTATATGCGAGATGAATATGAATATGGTGATCAATATTATATAGGTAACTGCCAACTGATATACATATCACAAAATGTGGTAGGTACCTACTACGAAAATGGTACTAATAACAGGTGTAATATATCAAGTATGTCGTGTTTGATGCCGTGTTAGAAACTTAGAAGTACGCAAAATATATAGGTAATATAATACATAGGTACCAACTACCAACTAATATTACGTAATACTATATCAGCTGCGTCCGTTATTGTAGCCGTGTTGTAAAATTAAAATGTTACAACTATAATGACGCGTGATCAATGATCTCACTCAGCGTATAACAGCTACCTGTAAACAGTTTCACGCCGGTTATGTAATATTCAAAATTAGATGCCATTGCATCAATACACACACATTCGCTGGCACATCAAATTAATGACGCACCAAGCACTTAAACCTATTTGGGGGGGGGGGGAATTTACACTTGACGATCATTTATTGTCTAGTCACCGGCTACATGACACTCACATGAGAGGGGGTAGTCAGACACGATTCCTATAGGCTATAGACTATAGCTCATTTCAAATAGTCCGATTACTGGATTGAGTTCACACGGGATAGGGCAGTGCTCGGCAGAGTTCAGTCTCTCGGCCGATAACTCGTCACGTGTAAACTAGGCATATATTATATTAAAATATATAGGTACCAATATCATGTACCAACAACCAATGCCGGTCAGAACTCGGTGAGTTTGAGGCTACTGGCTACGAGTTGTATCGACCTATACGTTATAGCTATCGTCGTCGTCCGTTGCGTTCGTCTAAATTTGTGTTACGATAATTGAGAACACGAAACAAACAGTCGCGTCAAGCTTTTGCACCAACCTAATAACAATAATTAATATTATACATCAACGACATCGCGGTGCCGTGGCGGACTTCATAATATTATTCTTCAGAGGCAAGTCTTATATATTCCACCCACTCCGCAAACACCGGTAAAGGCATCGCTACCGTCATAATATTCCTAATAACCAGAGTTTACACTAAAGTACTACTTATTAATACTAATTAATAATCAACCAACCACCCACCCACCCACACCGACTGACCCTATCAAGACATATTCACATATTACTTCCGGGGTCACGCCACTGCGACGAGATGCGGTGGTCACCACCGTCGCCGAGACTATCGGCGGTCGTCGTGCTAGCGGCGGCGTTGACGTGCGCCACTGACGCCGCGAGGATATTGGCTGTGGAGACGATGGCCGGCGTAAGTCACTGGAACTTCATGAGTGGCGTGCTGCGGGCGCTTGTCGACAAAGGTCACGAGGTCACAGCATTTACGCCGTTTCCGTCGGCGGACGGCCACCGACCGCGGGCCAACTACACTGAGGTGGACCTGTCCCGGGAATTATTGGCCGCCCGGGACGGCCAGGTGGCGGACGTCGTGCAGATGTGGCGCACGCCCGTCGGCAACGTGTTTCAGTGGGTGCGACGGAGCCGGGACACTTGTGACAAGATCTACGGCCACCCGGCGATGAGCGACTCGCTGAGGCAGCACCGGGACGGCCGCCGGCCGTTTGACGTCGTCATCGTCGAGCCGTTCCTGTCGGATTGCGTGTCTTACGTGGCCGTCCAGCTGGGCGTGCCGCTCGTCTACGTCACGGCGTTGCCGGCCATCGGGTTGATGGAACGCGCGCACACCGGCCACGCGTCTAACCCTGCGGTCGAGTCGCATCTGGTGGCCGGTCACGGGGTTCCCAAGACGTTCGCGCAGAGGCTGAGCAACTCGGCGCTGTACGCGTACTGTATCGTTGGCGTAGAATACGTGTACAGGGTGCTCAAGTACACCGAGCCCAGAGAGTACGATACGGTACCACCCGTCATGCCGTCGCTGATGTTCGTCAACGGCCATTACGTCAGCGAACCGCCCAACCCCGTCCTGCCGTCCGTCATCCAAGTCGGCGGAATACACCTGAGACCACCCAAGACATTGCCAGAGGTATGTATACGTCAGTGGTGATGATGTTATAGTGACGTGCTCAATTTTTTTTAAAGAGGGTTAGGCATTTTTATTATTTTTAGACTACGTTATAACAAATAAAAAAGTATTCTTGCATTCACCTGCAGGTGCTAAAGTTTTAACGAATACTTTAAAATATCTATTTAATAATACCGGAAGACAGCTAATTCTTTGGTGAACCATTATTTAATGTCCCCCCCTCTTCTATATCAGTGCTGCCAGAAATTATTGTAATAAATATACGGTAGACAATTTTATGTACCTATCTTTTATTAGGGAGATTGTTAAGAAAATAGGAATCCTAAGAAATAATAATTACTTAATTTTCATAACTTTAAATAATTATTATTTTCATCAATAAATTGAAAAATTAACTGGCCTACATTCAAGTATAAGTACTACGCTCTATACTAGCTAGTTGTGAAACTTTTTAAAAACACAGGTTCTAGGGCCGCAG
The DNA here is from genome assembly GCA_949089665.1 of Macrosiphum euphorbiae. Taxonomy (NCBI): domain Eukaryota; kingdom Metazoa; phylum Arthropoda; class Insecta; order Hemiptera; family Aphididae; genus Macrosiphum; species Macrosiphum euphorbiae. Next base: position 31,853,558 of record CARXXK010000001.1, read on the forward strand.
ATTCTTGACACTGTATGTATTTATAATTAATTATAACAAATAATAATAAATAGAAATGAAACTCGATCAATTAATCGGGTTTTGGTTTATCTGTGATCTACAAGATCGTTTGCCCAAACCAGTGTGAAAAAAAACGATAGACTACCAAAAGATCAGAGGTAAAAAAGTCCCAGGAAAAAAGTCCGAGTAAAAAGTCCATATAATTAAAAAGTCTGAGCCATAAAAAGTCAAAGGTAGAAAAAGTCCGGTACATATAATTAGGTAAGAGGAAAAATACGATGTGATGCACAATCAAACGTTCCAATTAGTATATGTTGTAACGAACTGTAATTTTTTTTAAATATATTATTTTAATGTGACGATGGTTAATATACTTAATTAAACTGATAAATCGATATAGGTAGGTGGTAATATATTATGTATATTTTTTGTAAGAATAATAATTTTGATTTGTTTATATAGGTTAAATAATAATAAATACATCGGACTTTCCTACCACGGACTTTTTAGGTATAGGACTTTTTACGTTCGCCCCCCTTGGGCTGTCTTTTTAACGTTATTTTTTATTATAATATTTGGCTAAACAAGAAGGGAATTTAGTTTTTGAAAATCACCCCCCCCCCCCTCCATGGGAGGATCTGTTATTGTTTATAGTCCTGTCTATCTTAGTCGATGGTAGCCGGTAGGTAGGTAATACCTATACTAGGTATATGTTACTATTATTATCAACAAACAGATATCACGTAGCCAATCAACGTCGTCGGGTACGTCTTAATTTCTGAGAAAATATAAAAAATAAAAACTAAATAATATATCATTAGATACTTGAGACAGTACTTAATCGCACACAATACATTTCAACACGTTAATTCATCACCAGCCAAAGTTATCAACCACTAAAATGAACATTTTGTATGTCGACATCGGTGACTTGGGCACCGTCGTATACCGTCGTATAGTCGATTGCGTGTCAAGAATAGCGTTGAATACAGTTGGGAAAGAACACGTTCACGTCATACCTATTTCGTGAGCTACGCGTGAGAACATCATTCTCGACTTCTCGTAAATCAAATAAAACAAAATTTTAATTTTTAAATAACTTTGACGGTTTTTAAGTATTTTAAATAAAATGAAACAATATTTTCAAAAGAGTAAAAACTTTTTTAAAAAAAATGACTGTAAACACTTAAATGCATCATCTGGTATAATATGTAATATTATGTAATTTATGTACATTGTATACCTATTATAATTTAATTACGTGTCCACGCCGATTTTTGCAAAGAATTGACACTCAACTAAACACAAAACGTTTTAAACGTTTGTTTCCGTGTTTCGTATAAACTTGAGATAGCCAATACGGAGAACTTTATTTTGAATTTTAATGTCTTAAAACGGTTAAAAGTTTAATTATTAATTTCCATTAAGTATAGGTAGGTACTTGAATAGTTTTGTAACTTTTAAAGTAACGTAAATACGTGGACAAACACGGCGAGAGACTTTGTAATACCTATTTTAAAATGTACCTATACATTTTAGAGCTTATAGTTTTTATTACTTATTATTTATTATACCGAAGTGCATTATAAAAACTTTTTCGAAAACCATCAAAATATGTAGCCTATACCTACCTACATATTTGGTCCTATTATTATTTAACTACCTACGGGTTTAAAATGTATGATTATTTAGACCTGACGACTTTACTGTAATTATTTGAATAACTCATAAGTACATATTAAATTTTAATGGGTAATTCATACATATTAAACAGTGAACATTAACATAATATAAGAGTAGGTATAAAAACAAAATCAATTTCATGTGTTTTATACTTATGTTAATTCATAGTATATTATTATTTATTACCATATACCTAGATAATTGCGTAGACTAACACAGTATTTCGGTATTCGTTTATATCGTTGTCAATCGTCATATCACTGAATTATTATAATATGACCGAATAAATTAATATTCGATTGTACGAAGCAGGGAATAATGATTAACGACTAATACTACTTAAGAAATATTTTTAACAACAATTAAAAGTTAAAAAAAAGGTGAGTAAGTGAATGTCACTCTGCTGTACAGTGGGTTACTGTATAATGGATGGTATTAAGTTTGGATTCAATACGAAAAACGATTCTGAGACGATTAGTCAGTGTGGATATTTTAAATTATTATACTTATATTGTTATTAGTTATTACTAACTTATTATTAATACGGTAGCTGGTAAGTTGAATTAATATTATAAAATTACAACAAAATAACTAAAATCGTCATTCTTGGTTATTTAATAGGTAATTTCGTCCAAATTTGAACATAAAATAACTTTTAAAAAAATGTATTTTTATATTTATAATATAAACTGTATAACTTTAGCTACATGAAAATTTCACTGAAAGTTTATTTTAACATTTTCTATACACCATAACATTTTGAAAATATTTTGACTCTGTTTGAGCTGTTAACGGACATTGTCAGTTTTCAATTTTTTTTCTGTAATTGTCAATAAAATTGTATATTTTGTTGACTCAAAAGGCTTGAATGCAATTCTGTCAATAATGAATTTAACCTACTGTAGTAGGTACTAATGTCTAAATAATAGTAAAATAAATTACTGTATAAGCATAGGCGTGCGCACGGGGCGAGCCGGTCAAGCCAAGGCTCGACCTGAAACTTTTTAGGGGCATAGTAAAATGTGCGTATATATTTAAATATTTTATTATAATGCTTATATTATAATAATATGTTCGTGGAGATCATGACAATTTTGTTTGTCGTGAAATTATAAAAAAATCAAAAATATTTGTGTGTACCTACCTAACCTAACCAATTCATACATTTAATTAATCTAAAAAAAAACATTATACCTTTATAGGTACAAATACAATAACTATAGTACTATAGACATCGATAGGTTAATATATTATCAACATGTATGTTGGTGTGTTAAAAAAAAAATTAGGGGCGCAGTCCAAATATTAGGGCACTATAATTGTCTAGGCTCGACCAGAAATTTAAGTCTGCGCACGCCTATGTGTATAAGTTTAAAATATATAGTATTATTAATAATATAGTAGTATTATTATACAGCGTCGTCTTCACTCAGAATCGTCTTTTCGTAAGGTTGATTTTATATCATTGAGTTGAAATTTAACACATCCATTACAGATGACTCTCTAGACACCTAATGTACAGCAGAGCATTACCCATTTCCCCCTTTTTTTAATTTTAATACATAAATAATAAGACACCCCTTATATACATATACAGCAGGGCGACTTCTCCAGTTTGTAGTATATTTGAAGTACAACTTCTTTCTTGAGATGTGGGTGGAAAAATATTGTAACGAAAAGGAAACAACAGGAAAAATGAAACGACACGTTTGCTTATTTATTTATATATGTCCATAGCAACCATTAATTAACAAAAATTTCTATCGTAAATTACATATTTTTTTATTGTATTGATTTTTCTCACCCTCTCCCTATTTCACTTATAATTGCACGGGCCCAATTACTTATAAAAGTAATACTCTCTCACTTATTTTTTGAATACATTGAATATACACTAAGTAGAAAATGAATAGGTAGCTTAAACTTAGGCACTTTCATGATAATTAAACAAAGTAAAGTGAAAACATTTTAAATAAGCTAAAGCCTAAAATATAATAATTTATAATACTTTGATTTCAGGATATATTAGAGTTTATTGAACAATCCTCACATGGTGTCATTTATTTCACTTTTGGTTCAACTGTTAAAATGTCTTCAATGCCGGAACACATAAAAAATGCGTTTATTAATGTTTTAGCTCAAATTCCTCAGAGAGTTTTATGGAAATATGAAGATGAATTAGAGAATAAACCGAAAAACGTAATGATGAAAAAGTGGCTTCCCCAACGAGACATCCTAAGTAAATAAACTATAAAAATTATTGATTCTAATAATTGTAAACATGCTTGATTCTGCTCTTTAGTGCACCCTAAAGTTAAACTATTCATCAGTCATGGTGGTATATCTGGATTATATGAAGCCGTGGATGCCGGTATCCCAGTCCTTGGATTTCCTTTATTTGGTGATCAACATAGAAATATAGACAATTTAGTCAATGCTGGGATGGCGATCTCTATGGACTTATTTTCTGTGTCTGAAGAAACATTCTTAAAACATGTTTTAGAACTTATCAACAACAAAAAGTAAAATATAATTATAATAATATAATATAATACTTCTAATATTAGTGAATACAGTTAGTAATAAAAATAATTTAATTTGCATAAGTACTAACTATATATATATTATTTTCCATAGATACACGATAAATGCTAAAACTACTTCAAACTTATTCAAAGATCGACCGATGACACCTGCACAATCGGTTGTTTACTGGACAGAGTATGTACTTCGTCACAAAGGTGCACCACATTTAAAATCGCATGCGGTTAATCTAACGTGGTATCAATATTACTTATTGGATGTTATTTCTTTTGCAATCATTTTAATTTCTGTAGTTCTTTTTGCAATTTACAAAATTGTAAAATGTATTTATAAGTGCATTTCAATATGTTATAATAATGTGAAAGCAAAGATCGAATAGGCAATAAACTTATAATACCTAAATAATAAATGCTATTACAAAACTATTGCATACAATTATACAAAGTACAATCATAATTCCTTTTTATTTCAATTTTGCTGAATTTTGCTTAAAATTAATTTTTGACGAATTTTATCTGAAAATAATTTACTAGTAAAAATGTTGTTATTATTTAAGAATTTTCGGAGGGGGGGGGGGTACAACCCTCTAAGCCCCCCCCACAACTCCTTGATACACCACTGGGTATAATTATTATAAGTTATAACCTATAGTATAAAATATAAATTACGATAAGTCTTATATTAAATACCTACATCTTTATTTCAGTTATTATTTTGAACTGTCAACATTTTTTTTTTTTAATAGTATCTTATTTAACCAGAAATAATCGTGTATTTGATGTTTATAATTTAATATATAATTTATATTATAAACAACGTATTCTGGGCAGTGTCGCAACTTGATTACAAGGGGCCTGTGTTAAAATGGCCAGACTGGGACCATTATTTTCAAATAAGAACTAACAGTCATACCTATAGCTTATTATAACTCTAAAATAAATGTTTTTCTCGTAAGTCATGGTTTAATAGTTAATAACTTTAATTATCTTTATATATAAAAATGGAGACAAAAAATTAGAAATAGCATCAGTTGAGAACGGCTTGGCCGATTTTGCTCAAATTTTTTTTAAATGATAGAGAATGTCGGTGAGCGGGTTTATAGCATAAATTATGGACCTAATTCATGTTAGTTAGAGATTTAGAGACAAAAACTGAGTTACACCGGTGGCGCCCTCTAGCGGATAAAAATATAAATATAAATATAATATAAATAATAATAAAAATCGAAAAAAAAAATATATTTTTATATTCTGGTTGATATACATTTTTTATTATAGACACTTATAACTTTAGAGTAAACAAATATAATAGTTGGCACATTATTCATTTTACTTTGAAACATTATGGTTTTATGTTTTCTATGAACTTTTTCAATCAAAAACGACTATTGTTTTTTGGAGAGAATTTTTATGCTTGAATCATGCCTCCTATGAGAAGAACAAACATTGGACGGCGTACACGTAATGCAAGACACATTAATAGTCACATTTTAAAATAATATAATATCTTCTTATTTATTTTATCCAATTAAATAGATAACAATACAACTAAATAACAAACTTTGAATATAAACAAATGAATAACAATCTTAAAAAAACAATATTTTTTTATTAAAATTAAAAATAAAGAAAAACTTATGTACCTAATTTTATTGAATCAGTCTTTGATTTACAAATTATAAGCATATGATATGTGTTTACATAAGAGGATGAATAATGTACAACAAAACTATTTTTGTCAAAAGTGTAACTTGGATCCTTTTCAACAAATCACCATTCAAATATACGTCATTGAGATAGCACATCTATATATATATAATTTAAATCAAGCAAAAGAGGAAATCTTTGTTACGGTTTGGCTTCGAAACTTCTTATCCAATTGTCATGCATTTTTTTAATGAAAGAGGATATCACGGAGCAGGTTTTGGGCATAAATAAAGTCCGATAATGTTAGTCAATAATTAGTTATCTATATATATAAAGATGGAGAGTGAAAAATGTCGTTACCTCATCAATCGAGAACGGCCAGTCCGATTTGGCTCAATTTTTTTTTAAGATGTTCGTAATTACCAGGAGAAGGTTTTTACGAAAGAAAATTTTAAGAAAATCCATCGGAAAATTAGGAAATCTGGATGTAAAGAATACAACAGTAGAGCAAAACAGTGTATATATATTGGTTGCTATTGGTTAATCGGGCATGTTTGTTGATTTGTATTATTTTTTATAAATATATATACATATAAATGAATGTTTATGTACAGAATAAACCTCTGGGAAGAAGACAGGCTATTTTAAACTGGTTAAATTTGGTTTTTTTTATTCATCTGATATTAGTACGGTTAGGTTAGGTTAGGATTTTGTATTAATAGATTATATTAATCCATTATAGGTGGAACACGACAAATTTGCTATAACTTTAATACATAAGAGTTAAATCATACAGTTACGTACAAACAGCACGGGGTCCGCGATCTACCGCAAGTAGATTGCCTACCTGATAATATACTGCTGCAAATTAGAATTTTTATTCCGGCCAACGAAAAAGTTAAGATACATTTTGAACACCATACACCGAATATTATAAATAACGAATTGAACACAGTTTGAGGCATATAGAGTTGGTACATTGAACGGGAAACGAAGTGCACGGGATCAGCTAGTTTATATATATTTTTGTAAAACAAAATATAAATATTAAATTTTTTTGTTTTCATTTATATTTTAAATTATATTTATATTTATATTAGTTCTAAATGTATTACGATTCACAGGCGCATAGGATTAACTGTTGTACAACAATATATTCACACATAATTAATTTCAAGACATATGCCAATGCATAGCATGTAAGAACAATGAATTCACTGTAGTACACTGTAGTACACCTTAAATAAATGTATAGGTACCTGTTATACTTATAACTTATATTAATAATATATTACCAAACTCACCGTAGACGACTATGATACATCCACTATATAGTGTCAAACTTAATTTATTAATTTATGTACATTAATTTAGGTACAATTACAACGATTTGTCTGTACAAATAAAATGAAATAAATTAAAATATATTAATATATAAATATTAAATACTCCTAAAAATCCGGGATGATCAACTATGACCCCAATACTATTTTAGGTACCTAGGTACACTGTATAAACATTTTTTTCTACTAAAAAGCTATAGGCTATATGTTATCACCCACTTCACTGTGTCTGCAATCTAACACAGATGGCTTACCTGATAATAATATACTGTTCGCATACCATAAGCGAGACTCGCGTCGCCCGCGACTGAAATAGCTCACTTCCCGCCCTTGCCACATAATATACTATTTAAAAGTTTGTAAGTGAGTACCTACTCAAAATAATTAGTTCACACAATATGTTGTTTTGTCTTATAGCTTAATTATTATTTAGAACTATTTTTTTGTACAATAACCTACCCACCATATTTGTTAATAAGTACCCTATATACACTAAGTACACGATAGTATATTAAACTATTTACAATAATGTAATTGCTTGCTATATCCGAGCTTAGTTCTAATTTCAATTTTAACCACTGGTTTTTGAATGCAATATTCATTTAAGAATTTGGTAAACGTATTTATTGTTTAATTATTATAAATAAATATATATATATATAATTTAAATTATAATCCATAATATTAACTATAATTATATTGTGATTTATTTTCTAGTGTAGTAAATTGTAACATCATTTATATCCACAGGTTGTATTTCAAAACGAAACGAAAAACTGTTTTAAATACAACTTAATACAAAAGTACCTGTACAAAAACATCTACCTATGAAGTTTAATTGTTTAGTTTTAATCAATGGCTAAGCTTTTTAAAAAAATATTAAAAAATAGATATCAACATGTATATTTCTAGAGATTTAAATTAAACTGATAAGCTTACCTGTACATGAAAATATGGCTCTATTTGAACTTGATAATTCGTTCTACTGTTTTGTGGTATAAGTGCAATGTTTATATAAAAAAATTAAACATTTATCAACCAAGGGCGAAAACGGTTCGTGTCGATAATAGTATATAATAAATAATTGATAGGAAACGGTTAGAAACTAAAATCGATTATTTATAGCTAATAAAATAAAATATTTTAATATCCACAATTGCACATAACTGATATATTCAATTTGGTACCTATAATAGTATTATATTTTACAGTGTTATTGTTGTATATTATTTATTATTTTATATTAATAATAGCCTCAGAAAGATTGAAGCCTTCTTTATTAAGTTAGGTAATATTTCCATTGGATGTTATTAAATAAATTGAAATATAAATACATTTTTAAAAAAACTTTATTTTTTATCGTGATCCGTTTTTAAGAAGTTTACTTTTTCAAATAAATTACAAAATTCATTTTTATTTTATTTTCTGTAGCCGGATATTTTTAAACAGTTCTCAGTATTTCAATCTATAAAAATCCAATTTTTTACGAGTGGTTTATTACTTATCGTTCCTAGAACTTATAAATATTTTAATTTTTAATTTTTTTTTGTTTTTAATAATTTTAAATGATGTAAAAAATATTTGTAAAAACGTTCAAACTTTATTAAATAATTAGAGTCTTAAGTTGAAATTAATATTTAGTATCCAACTGTCATATTATATATCGAGTATACTCCTATTGAACCAGTTAAAAATATTAATATTATATTACAACCTATAGTATATTTTGGTGCCAGTACATACAGCATAATATTATATTTAAACCCAAATTTTACTATAGAATGTACATTAAATTATAAATAATACAAGCAGAATGAGCTCCACTAAGCAATATTGACGGGGATTCTAAATTACAGAACCATAAACGTGTTCATCTCATCAAATCGCAGTATTTTTGGTTTTTTCTATGTACAATATACATTGTTGATAAAACGTTTTGTTCATTACCTAGTCAAATAGTTTAAGAATTAAACGAATGGTTCCTCGCTCACAACAAACCAAAATTATACCAGTACAATATAGACGCGATTTCCACAAGTTATGTAAATTAATCTTACATCAGTCAACACGATTAATAATAATATCAAATAAAAACCAAACAAAGTACAAAGCAAAAACGCTTATTGGTGTTAATGTACCATACGATTACGGTTTTATAGCAATATTTATAATTTATAAGTATAATTTTTTTACATAGACATTTCTTTTGGTACGGGGCTAGAATTCTGACCACAGTACTTTCGGCCAATCTTAGGCGATTAAGGGAGGTACCGCAGGGCATAGACAACAGATACAGCTGATCATTGACTAACGGATATATGGCACAAACGAGGCAATACTGCACTGTCGGGTTATATTACCTAACACCTAAAATAGCCGTCGGCAGGCACACGGTGCACAAATTATGTGAGGATAAACCTGCCCAACGACTGCAAACAAGGGGACAACAACTGTCGGACACAAACGGTTGCAAGTATACGGATTTGCACTATTGTCCTGTTAAAATGCAGCCGGATACAAATGCGCTGAGCGAACTCGGGATAACCGTGAGTACTACACAGGAGTGTCAAAGGTGATAAGTGAGGGGACAAACTAAACTCACTTTCAAACCGGTGGCCAAACACTATCCTCAGAAAACTATAAACTTAAAGGTCTATGTCTCGGTCAGCACCGCAGCAAAACATTCGCCGAGCGAATCTCTTCACCCGGCTCCATAGTGACATATTTTAGGTCTGGAGGCCGTTTCTGAGGTTTCCATTTCTGCAACATCTCCACTGCCGCAAAGGAATACCGTTTCCTGTAAGCTGGCGGTCCCGGGTCCAAAGGTTTTGTCAAACCATTTTTCGACTCGGCATCTCTTCCAATTGACTGCGGTGCCATGTTGTGTATTGGACTAAACTGTTGGGCGTCGACCGGCTTAACCAGTGGGAAAGTTGGCGAGACGGACAACACTGAGTCGGTGTCGATAAGTTCTGAGGCGACGGGTGTCATTACTGCACTGTATTACTTATAGTTGTTTCCACATACGATGAATCCGACAAAACGGTAATTTTCGTGGGCAGCATCGACTCCGGCATTTGTTAGGAATGCCATATCGAGCATCGATGTACATAGTCTTTTAGCCTCTTAATATCACTAATGTCGACGGGTATCTGACGATTTCCACACAAATCGTTTGAGGACTGCAAATCGATCTGAACGGCCTCGCCTTCGGAAATTAACTGCTTTGGCATGATAGGTAACGATGTATATCGTCGATGCAGTTTTAAACAGGTGAGATCATGGTCTTGAAACCTTTTAGGTTTTCGATCGTCAAACACCTGTATCATTATTTCGGTAGAGGACTGTATCTTGGCTTCGGACGAATATTATTCACTGCTGCGATATCAGACATAATAATAATCTGATATAGGATAACCGATAAGGTCAATATATATACAACAATTTAACTCTGTATTATAATCAATGAGTGTTGTAAATAATATATTTACTGATTTAATGCGAACTAAACATAATTCAAACAGTTATACGCTACCCATAGTTACAAGATTTGTAAAGTTTTTTTTTAAAACCAGTCAGTGGGGCCCATTATTTTTTTGAAATAATAAATAAAAAAACTAGAGTGTGTTTGTAGTACCTACGTATCTACAGGGGAAGTAAAACTTTTTTAGCACATGATCATATGAGTTGTGTGTAATAAAAGATTAAATCGCATATTTATACGTATTCGTCATCTGTATACCATAGTTTACATCTGTAATATAATAGGTATTATGTAAGTTTTGTACATTTGTACTAAATTACGTATCTGTGCACTGTTTGAATGTATAGGTATTACAATATAATATGTGGTTTTACACATAATAATAATTCACGTGATAATAATATAAATAATTATTAGTTCAATATTAAAAAGCTTATTCGTTGTAAATTGTAATGAGTAAAATTAAAATTACAGTCAACTCAATTTGTGAATAAAAAATATATTTGATAATAATATATTATACTATTATGTGTGTTCATGACTATTATAGGTATATATTAATTATTTAAATTAGCAGTATAATATAATTATGTACCTACCAATGACCAGTCACGGTTCTGTTTAATCAGAGTTTATAATATTAGTATACGCGTGTTCACGGCATATAACAATATTTTATTGTTTATTCTCTATAATATGTTATGTATTAGACATGATTTTTGTATATATAAAAAAAAATATATTCTTATATAATAATAACTATTGATTAAGCTTATATTTTATGTTAAAATTGTTACTTATTCACTATTGTCACAATTTTAAATGTATTTGTAATTCGTCCATAAATTAATAAATAAAATAAAATAAATTAATATAAGCTACAGGTGACAACACTTGGTTGATTTCATGCGTTCCGTCCAGGATCTTCATTACAAATGTAAATGTACTATTATATTATCAATTTAACCAGCTTGAGAGACGATAAGCAACAACCAAACGTGGACCTATAAGTAATTCACTTTATTTATTAAAGTAAATTAATTATTGGCGATTTAAGTTAGTCGGAATGCGATCTAATTTATAATCCTAATTATTTTCTAACGTGTTGAAAGCATTTAGTCATCATTATAAATTATAAACAATTAATAACTAAATAAATACCCATGAAATGTAAACTAATATATATTTAAAAAAAATATATAAAATGCATTTCAACGGAATTCTCGTGATTTTTCAAAACGTAAATTGTAGGTTTAGGTCAATCACTAAAAATTACACCTATGAAAACACTGATAGAACGAAACAATATTATCAATAGAACATTCAACATTTTAAAATTGAAATATTTACTTGAAACCAATTTTTAACAAAATCGACTTTTATTTATTTTAATACTAGCTGAACCCGTGCACCTCGTCGCCCATTAAAAATACCTACTCCATATGTATTTTACGGATTATATTAATCTCAAAACGTTAATTAACATAATCAAAAAGGGATTACCCATCATTTGTGCCCAGGTTCACGCTTGCCAACTACAGAAGGGCATTCTGATATACAATATTTCTCGTTTTACCATCTGGGGCGTACACATACAAATCTTCCGGTCTCCCGACGCGGGAGCAGGCAACATACAGCTGTCCATGGGAGAAGCATGGATTTTCCAAATTTAGGCCACACACTTGTAGTGATTGGCCCTGTGCCTTGTTGATGGTCATGGCAAAAGCGATTCGCACCGGAAACTGCAAACGTTTGAACGTGAAGGGCAAATCCGTAGGAATCATTGGGATTCGGGGCAACATTACATATTCGCCCATAAACTTTCCGTTTAAAATTGTAGCCTCGATAATGTTGTTCATCAATTTCGTTACCGAAAGCCTGGTACCATTACAGAGTCGTGGAGGATTGATGTTTCGTAGAAGAATGACGGGAACGCCAATTTTCAACGATAGAACGTGCGGTGGCATGCCTGGCAAATCAAGCGAATTTAAGAATTCAGGTGGATAATTGACTTCCTCGTCTTGACTCGTTACAATGTCTATGGACTTGTAAGTTTTCAATTCGCCTGGTACCTTGTTTTGAATTCTGAAATTGATAGCATTCACATCGATGTTTTTGGCTGCCAATATGGCCCGGGCACCGAGCCACTGAAGATTTTTGTAATTTTGTGGCAGATTCGGGAAGACCTTTGCAATTAACTCATCTGCGGTAGCCGTGATCTTACAGAAATCGGCCGGCAATGTGATGCATTGTGTTGATTGATCGACGGTCATTAAGCCATTACCCATATCTAACAATTGTTTTGCGAACAAATCTGCCGATGCCTCATTCCGTAGTTGTACCCGCATATTAGTCTTCAAGCTCAATTTATGCACGTGCAGCCACAAACCTGAAGATTTGAGACATGCATTGAGTTCATCTGCTGGGGTTGAACGTGGTATTACCGGTAGAGTTTGCCGAAAATCACCGGACAGCAAAATGAGTGCACCACCGAATAATAGGCCAGGATTTCCTCTTAAATCTCTTAGGGTGCGATCAAGGGCTTCTAATGATTTTTTGTGCGCCATTGTACATTCGTCCCACACAATGATCGTACATGATCGGAGGATTTTCCCGATTCCTGAATTTTTAGTGATATTGCACGTTGGTCTCTCCGTGAATTGTACGTTCAACGGTAATTTCAGTGTTGAATGCGCGGTTCGCCCACCCTCCAGAAGAGTTGCTGCAATTCCTGAAGATGCCATAGCCAGTGCAGTATCGTTTTGGGAGCGTATCGCTGCCAAAATTATTGAGATTAGGAAAGTCTTGCCCGTGCCCCCAGGCGCATCCAGGAAATACAATCCTCCGCTTTTACTTTTGATTGCCTGCATAATTCTGTCGTACGCAATACGTTGTTCAGTAACCAACTTTGGGAGATTCTTTTGAACAGATCTACCCATTTCGGCGTCGTCAAACTGTGGCTCACGTTGCAAATCTCGATTAAAACGGCCGTTGATGGATCGATTCGGCGAAGGCAGTCCAAGTTGAACCAGAGCTTTGTTAACGATTTCCAAACACATGTCCTCAATCTCAATTAATGCCTCATTATACACAATGGGGGAAAAACGAATGTCCGGAACTTGATTCGTAGTACGCAATCGATGTAAAATGTCTTCGCTCATGTAGTCTCTGTATTTTTCCCAAAGGTCTTTTGGATTTGATGGGAAGCACGTTGTTAAGATTATCGCAAATAGAGAGCGTATTTGCCGTGGTCGAGCAATATTCGATGCATCAGCGAGTGAAATATCCCAATGGGCATCGTTTTCAAGAAGATGTAACTCTTGGCAAGCTGCATGATACGTGGCACAAACCCGCCCGTCCACCGTTCTCAATTCTTCGAAGGATGTCGGCCCACGTACATTGATTAACAGTAAGCGCAAGTAAAAGCATTCCAAATTGTTTGGATGAACTGTGTATAAACGGCCTAACGCATCGGTCATATATAAACCTGAGTGCCCCTCCACTGCCTTGCCCTGTATGCGACGTTGAAACTTTTTCACGGAAGTATTCCATCTGTAATAAGTCGGCACCTCAGAATAAAGTAGCGTCTTTGCAAACGTATCTTGGTTGCACAATGAAAAAAATGCAGTTAACGTGGTCGGAGGTGGGGACATTGCTCTTGCACGTATATTGCCGGCCGTGAAGTACACACGCTGGCCATTTTCAAGATGCACTGCCAAATGAACCACAGTTGGATGTCGATCATGGATTTGAAATGATAATATGCGCCAAATTGCCTCATTACTACTAATGTAGCGGCCGAGTTGATATTGATTTATTTCATCGATAGTTCTAGTTCTATTTTCCACACCAAACACTGCCATATCGCCCCCTTTGTTGACATATTTGCAAATGTATTTGATGGATTTCACAGAATTGCAATACTCAACATTGATGTGTGCCTTGAACGTCTTTGAGAGTAATGGTGAATACGGTACAACCCAACGATTATCAACTTCGACGTCAATATTACGTACTTTTAGAGTGATAGATTTGCCGCCATCCGTGGTTGATCGTCGACGATAGAGTGGATACCCGTCATTCCCGGTGATGGTCTCACTAACCAAAGCTCTCGGGTATCGCTTGGTGCATTTCCCATCAGACATGCATGGTGAGGAAGGGTTGAGTGCCCCACATGGACCATGAATCATGTTTTTTGTGACGACCTCTAATAAAACTGGGTCTCCGTCGCCATCGGGTAATTCTGCAGAAATAAGCTGATCAATTATATCTGGTGTTAATTTTGTGATCATCCAGATTAAAATGTGTGCATGGGGCAATCCCCGTTTTTGCCATTCGATGGAATACATCCAACAGCGTGTCTCTCCAAAAACTGCCAAACTGTGCTAGAACTGCGGGACTATTTATCGATCGTTTGTTGTTGGGCATAATAAATTAACTAATAATAGTAGAAATTCTTATAATAGTTGCAATTGAATTCAGTTATAAAAATGAATCGTTAGGCACTATAATAAATAACAAACGTGTTAAACCATTGGCAACCAATAACTATTATTATTATAGCTTTGAAACCCACGGTAACTATTTAAAAACTAAAAGGTCCATAAGTTTCAAAATATTATATAATTGATATGAAATCTTGGTAACCTTAGTAACCATGGCAACCTTGGTAACCATGGTAACATGGACACACTGACATACATTCATTTTTATATATATAGATTAATTGCAATAATTCAAAACAAATAACCATAGATTGGTAGGAACCTGAAATATTCATTAAATATTCATATTCGCATTTAATGAAATAACATAGTTTTAAAAATAGTTTGTCTTCTTTTTGATATTCAACTTATTTTTTTTGACTTATGATAATACAATTTTTGCTTGAATACTTACTGTAATTCAAAAAAAAGTAAGTTTAAATCCACATAGTTATTTAATGAGTACCTTTTACAATTTTACATATATAGGTAATAATAATAATAATAATAATGTATTCAACTCAACTTAGGTAGGATACACAAATATAAATTAATATTTAATTTAAATGATAATATGAATGGTGCTGATTACCCCTCTCTTGAAGCAAGCTTTTGATGAGAGGGGAAGGCTTCAGATATTAATTACCTATACAAGTAATAAATTATTAACATATTTTTTTAAATTTATGAAAGTGGTAAAGGTAGTAAAAGTAGTTAGACATGGTAATACATGGCTGTCGTTGTCATCAAAATATGTTAACAACAAAATTAAAGTAGTGTATAGAAATCAATTATTAACGATTATTGTAGAAGATTACGACGATAAGACTAAATTCAATAGGATATATAATACCTATATAATACTCAATAATAGTATATGTATATCCAGCGATAGACTATGCTTGCAGTCAAACTACCAATGACGTCGTAAAAGTAAACGAGTATAATATTATGAGAACCCCTTGTTGAATAATAATTATTTACAGTTTAGAGGGGTTAACACAGTCTATGAGGGCTATCGCCTACTGTAGTACCTCCTAATGCTTTAAGAACGTTACCCAAGTTTTTTTTATATTAACTTCAATCTTTTGTTAATAGCATATGAATAATATTATGAATAACCTTTCCATCGTACGACGTACAGTACATATATGATATATCTATGATAGTATCACGGTTTGTTATTGATGTATTACGCGTTATAAGCAGTTATAAGTACCTAATGGATATCGTGATAGGATTAATTTGCAATTTATTATAGATACCTATTATAGGTCATTTTTTTTTAATACCATAGATAATAGTATATAATATGTCTTATTCCTAGACTGACATACCGTCTCCGCTCAGAATCGTTTTTCTTATACAATGATATTATATCATTGAATTCAAATTTAATACCATCCATTATACAGTGACCCACTTGTAACCTACTGTACAGCAGAACACCTTTTTTTTAACCTGCAAGAACAATGTTTAAATTTTAACTGAGAATCGTTTAAATTTATCAAATGCTTATAATTTAATCGTCAAAAATATTAATTAAGTAAATACATTTTTAGTCATTCCTACTGATATCTCTGTATATAAATACATAAATATAATACAATTATTACCTACATCTATTTAATCTTATACATTTATAGGCACTACCCGGTCTGTTTACGGTTTACCAAAGTAAATATCTAAATCGAAAAATATCCTATAGATTGTTATTGTTATTGTTATATTTGGAACTATTCGTAATCATAATTTAAACATTTGTACACCTCCCCAAACTTTGGAAAATACATTTTCCCATGGCGATACTGCTATGTATAACCATTACATTATGTCATTGGCATTTAAGTATTTCATACGATCGAGTTTACGATTAGTACTGGCAACAAGTACCCACCTAACAAATACTTACTTGCAACGACCACCAAGTATTTATATTTTTCAAAAATTTCAAAAATTTCTTTTTATATTGTAGTTTTAATTTTTAAGGTCACGTAACTAGTACCAAATAGTTTAAAAATTAACTAAAAAACTTTAAAAAATTTAGAAATTTTGATGTTCGTTAAAAACACCTACTAGTCAAAAACTAGATTGTATAAAAATTGTGGAAATGGTCTAAATGGTAGCACCTGCGTCCTGCAGTACCACCATGGGTAAATTGATTTCCCAAAATGTTGAGATTTCATTATAAGATGTACAAAGGATAAAATATGGATAACAAATCGTATAACAAAATAAATAACAATCGTTAGGATATTTTTCAACTTAGATATTTAATTTGGTGGAACTGGAGTCTGGGGTAACGGACATCTAAGGCTTTAGCTTTTAACTATACCTACTTACTGATCTGATACATTTACTAAGTGATACGATGAATGTATACCTACATTTTACAATGATCTATGTTTGTTTAATTTTTTATTAATTTTTCACCACTCGTCACAATTTGGGGGCGGTAAAAAGTTTCGATTTTTTCTGGTACCTATGAAAATGAATCTAATTGGTACTTTGTAGGGTCGAAATTCAAAAGTAAAAATAGTGGGCAAGTGGGTATCGCTCTGCTGTACAGTAGGTTCCAAGTGGGTCACTGTATAATGGATGATATTACATTTGAATTCAATGATATTGTATCATTGTATAAGAAAAACGATTCTGAGCGGAGACTACGGTATCGGTATGCCCTTCTAGGGACTAGGTATAAGACATATTATATACTTATCTATGGTATTAAAAAAAATTGACCTATAATGAATTCCAAATTAATCATATCACAATATCCATTAGGTACTTATAACGCGTTACCTATACGGCTATACACCAACAACAAACCGTGATACGATCATAGATATATAGTACTATAGTAGTATACTTTAGAAGTTTCAAGTACACACGAATAATATTATACAATCACAACAAAATAACTAAAATAGTTATTCTTGGTTTTTTATTATGTAATTTCGTCCAAATTTGAATTTAAAATGTCTGTAAAAAATAACTGTGTTCATATATTTTTTTGTTATTTTGGTTACAGTATGAACTAATTATGAGAACCTTTGTTTTAAATTTGCAATCCTTGGCTATAAAAACTGAACATTTTATAATTTATTAATTAGGTACAATGATTGATAATTTTCGAGATTTTGATAAATTTTGTCAAAATTCGATCTTAAAATGCTTATAAAAAAAAATCGTGCCTATGTATTTTTAATATTTTTCAATTGCTATTGTAACAATATATCAGGAGCCTTGTATTAAATTTTTACTCTTTTTGGCCAAATAGATAAAACTTTATTGATATTTATAGAAAAAAAAACTAAAAAAATTTAAAACTGAAAATGTCTGAACAATTTTTACGAATTCTTAACTCAAAACAATTTGCTAATTTTCGTGATTTTTCCATATTTTTACAATTTTTGAACTTTAAATGCTTAAAAAAAAAACTGTGACTAACGATTTTTAATATTTTTCATTTGTCTTTGAAAAAATATAGTAGGAGCCTTGTATTAAATTTTCAAGTTTCTTTAACCAACAAATAAAATTTTATTGATATTTCTAGAAATAAAAACTAAAAAAAAATGAAAATGTCCCTAAACAGTTCAAAATAAATCAAAATATTTTGAAAATGTTATCGTGTATAGAAAATGCAAATAAAAACAACCAGTGAAAATTTCATGTATCTACGGTCATTTGTTTTAAAGTTACACCAAAAACCAAATTCAATTTTCTGAAAAATCGATTTTGCGTAAAAATTCCCGTTTTTCCTCAATTTTCCTTAATTTTTCTTTTGTTTTTCTTGGCGCTTTTGAAAAGTACTGGGAATTTTGACCTCCTCAATGCACCAACGATATTCACTTTCCAATCGAACAAGATACTGAAGTCGAAAATCGAAGCATTATTTCGACTACTAATCGTGTACACAGACACAAAAAAAAAAATTAAAAAAAATAAAAAAAAAATATAAAAACACTTAAACACACATCATTGTAAAATCAATGCATTCTTCGTTCCACTCAGAATCTAAAATTTTAGAATTAGAAAAACAGGAATTTATACTCAAACTCAGTTCTCAACAAAATCGATTTTCGTTTATGGTGTATAACTTAAATACTAATAACCGTAGATACCTACTTTAAATTGTTTCCAAATGTTTATATATGACTTTTTTTCAAACATTATTATATTTTAATTTTTCAAGCTATTTACAGGCATGAAGTATGTTTGTTGTTTTTTTTTTTTAATTATT
The DNA here is from genome assembly GCA_949089665.1 of Macrosiphum euphorbiae. Classification (NCBI taxonomy): domain Eukaryota; kingdom Metazoa; phylum Arthropoda; class Insecta; order Hemiptera; family Aphididae; genus Macrosiphum; species Macrosiphum euphorbiae. Next base: position 31,872,985 of record CARXXK010000001.1, read on the forward strand.
GTCTCAAAATAATTTTATTTGGATTTTGGACCAACTCGACTATGAAGTTTTCCGAAGAGAACTAAGAAGTCTACGATACGATCGTACAATGTACATTATCGTACCAAAGAGTAATTTCTACGATTTTATTTTTGGATATTGTCATTCGTCGTGGATACCAGTGTTGTATAGTAGTTACTGAACAGTACGGCAGAATATAATATTTTATGGGTTTTTCTGTTTTTGTTTATCAATACCCACCTGCACGATTATAAATTATTATAATCGTGATACCTATCTATCGGTCGTTGATTACCTAATTATTATTTATTACACACAGAGCGTGGCTGTGACTTGCGAGTTGTAAGCTTATAGTAGGTACCTACCTAATAATACCTATTTGGTAAGAATTTTGATAGTTTCGACGTACCTGTATTTTAATGTTTATCAATTCCATTCTGAATTAAGTAATAATATATTATGTCAATTTTATTATAGGTATTTTGTTTTTGTGAATACATCTTACGAGTTGCGATTTACGATCAACACATAAGTAGGTACTTACCTACTTCGTTTGGAATTTTTGGAGCACAACAGTCAACAGTGAAAATTAATAATATTATGCGATTTTCCTGTACGTAAAAAATAATTGTCTAAAATGCAGCTTCCCGATCGAAGGTAATAGTTATTTGGTATTAGTTTAAGATTTAAGCCACTGGTTTAAAATTAGATAGGTACTGTATAAAAACTAACCAATTTTTTATTCATTTAGTATTGATATTATGTTATTCTTTCTATTGAATGAAATACTTTTTACCAGGCATAGCCATATTATTATTATATTATATACTATATAGCTACTCTTTTTTTCCATCAGTTTAAGATCACTTAAGCGATAAGCCATGTGTATTAACGAAGGGAAATATTTCCAATAGGTACATTAATAAATTCAAGTTAATCACACACTAGCGACACAACACACCCCTACAAATTAATTCCATTATTTTTCAATCTACCTACATACGTATTATATCAATTGATAGATGTAAACTACCTCTAGGTTCGAAAATTAATTTAAAAATACTCAACAACTATGTAATGTTTAACGTTTTAGGAGAAAATATTTTAAAACATTAAAATATTGAGGTAAAATTGAGGTAGGTATAATTTTTATTAGGTAGGTGTGTATTTTGAAGGCAAGGTTGATTTATTCTTGATCTGTACACTTTTGAGTTTTATTTGAATAATATATTAATTGTTAGGTACTTACCTACAACCTACTTTTACATACAATTATACAAAATATCTAAAACAGTTCTTAAAAATGTTAGCTAGGTAGGTACACCTAGGTCAGTAATATATCATTCAAATAAGGTAAAAAAAAAACCACAAACAAATAATAACAATATATTTTACTTAAAATAATTATTATGAGACTTAAAAGGCTCTGTTTCTTGGCTTAATGTATATCTTAAAATATATGATGTAATTGATTTACATTTTAAAAAGCTTTTCTTAGCATATGCAAAAAAAAAATTAACATAATGGAATTATAATTATTATTAATATTAATTATAATTGTTCAAATATAACCTACCGGCTACCAATATTGAGATTTGAGATGCAAAATATCTAATTTTAAAATAATGCTAATTATACCTATTCATATTTCATACACATAGACTTCTAACTAAAGTTAACTATTTAGTTAATAGGTCTATGTTCATTATATTTTACCTACATTATAAATAAAATAGGTATGGTTTTGTACCTATCTTAATATACCTGTCCGTGTGTAAGTGTAAATTGTTCAAACTCCTATTTAAAGGATGTAACGATTATGATGAACATTTTTGTGTTTGCTTGAGTGGGTCCTTCTTATTGGTTTAGATTCCAAGTAGGCCCGACCCGGGGAGGGGCTCAAAAAGGGATTTTGAGATTTACGATTAAAATTTTGGTTTATAAATGGTATTGGTATAGGAGGAATAATTAGTAGAAATTAGTATTTATTTATTATTGGTTGCCATTGGTTAAAGTTAATGTTTGCATTAAATCGAATTTTCAAACATTACCTACCAAGGTGGCTGAGTTGCACTTACTGCAGCGAGTGACACCCAAAAGGAGTTGAAAAATCTTAATTTTTTTAAGACTTTTTATTTTTTAGGGCAACGTAAAGTGTGGGATTAGCTAATATACTTTATAGTATATACTTTAATTATTATTTATTGGTGTGATTGGTAATAAATATGTAATTTTGTTATATTAATTTACATTCTCATTACACGGACATATAGTACCTATATTGATAGTTGTATAAAGTTATAAGTAAAATATGTCTTAGATAGTTTATTATAATATTCTGTCATTAAGAAACCAGTTGAACAACACATTTTTAAAGCCCTTTTGCCTTTTTATGTTTATTAAATGTGGTTTTACCATTTTGATTATGTTTTAGAAAATTTAGAAATTGTTAACGTATATTATACTTTATACTTTATAAATCTAATTTAAATTTATATCACTACCTAAACCATTGTAAATCAAAAGAATTAAATACATCTTTGTTATTGTTACGTTTTAGAAAACTGTTTCAACAACGCCGTCATCGTAGAGAAGAAATTGAAGCTCAGCTGCGTAGAACACAGATTGAAAGTACTAGTTCTGAAGATGAAGAGTCATTTGAAGATGTATCAGATGATGAAGTGGTAAATGAAAATGAATCAGAAGAAGAAGTAGCAAATGAAGGTGAATCAGAAGAAGAAGTAGCAAATGAAGGTGAATCAGAAGAAGAAGTAGCAAATGAAGGGGAATCAGAAGAAGAAGTAGCAAATGAAGGCGAATCAGAAGAAGAAGTGTTAAATGAAAATGAATCAGAAGAAGAAGTGGTAAATGAAGATGAATCAGAAGAAGAAATAGTAAACGAAGAGGTATCCGAAGAAGAAGGCTTAAATGAAGATGAATCAGAAGAAGAAGTAGCAAATGAAGATGAATCAGAAGGAGAAGTAGCAAATGATGATGAATCAGAAGAAGAAATGGTAAGTGAAGATGAATCAGAAAAAGAAGAAGAAGACGTAGATGATGAAGAAGAGTACAATACAAGTTTCAGTGAAAAAAGCTTAGCAAATAGCAGCAACGGTCATAATAGTTCTAGTAATCTTTCAAACACAACAAAAGTTAAACTTGACGATAGGTAAGGAATTTTAAACATTAAATTATTTATGATAAATTATTAGTAAATAGGTACTTATTCTTTTTATTTTTTAGTCAATTATCTGTTGTCCATGATGAATCTTTCAATGAGACATTACAGGATAATACTAAACTTGCTAAAAATAATAGTGAACTAATGAACAAAAATAATTCCGATGATGATGATGATGATGCTTTGCACGACTCTAATTTTAATATGAATGATCGACAAAATCGAGTTGTTGAATGGATGGTTGCCAGAGAAAGTCAAAAACCATATGGTGGAATAATTGGCAAGTTTAAATTAAAAAATATTAGAGTATAGGTAGTAATTTAATTTACTTTATATTAATATAGCAACTGATATGGGTACCACCGATTGTAAAATTACCATATTAATGAATTTGTTAACGAAGTCCAAACCTTCTAATTCAGTTAACACACAATCAGAAGGAGAAACTGATTTGGATGAAACAATTGTCACCTCAAAAGGATGTACATTGATTTTGTGTCCAAAATCAAGTATAGATCATTGGTTTGATCGTATGAACGAAAAAAAAAATCTGGGTTCATTAAACGTGTGGCTACATTATGGAAGAAATCGAGATATATCACTGCAGGAGTAATTTATTTTATTATTATTGTTACTAATATATAAAAATTGCAATAGATACATTTTTCTTTTAAAATTCTAGTTTAACTCAAAAAGATGTCGTTATCACAACAGTTACCCTGATTCTTTCAGGTTTCCGCAACAAAGTAAATGTAAGAATATACTCTTAATAACTCTTTCTTAAGACTAGTTGGTTACCTACCTTTATAATTTTTGATTTAGTGTTTACTTTACATAAGTTGTCATGCTTTGAAAAACAGTTTAATACAGTATTATGAATCAAAACTGGTGGACAGCATTATAAACATACTAATTAATTCAATATTTCAATACCTAATGTTCGTAAAATTTTAAATCAAATATTTTATTTTTAGAATCCATTATACCAAATAAAATGGCATCGAATAATATTGGATGATAATAAGCTTTATAATTATAAGCAGCAAACTTCCAAGGCTTTATGTCAATTATCAGGCATTTGTCATTGGGTTTTTTGTGGACCTACAATTATTGACAATGATGATGATGAAGCTGTCTATAGTTTAATTAAATTTATAAATTATACACCATTAAATATATTTGAAGTAAGATAAAAAATAGTATACACTACAGTAAAAAAATATGTAACTAAATATATTTGAAATTTGATTTCAGAATTGGAAAAAGTGGATAAAAGTAAATCAAGGTGTATCAATATATGAAAAGTTGGGACATTTATATTATAAAAAGAAAATTGTTTGAATAGAAGGTGATATTTATTATCTTCATTCAAACAATTATATGTTAATAATTATTAATTTTTGTATTGAATTATTTTACTCAAATTCTAGTTATGAATTTGTTTTATACTAATGTTTTAAAATTTTATTTACTGAAAGGGACTGGTCAGAAAATTTTTAATTATAGATGTACCTATGCATCAACAAATAATATTTTAATTGTAAAGAATGTCTCATAAAATATTGTCAATCAGACATTATTTGAATATACTATATTATAGGCAATAATAATGTAACTTACCTATATTGAAATCAACTGGAACAGCAACTTCACCTGAGTTGGTTTGTTGGGTCTCCGGTTGAACAATATAAGTAACACTTAAATTATCTGTTTTATTTTAATTATTTTAATAGTACCTATTCTTCACTGTTTATGTTGTGTCAAATCTGAAACAGGCTGTCATGGGTTGAATATTAAATAGTAAAGTAGTCCTATCTGACTTGAGAACCTAACTGAAAACTTAATTCAAAGTCATTTAGCTTCTCAAGTTTAGGTAGATATACATATCCAATATTCCGGCCACTTTTTATTTCCAATACTAACAGCAATATGATTAATGTACCCAATGAAATAATAATATTTTTATTACTACATTGAAATTAAAATCAATAAAAAAAATTGTCTATATTATGTAAAATATCAAATTGTTGACAATAATTTATCATTTAATATTCCTAATTTCGGTTGCAAATGTTCGAATTGGAATTTTTTGGTATAACTAATTATGTTATGATACTAAAAGTGACTGATATCTGATCTTATTTATATTTTAATTAAGTTTTATTTTTTACTATCTATTTGATTATTTGACATCAGGTTAGTGGATTAGAGTTCACGTCAATACATAATTTTCCTAAATCATAAGGAAAATATCAATTTTAGGTATTTCATTCACAATATAAATACCTTACACACAATAAAACCATGTACAATTTGTTAATGGTTGATCATTTATTTTAAGATTGCTAGATTGACTTGTATTTCTAAGACCTGATATAATATATGTTCAACCATGTAATATCATTGATTATAAATACTATTAGTATTAGTACTAATAGTTATATCAATTTTTAATTAATGCCAGGTAGAAATTTAATAAATACCTATTATAATAGTACTGTCATTTTTTTAAAGTAAATTTGATTTCTTAAGAGATCAAAAGCCTAAATTAAAAAAAAAAAAGAACAATTATACATGATGAACTATTGAAGTCTATATGTTAAACAATTCCGCAAGTATACAAACATTTTATATCTGTAATGGTTTGCAAGGCAATTACGAAAATATTGAATTAAACTATGAAATATTTAAGCTATTAAAAAATAATACTATACTAGCTGTATAACCTCAGGTGTCGCCCAGGAAAAAAATTAACAAACATAAACTACGGGGCTATATCAGTATAATATATTGGTTATAGTATACCTCAAGGCTCAGTGTGACTGTAATACCTTGCTTTGCGAACTAATTCAACTCAGACTCTGATGTGGAATCCATCCACGGTGGATTGGGGGTACTATTTAGTACTTGGTATATTTTCAAACATGGTTTAAACTACTCTCTCAACAATTTATACATTTCTGATATCTCTAAGAACAATGTCATGTTACTATCATGTAATATTTTAACTTTCGTTAAAATCGGTCAAGTAAATTTTTAAGTCTAAAAGCTACAAACATAAGAACATTGTATTTTGTTGGATATTTGAACAACAAACAATAAATTGAATAGTATTTTATTTTGTTATGGCAGCTGACTAAACTCTACTAGACTGATCATAAATCAATATTTAAGATTTTTGTTAGGTAGGTATTTCAGACTTCAGTATCTATAATAATAATAATAATGTTGTATAATTGGGAATTAGACACCATACATCTATTTCTGTTAATAAATTCAACACCTAAATAGTAGCCTTAATAAATATAAAATTATTAAGTTTTTTAAATCAATAAAAACGACTGAGTATTTATTTATTTAACGCCAAACGGCAATTTATAGATACATTGTAATAATTAGTAGATTAACAAGAAGTGATAATAATGAAATAATATACATGGATAAGATAGTTATAATTATAGTCTTAAGTTTAAACTTATACTAAACAGTGTTCAGTTACAAAGAGTACATGCTAAGGTAAAATAAAACTAAAGACAAAAACATTCAGTAGAGATAAATAATAACATAGTCAGCTACAGATCAGGAGCTATTAAGTAGGCGGAGCATTCTATCTAATGGATTATTATGGGAGTAATTAGTACGGTGAGAGGAGACAAGGTATAGGGAATGACTTCTAGTGAAATGCACAGGAACGCGGAAAGAGATAGAGGACAGAAGGTTCGGGGCATCTATTGAGCCGTTAAGGAGAGAGGTGATGAATGAGAGGTCAGCATTTAAGGAAGTTCTAACTGATAGGTAATCATGGGGTGGGTGATCAATATTGAGTATAAAAGCGGCGTAGGAAAGGAAGCGGTTTTGGACACGGTCTAAACGTAATTGGTCCTTGGCTAGATATGGGTACCATACAACTGAGCCATATTCTAAGACAGAGTGGACAAGGGAAAAATAGAGGGAGCGAAAACAAGTATTCTTCAATTATAGAAATAATTCAATAAAATATAATTAGTATATGATATATTTTCTTATAATTTAATCCATAAAATATTTTTTATAATGATATATAATATTATTCATATTCATGCCTTTGACAATGTATGTTTTTTACGTGGTCTGTCCTTCATTCTTCCCTATAACATACAAATATACAACTATAGTTCAAATATTATATTAAATAATAAGTTAATTTTTTAAAAATAAAAAATGTTATGATACATTAGGGATTATATTATCATATTAGCTGAGAGAATCTTTATACTGTATAACAAGCAGTGGCGGATCTGTATAAGTATACATAACCAATAACCATACTCTAAAAATTGATAGGTCAATTATTTTTAGTCCATACTATTGTTCATTTTTAAATATTATGCTTATTGATTATGCTATTTAAGTATAACTCAATATGCAATGAGTAGTGTCTTAAGTTGTATTACAATACTAATTCTAAAAACATATACTAACCTTAGTTTGAAATCTCATACAACTGTGTTCTATTAAACAGCATTTGTTACATTCTTTGCAATGTTTCCATGTTCTTTTAACACATCTCTTACACAAATTACAATGTATGTATGCACGACCATTCTGTGAAATTAAAAATTTTATAAACAAGAGTTTAAAATAAGAATAAATATCAACACAACTTGGGACATTTTTCTGAGGTGGAGGAGGGCTAGAATTGTAGCAGCCACTTAGACTCTGATAATTTAAATTTTAAACTAAAATATGATTAAAAAACTGGTGGGGGAAATACTAGGGGGGGGGGCTTTGTATCTCAAGAACCCCATATGCCATTTAGTTTACACTCGTTTGATAAACAAATACGTAGGTATCTACTGATTTTTATTTCTGCGTATAATCTAGAATCTAGGGTTCAATTAGTTTTACCAAAGTTTTGTCACAAAGAGACGCATAAAATTTTACATGCCTATCTAAATAGAGGGAGGAGTCAAGGCTCCTCTTTATTTAATACTATAATAGTAGGGCTTCAGGCTTCAGCCTCCCCAAATCTCAAATACTATTTGTGCCTATGCTACCTACCAAAACATAATTTATTTTAAGAAATATTCTTGAATGTTATCCAAAAATGATTTTGGCACACGTGTCGTATATGCTATCTACCAACAAATTGTCAGTGTCGTATATCTACCGTAATCCGTATTGACGGTATTGATATTATATTTCTATATATTATATATATATTTATAATTCCTTTAGGAATTTCAAACTTTAAAGTTATTTTGTACTTTAGATTTTAGTATGTGTTTGTTGATCGCCGAAATTAAACGTCGTAGTTGTGTGTTTTTCATTAATTGTAAATGTATGGTTTTATAAAATGAGTACTTTGGGTGAATTATATATAAAAATTATTCTGAACGAAGTAACTTGTATACAATTTTTAAAAGATTGTGCTTTATTACCTAATACAAAACTGTGTACAAAGTTAAATTCTATTGGAGGAACAATGTAATGGTGAAAAGAAACTTTAAAAAAGCCGAAAACGTGATGTGAAAGGAGATATTATTGTAACAAAATTTTGAAGATGAAAAAAAGGGTTGTCAAACATTTATTCAAAGGGTTGTCATAACATCCATTTATTTGGTAGATAGCATACGACAGGTTGCGTAGATTTTTATAAATATGATTTTTTTGGTAGATGCATATGACACGTGTGCCATGATTTTTTCCAACAATTTTACACATAATAATATAAAAAAAATGTGAAATATGCTAAAAATTGCTCAAATATGCAATTGTCCTATAATATGACACAATATGCAAAAATATAAAAATTCAAACTTTGCATTTCATTTTTCCATTTCATAAAACAGATTTATAACTTACCTAGAATAAACTACAACCACTACAAAAAAAATATGAAAACGCAAGAAGTTCCAAACCTTACATTTGAGTTACAAAAGTTATGAATTAATAATTATATTAATCCTTTATGGGGGGTTGAGACTTGAGACTTATAAAAAATACATATTTTTTAATATTACCTAATTAAAACATATTTACCTTTGATGTACAACTATTGCACTTGTAGCAATGTACATTTTCTGAGCAAACCCATCGATTACATTCATCACAAAATCTATAATTTTCCTCTTCCGGTAAAGATATCTTGCATTGATCTACATTTGTAAATATTCGAATTGGAGATCCTTTATTCCTCCCTAAATATAAAATAAAATAAATGTGTTGTAGTATTTACAGTGAAGAAAAAAAACAGTTTAACATCAAAATTACAAACCAGAACTATTAAACTTCTTATGATTTATGTAGTCAATCTTATAATCTAGCATTGACATACCAGGTAAGCACTTGACCACAAATCGTTCCATAAAATAAGGCAATACCAGAAACTCTGAAGAATAAATTATTCATTTAATAATAATTTAAACACAATGAGAAAGATGAAATATGTTTACTCGATAATATGCTTTTGTTGTTTTTCTTCCTAATTTGATCAAATTTGTCTAGTGTATATGCTAATGGTTCAAGTCTACCACCAAATGGTGGGTCAATAAATACGGCTGTATTATCTCCTTTGGTCAAAATATCTTCCAATGCGAACTCATTGTCACATTCCTCAAGTATATGACAGTTATACATGTTAAACCATCTGAAATGGTCACTTTCATAAAATTGCAGCTGAAAGTATAAATATCAAATTTTTAGCATTAAGTCAGTAACAATAAATAAATATTATTTTACATACATATCTATGATCAATGTCAAGTAAAAAACTTTTCAATTCGGGTACGTCGCATAATATCTTTTCATGTATAGTAGGAGCACCGATACAAATAACATTAGTTGTACCAACAGAGCGAAACATTTTTATCAACATTTCAATTGTGTTTTCGGTAAAAAAATATTGAGATTCACTTTTAGATTCTTGAAGTGGTCTAAACAACTAAATTAATTTCCAGACATTTTATATCAAATTAATATAATTTATAGAATAATAAATAACTAAAATATGTTTATACTATAATATGATTACTACCTGTGAAGGGTGAGATAATTTTAAGTCATTTATATCTTCAACTAGCATTTCACAATGGTCTGAATGCAAATCCTGTTCAGTCTTAGAAAATAATTCACCACATTTCTGACAGAAACATCTTTCTTCTGGGTTTAAATTTTTTACGTGATCGTACCTGAAATAAATTTAAAACTGTTTTTGAATGTTATACATCATATACTCTGTTCAGCGAGAGTAACCTACGGTTTTGGGCAGCCCCCGCTATCAAACCGGTTCCCCAATGGCACTGTGTTGAGTGGTGGAACCAGTTCTGGCTGGTGCGCGACGCTTTCTGTTACTGAACACAGTATAGATATTTTATATTATAGACTAATAGGGCTTGGAAGTTATAGGAGTTGCATATTATTCTATATGCTCTTGATTTCTAGCAGACCAAGCAGGACATCCAAGCTATATAATGGTGAGTTTTTTTGAATAGCAATTCCCTTATTTTTTCTACCAGATAGGATAGATATTTTTTTCCTAAGTCATTTTGATCCATTTACCATGGTCCTAAACCTAGAATTGACTGAGTTACTGAGGCTTCTGATTTTTTAAATTTTCAAATAAATAATTCTTTATTTTTGATTTTTCCAAAAACATGGCACATTTGTATTGAGTTAATTTTTACATGGATTTGGAAATTTTGATTATGAAATAAAAAATTACTTTGTAACTTATTATTTTACTGTAAGTTTATTTTTTTAACTTATAAAATGTTCAAAATGCCTCATTTTATTTTCTAAAAACACTTGCCATTGACAAGTTACTTCTTTTTGCTTTGGTGTCAAATTTTGGAAACTCCGAATATTTTATAAGATACAAATTAAAAGTAATTAGATAAGTTAATGATTATTACCTGGATTGTAATTTATATCTCATCATTTTTGTAACAATGAGTTCCCTTTCAAACTGTCCCATGAATTGTTGTCCAATTGATTCAATTTGATTTTCCCAAACAAAAAAAGAACATTTTTTTTTATCTCTATGTGCAGAGCAAGAGTAAAACTTTTTACTGTCGGATCCTCGAGAAAACAACAGCGTGGGTCCTTAAAACAATAAAAAAATATTTAATAGGATAAATCAATCAATGATAAGCTAATCTGACAACAAAAAATTACTATCTCTAACCTAAGAATTTTAAATGTAGTTAATAAATTGGTAATTATTCAATAAAAAGAATAGGTATTGGTATTATAGTTAATCCTCATAAGTCATAAATATTTAGTATTTTATTATGGATAAAATATTTAAATTATAAATTATAAACAAAATTATAAAAATGCTTTACCAAGATTACTTTTATTTCTACCATTCCAAGTCATATACCTAATATTCTATTTGTGTCAGTGGCGCTGAAGTCCATGCTAACGTTGAGCCGGCCACATTTTATTTACATCATAACTTTATTATGAGCATGAGTATATTTAAATCATGATTATGAATAATTGTATATTATTGTTATTAGGATATATTAAATAATTAAGATATTGAGGCCGGGAAGTTTTGAAATTACCCAACTAAATTTTAAAAACTTCAGTGCCACTGATTTTTGTCAAGTACGGACACATACCAATACCGTTGTAGAAATTGTTGTCTGGCCACTGCAATTATACACGACGACTAGAGAAGAATCGTTTGCACCACAATATTAACAAATGAACAAACAACAATAATTACCGTGAGAGCAATGAGGATGCGCGTTCAAATTGTCCATGTGGACGGAAACACTTTTGATGTACTCCTCCGTCATTTTTGGGTTGGCAACAGCTCGATTAATGCCAGACTTTATGGTAGATCAAATGGTATTTATTCCAATGTGGGAATTAGAAGTTAGAACACAAACACAATTAAATAATTTATAGTATGACGTATTGTACAAGCGACAATGAATAGGTACGTCTTGAGAGTAGACGTCTGACGACTAGATTGGTTGACTGACGAATGACCAATGGCAATAGTACTATCCACTGGGCTCAGCAGCACCGATTACTTAGGTACTTACTATTTTACTAAAGCACTAATAATTTACCAGGCAGCAGATTCCAGAGACGAGACACTAGAGTACTAGTAGTACTACAACTCTATAACTAAGTAGACAGAAACCACGACACCTAATAGCTGGACGAATGCACACAATACTACTGTACTAGAGTAGTAGAGTCCATAGAAAAGAAATTAACTGTGTCTTGGCTCTAGAGTCTAGACTGTTGAACGTAATGAAGAAAGCACGGCCACGTGCGTGGTGTGCGGAGTGCGGACTGTGAAGACTACAAAGTAGATTTTTAAATGTTTATTATCATTTGTGATTTCGGTGGCTTGTTATCAACATTGAAGTCTATTTATTTGATTATGAATGCTCAAGTGATAACGTAGAACAATAACGAATGATAAGGACATGCCATGTAAATGGAGGGAAATCCGAAATCCTCGTCATATCATGAAATCGAACATCCTCGTAAATAACTTACGAAATAAATAACGGTATTTGAATTTGAAGCGTATTAATAATTAGTATTGTTAGTATTTAGTTGAGTACCGGACTACTTAATTTACTACCTTTTTTTTCTATCGTATATTAATCCGTGGTATTAGATTCGCGTTCTACTGACCTTCCTGATTCCTGAATTATTCCCTAAATAAGATACTGTGACATTAGAAACTTATCCTGCTGCCTGCATAGATCGACCATCTGCCTGTCTGACACCCATCGGTTATGACTGAATTTGCGGTACACCATTTCCTCAGGTGCCATTCAATGTCCGACAATGATTCGGCTGACGTTTCCACACAGGTAACAACTAACAACGGGTAATAAGTAATTGGACTTGTTATGCAGTACAGTTCAACCATCCACAGAGCACAATAATGTTGTCAAACACAGCGTATTAATGTATCATTCATTGTCGGTTATAGGTGTGGTATGCGGCGTTCGAGCCGTCCAAAACGTCCCACTTAGTGGCCACATGTGGTGGCAACAAGGTCTGTGTTATCGATGTGGAGACTGGAATTGTTCAGTATAGATATACTTATCCCAAGTAAATAATTGAATTCTATAACAGTTTTTCCTTCTCTGTATCTCATAGTAGTACAACACACTATATGAAAAATAGTTATATTATGCATAGGCGTGCGCACGGGGGCAGCAGAGGCAGCATATGCTGCCCCTGGACTTACTTTGGGGCCACCGGGGCCGGCAAATATTAAATAATGGGCCTCGGTAAAATTATATTTCCACAAAGGATTTTTTTTGTTTTGATAAACTATAGATAAATATTTTATATATTTAAATTAATATCGACAGATTAATGGGCCTCATTATATATATTATGCTATATATGTTATATATATGCTTGTAGAAAAGCACACCTTTAGTGTTTTAGTACCTTACTGTACAACCTTTTATCCAAAAAAACAAATAACCAATACAATTTTAATTTTTATATCCAATAGTAAAAAAAGTAAAACTATGGGCTGGTTTTAATGGTGAATTTGAAAAATGGGCCGAATTAATCTCTTGCTGCCCCTGAAACCGGAGGCTGCGCACGCCTATGATATTATGCTTGTTAAATACTAAATTGATATCTAGAATCTAGATCATTATTCATTAAATTATACACATTACATAGTATATTATAAGTATATAGCCATATAGGTACCTAACAGAAAATATATTATTCTGTTATTAGGTACTTAACAATCAGAATATTATGTCTGTAAAGAATCTAAGGAAAAAAGCCACGGAAACAAAACTACATTTTTGAAATATTTCATATTATCTTCAACAGTATTTAAATTGTTGATTAATAGAGTTAGAGAATGTGATGTCGTCATTTTAATCCTTCCAAATTCCAGCAGTTAGGTGGAAAATACTTTAGGCGATGGTCTTTTGGTATCTACCAAAAAAAAAACTTCTGATGTGGCTTCAAGCCAAATCCGTGCACATGCCTATGATATACAATCAAAGTGTAAGACTTAAATTCAACTGGTTTTAAGATATTTTGTTTGCTTATAATTCATTTTTATTCAACCTATGATATTTGTCAGCATTTTTCTGAGGAAATATATTTATCGCCACTCCAATATTTCTATGTTATAGATTTGGAGTATGTTTTTCATTGAACATTTTTTACTACAATAAAAATAATTGTTGATTGTGTTATGAAGAATGGGTATCTAATTAAAAAAATTGTCACAGATTTTACTGTGGCTTTTTTCCTATTTTACCGTCATATAAGTTTTAAATTTTGATCTTATTCTAGAATATATTATTATGGTGGGAGTTAATTCTAATTCTTTTATTTTCATAGAGGACTGTTGTATACATTATCTTGGAGTACAGCATGCCCCCGCAATAATATATTGGCCACTGGCGGAACTAACAATACAATTGTGCTCATAGACTTGTCAACCGAATCAGTATACTGTCACTACAGTTTGTTCCAAGGGAAAAATAAATATAAAAAGATATTTATTAGTTCCATTTTATTTCATCCTTCCCAAAATATATTGTTTTGTGAGTATATTTTCCTCTATGCCAATTTTTGTTGTATTATTTTTATTCGTCGACTAATGTGATGGTCTGTTTTTAGGTGCATTAAACAATGGATACTTATACATCCTCCAATTTGAAACTGATGATAGTCGTATCGTAAATCTTGAAAACCGATACAACATTGATCTCAAGTGCGAAATTTTTGGATTAGCGTTTTGTGAAATAAATGATTATTTACTCATTGCCACTAATGTTGGTTTAAAAGGATGGGATAACTCTCAGAGGTAACACAATTTATTTTATTATTTAAAATTTAAATTGGTTATTAATGTAGTACCTAGCATTATAAGGTAATTAAATTGCACGAGGCATCGCAAATGGTGCTGTTTTTTGCTGTGGTACCCCTGGGTAACCAAATCCCCATTAAAGACAAAAGGACAAGACAACTTTTGAGATTTATCTTTTTTTTTATATTTTTAAGCCAGAATAATAAGTTAATACATCTATCATTATCTAAGTTAAGCTCTTAGATTGACTGTAATTTACCCTTTATTCTCTTTGCCAGTGTTGAAGTTAAGCCGTGTAGACTATTGGTCATAAGAAATGGAATCCAACGACCAACAGTGATCAACCAGTATATAATAAGTAAATTAAATAATTCAAATACTTATTAATATTACTGTCTACATCAGTATTTACCTACCTTATGGTCCATGGCATATTTATTACTTTAGGTCTTGTATAATGAGTTGGGTAACCCGTACAAATATATGCAACCATAGATTAAAACCATACACAAATTGCATATTTAATCCACAGTAAAACTATAAAAAGTTGAGCTTAGCTAAATGTCTATTAACTCGGATTTAAATGCCCTTAAAAATATTGAAAAATGCATGAAACTTGAAAATTCTAAAAAAATTCCTCGGATTTATTTATTCAGTCAAAACAATATATTACAATTAAATAGTAATAAATAATAATAGCTGATATAAATACCAACTGAGCTAGAAGCGGAGTTTATGCTTATTACCATAAATTTGTTTTACAGTAAAAACGGTATAAATAAAAATATGATTTAATTATTTAAACATATGAAATTTTCACTGGTCGTTTATATTTGCATTTTCTATATACGTTAAAGTTATCAAAATATTTTGATTTATTTTGAACTGCTTAGGGACATTTTCAGTTTCCAATTTTATTAGTCTTTTTTTCTATGAATGTCAAGAAAACTTTATTTGCTGAGTAAAAATACTTGATAATTAAATACAAGGATCCTACTATTTTGTTACACTGACATTTGAAAAATATTAAAAATCTTTAGTCACAGTTTTTTGTTATAAGCATTTAAAGCTCAAATATTGACAAAATACGTAAAAATGACGAAAATTTGCAAATTTCTTTGAGTTAGAAATTCATAAAATTTTTTTCTTTTTAAATATAAGATATAAAAATGTAATACAAGATTCCTCATAATTTTGACTACCTTTATCAAAAAAAAAAATGTCTACAAGAAACTCTAATTAAATTTTTATGAGCGTTTGAAATTCATATTTTAGATTCTGAGCGGAGCGATGAATGTATTGGTTTTACAATGATGTATGTTTTATATTTTTATATTTTTATTTATATTTTTATATTTTTGTGTCTGTCATCACGTTTTAGGACAGTAAAAGTGCTTCGATTTTCTTCAATAGTACCTTTTCTGATAGGAAAGTGAATCTAGTTGGTACTTTGGGGGGTCAAAAGTAAACATTTTCCAGTAGTTTTCACAAGCGCCGGGAAAAACAACATAAAAATTAAGGAAAAACGGGAATTTTTACGCAAAATCTATTTTCCAAAAAATCGAATTTGGTTATTGGTGTAACTTTAAAACAAATGACCGTAGATACATGAAATTTTCACTGGTTGTTTATATTTGCATTTTCTATACACGATAACATTTTCAAAATATTTTGATTTATTTTGAACTGTTTAGGGACATTTTCATTTTTCATTTTTTTTTAGTTTTTTTCTAGAAATATCAATAAAATTTTATTTGTTGGTTGCGAAAGCTTGAAAATTTAATAGAAGGCTCCTAATATGTTGTTTCAAAGGCAGATGAAAAATATTAAAAATCCTTAGTCACAATTTTTTTTTATAAGCATTTAAAGTTCAAAAATTGACAAAATATGGAAAAATCACGAAAATTAGCAAATTATTTTGAGTTAAGAATTCGTAAAAATTTTTCTTTTTAAATCTAAGATTTGAAAATGAAACACAAGATTCCTTATAAGATTATCTACCTTTATCAATAAAAAAATCTCTACCGGACAGTCAAATTAAATTTTTATGAGCGTTTGAAATTCAAATTTTTACAACATTGGATTTTCACTCGATTTCTCATGTAGCGATTTCCTTATTTTGTTGTAATTCAAAAACGAATAACTGTAGATACATGAAAATTTCACTGAATGTTTATATTAGCATTTCCTATACACCATACAATTTTGAAAATATTTTGACTCTTTTTGAGCTGTTTATGGACATTTACAGCTTTCAATTTTTTTTAGTTTTTTTTTCTATAAATATCAATAAAGTTTTATCTGTTGGGCCAAAAAGTGTAAAAATTTAATACAAGGCTCCTGATATATTGTTACAATATCAGTTGAAAAATATTAAAAATACATAGGCACGATTTTTTTTTATAAGCATTTAAAGTTGGAATTTTGACAAAATTTATCAAAATCTCGAAAATTATCAATCGTTGGAATTAAAAAATTATAAAATGTTCAGTTTTTATAACTAAGAGTTGAAAATTTAAAACAAAGATTCTCTTAAATAATTCATACTGTAACCAAAAAATCTAAAAAATATATAAACACACTTATTTTTTACAGACATTTTAATTTCAAATTTAGACAAAATTTCATATTTAAACCAAGAATTACGATTTTAGTTATTTTGTTGTGATTGAATAATACTATTCGTGGGTACTTGAAACTTCTAAAGTGTACTATTATATATCTATGATAGTATCACGGTTTTTGTTGATGTATAACGCGTTATAAGTATCTAATGGATATTGTGATATGATTAATTTGGAATTTATTATAGGTACCTATTATAGGTAAATTTTTTGTTTAATACCATAGATATGTATATAATATGCCTTATACATAGACTGACATACCATCACCGCTCAGAATCGTTTTTCTTATACAATGATATTATATCATTGAATTCAAATTTAATACCATCCATTATACAGTGACCCACTTGTAACCTACTGTACAGCAGAGCGACACCCACTTGCCCACCTTTTTTACATTTGATATTCACGGACATTGTCAGTTTTCAATTGTTATAGTTTTTTTTTCTATTAATATCAATAAAATTGTTATTGCTGGGTAAAAAAGCGTGAAAATTTAATACAAGGCTCCCGATGTATTGTTATAAAGTTATTATATAAAGTTGAAGTAGAAGGTATTAAGTATTTAGTAATATCATAGGCTGACTGACAGTTTTCCCTCAGAATAGTTTTTCTTATACAATGATATTATATCATTGAATTCAAATTTAATACCGTCTATTACAGTGACCCACTTGTAACCTACTGTACCTACAGCAGAGCAACATCCACTACCCACTTTCCTTATTTATGAAAATTTTGTTAAGAACACAGATCATGATGATGCATTGTTTTAATTATTGCCAAAATGTATGACAACATACAAATGTAATCTATAAAAAAATTACAAAAATTAATAGTTATCATTGATTGACTAAATGAGTAAATGTCGCCAAATGGCCATATCATAGTCATGCAATGCAAAAAGTCCAAGAAAGTATAGGTACTCAAACAACTTCTTACCAAAAAAAAAAAAAAAAATTTATTTTTATAATATGTACACCCTCGCCTGGCCGCCCACCTAAATGTGTCAAAAATTGGCCGCCCGGGGCAAACGTCCCTGTTGGCCCCCCCCTTAAATACGGTCCTGCTAATATACAATATATTTGTATGGTTGAATAATTCCTCTGATGGGTATATTTATGGTAGAGAGTATGCTACTTTTACAATATTTTTTTTGTGTAATTTGCAATGTATTAAGGTATGTTCTGTTAGTGCCTCCCGAACATGTTATGCTGTATAATAGAAATTGAGTTTCACAGTGCCATATAATTTAGTTTTATAATTGATTTATCAAGAAATCAAATTTGATACTGGGTTTCTTCAGAAATCAAGATAAATATGTGAATCGCTTTTTTAATAACCACATTACCTTATGTTGTAGTACAATATGTGTATTGATTAATTATATTTTATTTTCTGAAGAGGACATTACACGCACATGTGTTGTATCCATTTTACAAATGTACCCACAACATAGCAACAACTTTTTGAAGTTCTGATTTCAAAAAAATGAAAACAATATTGCACAGCCAGTTTTTTTCATGTGGTGAAAATTTTGTTTCTTAGTTAAGATTGTAGCCTTCTTCGTTCTTTCCCGTGCCAAAATAATTTTTTCTATGTTGTGCATTTGACGGGGACAATACATATCCTCTTCAGAAAAATAATATAATTAATAAATACACATTGTACTATACTCTGTTCCATGAGAGAGCAATTAGTCCGCCGACCGATTCTCGTCAAGGCCACGCATCCCCCACCAACTTCCCCGTATTAAAGTGATCACGTGGTTCTCGACGCACCAATTGAATCATTCGTGATGTGCATAAAGTGATTGCTCTCTCGTGGAACAGAGTATACAACATTAGGTAATGTAGTTTTTAAATAAAGCGATTCACACATTTATCTTGATTTCTGAAGAAACCTAGGATCAAATTTGATTTACTTCAAAAATATAAAAAAGTTTGTTGTTAACATAGTATGAACTTGAAACGCATTAATAATCTTTGAAAGCATTGTGTCAAGCATTCCAGAAAAAATATTCAAATGTGTGATACTAATAACCAATTAATATCATTAAAATAACCTATAATACTGTATCATTTAAAAAAATAGTTACACCATTAATCATTATTAGTTTATTGATTGTAGTTCATGAATTTTCATAATTTTTTATAAGTATAGATTCACATCACAAAAAAACTATGCCTTTCTAAACTATTACGATTTATCTGTAGCCAGGATCAAGAACTATTAGATTTTGAACTTCCCAAAAATCCTAATGAAATGTACAAGGATCAAAATGAAAACGTGATTGATTCAATAGAGATTGTTAAAGACAGCTGGATTGCCACTAAAGTGGCACTGCATGGAGTTATATACATTTTCAATCTAGATGCAGCTCTGTCAAAAACTAAGAACAACAAGTGTTTAGTAAAACCAACTTATATACTTCAATGGAGTGATACAGACAACTATTTTATGAGCTGTAGTGTTGGACTTGGTTTGTATTTAGTATTATTAAAATTAAAACACTATTTCCCTATAATAATGAATATTCTATTCACACATATTTCAGATGGCAAGCTATTAGCGTGTGGGGATGATAGAGGTAGCATATGGATTTACAACCTGAAGGACTTAGCCTTCAAATCTTCAAAAAGTGATTCTAAGGTAATTTCTGTCAAATCAGTCTTGAAATGGCCCAAACTTGAAGACAAGTTTTTGAAAAAGAAAAAGAAATTGGAAGTAGATGTTTATGATATAGTAATGGCTAAATGTGCTGTGCACTCTAGTGGCAAATATCTTGTAGCCGTAACCAATAACAATTTAGTATGTTTGTATAAGAAATCAACAGTAAAAAAATAAAAATGATTTAGTACTAATATTAAAAATGTTATATTGTTTCAATGTATTAGGATTACAAATTGTATGTAAATGATGTAAATTAAATAATAATTATTACAGAAAAAACTTATAAGTTATCCCTTTTCTTTTTACCAATTAACTTATAAATTACGTCAGGTTTACGGATCACGTAAGGGTCCATGTGTACATAGCTTAACAAAAAGAGATTAATTTAATTAGGTATCACAATATTTTGATAAAAAATCAATCCACAACAGAATACATAATCAGGAATTTTAATTAGTGCCCGTAGATCCAAAACCACCTTCACCTCGATCAGTCTCATCCAATGTCTGAAATAAAAAAACAAAGATAATTAAATAATTTATAGTGTTATTAAAAGTTATACAACATACCTTAAACTCTACTACTTCTGGATAAACTATCCTCTCGCAGATAAGTTGTGCAACTCTATCACCCTTATTTACTATAAAGTCATCATCAGAATGATTGTATAGTATAACACCAACGTTTCCTCTATAATCACTGTCAATCACACCAGCTAAAACAACAGTTATAAGTGTAAAAAAAAGTGTAATAAATAAAATAATAGTTATTTGCAGTTGTAATACACACCACCAACATCGATGAAATTTTTCCAAGCAAGACCAGAACGTGGAGCGACGCGGCCATAGGTACCTTGGGGCACTTTAATCTGGATATCGGTTTTGATCAGCTCTTTTCCGTGGGCTTTCACAACATATGGATAGGCACTGCGGATACACAAGTATACAGTTGTAGTTACGATAATAGGTATAGAGAACTATCAATTATCATTGGTGCTTAAGTCTAATAAATCCACAATAATGTATAATACCCAACCACACTACACTACCATTGATTCATTCGTTATTGACCCAATAGTTTCTTTTTTTTACGAAAATGTCACATTATCAACATTGTAGAAGAATGGTACTATGTAGTAACATATATATAAGTATGGCTCATACCTAACCTAACCTATTAAAGTGCCATCAAAATAGCATGAACCCGAACATGGGCTGATGAGTCGATGATTTTTAGAGGGGCGTTATGGATAGGTATCTAAAATATTATAACAGGTACTTAACAGCTTGCGAAAGGATGACAAATATGTAGTACCTAATAAGAAATATAAAATAAATTGTTTAGAATTGAATGGTACTATGGAATAAATAATAATCCACACATTATAATGGCTCTGTTTAATAGTTTATTATGTGATGGGCGACGAGCTTACCTCCTCAGGTCGTAACCGGCCGCGTGTTCGCTACCCTTGGTGGGCTGGAAACCGTGTTCGGAGAGTTTGGAGAAGGCCAAAACGTCGTCTTCGGAGCATTTGCGTACTTTCTTCAACGGGCTGGGCATGATGGTGTATTGGCACGGATAAATGTTAAGAGTTAAACGAATTCGAGTACGACACCGGACGAAGGAAGACAGGAACGTGAGCAACGGGCAAATGGCGAATGGCAAATGTGAAATGAATAAAAAAAATAAAAACTAATATGGCGAATGACGAACGGCGATTGGCGAATGGCGACCGTCGTTGTGTCGGGCAAAGGCAAACGCGGGAAACGTGTTTTTTTCTTTATCGCGTTATGAATGTTTTGCCTCCAATTTGGAAAACGCGGGAAAGGCCAGCGTTCACAATCACACAGTGTGACCTCGGCTGATGGCCAAACTAATCCCGCCAACTCGTTCAAACCAAAGATGTGCCAGCAATAAAATTATATCGTTACGCCCGCGAAATCTGTTTTGAAAATACGAGCTAGTAAAAATACGAATATGATGAATGATGATTATCGTTTATAATTATATTATCACACGATCGTCACGTCAGGAGAGCGGTAAGGTAATGACAAAGATCAACCGAACAATAAGGCCTTGAAAGGTCACGGCACACTAATTTAGTTCTAATCTGAAACCTCATTTGGTTGTATAGTCTTGTAGATGGATTTACATTGTTCTTTTTAATTTTTGTCAATATTCACATCATGTCCTGAGGATGAAACATCTTAGTGGTAACCACAGACGTGGTTTCAGTTGATTATTTGTCGTTATTTTTTCCTACCCGGTAATGTAAGCCTGCTTCTATTGAGTTGTTCATTGATCCGACTTTCCGTGTACGGTCTTCCGGTATTGGTTTTGTAGTTGTTTGCTTGTTGTTTTGCATGAACCTGCAGGTGGCTTTCAAAGCTATTTTTAGAAATTTGTTTTGTATAATTTGCAACTTACATTCACATTTTAAACTTCAGTGTTTCTCACTTTGTTGTAAATTTATGTCGTTATACATTATAATTTATCAAACACGATTATACTATTTTAGTTCATAGTTTATAATTTAGTTAGAATAACGATATTATCCATGTCATTTTAGTATAACAAGGTGAATTTATAAATTCACCTTGCCTAGTACAAGGTTTTTCGTAAGAGCATTAATACCAACGCGACAACGCGTTTTACGTTTAATGAGTAATTACATAATACATACAATTATTGTGTTCGTAATTTTTTAATAATATTCTATACCTGAATAGGAGAGTATATTGAAACTTTTGAAATGTGTAATTTTGTACCTCGTATGAGATAATGTTTTTTTTTTAACTTTGTATATAATATTGTGATTCATTTTGAATAAGAATACAATAATAGGCAGTGGAATAATTTTGTTTTTATTTTATCGAAAATTATCCTCTAAAATTTAAAATAACAGCCTTGACTAAAAATGTATCCGCTATCTTCATTATAAATCTACAATACCTAATTCCTAACATATCATATATTCTATATCCATAGTTAAATTGTAAATATGATATCTAGTCATCTCCCTGATGACAGGACACTCAATTTGCCTGCGTGACTATAGATTGCCTATACGTATGCCGTTTACACAAAATATAATAATAATATTATATTGATATTGTATTCTAAAAAGTAAATTATTTTTTAAAATAGAAGTATTAGAACAATAGTACCTAGACGCTATTCAAGTATAATATTAACATAGACATTTTCAAAAAATATTGAAATATTGTTATTGTTACTAAAGGCGTGTGCATAGTTATCAATTTTAATTACTATAATTAATCAATAACAAAATATAACAAAATATTCAAACGTAAAATATCATATTTGTTGAATAAAAGTCATACGCAGGTTTTTTATGCTTCACATGCCTTTTAAGTGTTTCGCAACTTCTACCAGTTTATTCCAACGATTTCTGTCCTCTGAACCCTCAGTTCTTACTGATTCTTCGATCCTTATTAAATCATTCTTCACATGGTTCATCCATCTCTGTTTCGGTCTTCTCGAGGTATCTTTCCAACTAGTCTGTTGGTTAATACTTTGATCGCCATGCATGTATAGCCCATTTAATTATTTTAGATATAAGGAAATTTTGGATGTTTGGTCTTTTGAATAGTTTTATAATGTCTGAGTTTTTCCTCCGTTCATATTCTCCGTTGTATCTGGGTTTCTTGAATCCTGTAGGTCCGTATTTTCTTCTCTGAATCTTTCTCCAGCATGTTTTATTCGTCACCCCTTGTCGTCGACTGCGGTGGGGTGGAGGTACGTAGTATAGAGTTTTACTTTGGATTCTTTTCATAGCAAATATCAACTAATATGGACTTGAACATTCATGGCAAAATAGCGTCGATTTGCAGCTGATATCCTGATAGGTTTACATTATTGTGTATATTATCGTTAGTGTTTATATTTACACTCAAGTATTTAAAGCTATGCACTTGTTCAAAGGTAAAATTACCTATATCAATATTATTTTTGCTAATTATCCCCCTGGACATGACCAAATATTTTGTTTTGTCTTCGTTAATCTTCAGTCCTATTTTTCGGCGTCCTTCTACTAACTTAAGCGTACTTGAGATTATTTGATCTTGAGATATTTATTATTGTTATTATCATATTATCTATATATTATCTATCTTTTCACTCTTTTGTAAAAGCCGTTTGGGGTATAAAAAATAAAATAAAACCGTATGAATTTTTCGAGCACACTCGAGGTATATCATAAAAAAGAGCAAAACAGATTCATGACAAAAATATACAAACTCTATACATTTCAACACTTCCTCAACGAAAGTTTGGAATAAAATCAAAGCTATTAATGGCATTTTATACCATTGCTTACTCTCGGTTTTCCAACACAATAATACTCCACTCTCAATTCCATCGGATATAACTGAAGCTTAAATTCAAATTACATTTCAAAATTCTCTTCGATTACTAGGAATGATATTCGATGATAAATTAAGCTGGATCATTCATCCGAAATAACTAAAAAATACACGTAAGGCCAAAATGAATATTATTAAAACTTTCTCACACTACATATTGTCATGGGGACCCAAAAATGAAATCATTCAAATTACCCGAACTGGACTGATCGAACATTTATAAAAAAAAATTGAATTTAAGTGGATACCTCTCCATGTAGGAATAAAAGGAAACACGATGGCCGATGGAGCAGCCTTTCTAGCAAGTAAAAATATAACACACAACACAATCGAAAAAGTATCTTCCAATGATATTATATTAACATCAATTAAAAATAAAACTATCTTGTCGTGACAACACTACTGCGAATAACGAAATTAAATCCATCAAAAGTTCCGTGAAACAATTGGTATACACCTCCGTACCTCAGCCATTGTCAAGATATTGCTATCAGCAGAACAAGAACCGGACACACTTTTACTACTCAATTCCTTCTTAATAAGCAAAAGACCAAGAATATTTTAAATACATGTCAAACACGCATTACAATAAAACATATATTCGATGAATTCCCTGTATACGAACCAACAAGCACAATTCTTAGTGTCCTGTTCAACACCAAAGAAATGAACATCGAAGAACAAACCTCAAATATTATCAAGTTCATCTCAAAAAGGTAATCTAACAGACAAACATTAGCTTAATTAACATAATAATATAATGTAAATACAAACCAATTTTTACTGTAGATATTAACATCATTGTATATAATGTATAAAAAATGTAAAAAAAATGTTGGCTAATAACCTATTATTATTGTTGAAGCCGGTAATATCTTAAATAAAAAAAATAGTAAATAAATAAATATTATAATAACTAATAACTAGAAAATCTTATAAGGACAGGCCAAATGATTAATATGAAAAAAATATATAATTAAAAATAAGTTTTTAATGTTAAAATCATCTCAAGACGTTATTCAGTCAGTATTTTGGGCTAGGACATGATTTTTTCGGCCACCGGCCACAACCGCTGTTTCGTCTACGATAGTGTACCTCCCTAGTTTCCTTTTTCGGCCTGCTGTAAATAAAAATAAATGAAAGTAGCTCAATTTGTCTTTTGCTTAAACTCATAATACATAATATCATATTATAGGATATTATTATAATATGCAGATTAATTAAACGAGTTTTAGAGCATGCGCCTAGTAGATAACACAATGTAGTATCGCGAATATATTATACAGATGAGACGGGACGTGTTGCAACAGTAACTACGTTTATCGCAGGGCCATTCACAGCTGATCACGAACGTACGTGTGCGTGTACAATAATAAGACGGCGAATAAAAAGCATTATTATTATTATTGTTATTATACTCCGAGCTACAGGGTCGTGGCGTATGAATGTATAATACATAGTACCTATGTATATATTTTATTATATAGCATTATATTTTAGGACGTGAATCAAATGATATCGGCGCCTGCGAGGCCGCGATCATTGTCGTCGGAGACGCAGAGATGTACGAGCCTTATAATATATAAATATATAATATAATAATAACAATAAATACGTATATTATTATGTTATGTATTATTTATTGTCGCGCGAGTGTGTGTGCGTTTTTGTGTGTTTGCCGACGTGAAAAATATTTATATAGAAGGTATATAGGTATTTATTAATAATATGTATGTATATGCTGGTACACCACATTCACATACTATATTATTATATACGTTAAATACATATAATATAATATTTTACGGAGATAGAAACCGACTACAACAACGGTACCGCTATAGGTTTATATATAATATAAAGTACATAGTATAATGTGCGTACGCACATAGGTATACCTATATGCTATATAATAAATGTATAGTATACACATATATATATATATTATATGAAATAAATCCATTCATCGTATAAGTACCTACTTGATATTATATACAGGGTGATTCACTAAGCATGCTCACTCCCTGTTTTTTCTTTTATTAATGTATTCAATAAATTTCTGATTTTTGGAAATTTTGATATAGGTGTCTATACTTGAAGATCATATTTGAAATATACTGTCTTGTAGTGATACAATAACTTCTGTTTTCCAAATTTTCTAATTTACAGTAAATTGTTTGGTAAGTAAGTAAATAGTTTTTTTTTTTTTAATGTTGATGACTTGTTGTATACTATAAGTACGTTACCGCTTCAATGACGGAAATAAGTCATTATTGACAATGGCCTAATTCTATTAGGAAAGGATGACACTAGTCAGCAAAAACAGGGGTCACGAAATGGTGGACTAATTTTATCCGGTTCACAGACAAGAAAAAGAAAGTAATAATAGTTTATATTATACGTTGTAGTGTTATGATTTGTAATTTTCGTTCATTGGTTTGCGAACAATTTCCAGAATCTTAATGTGGCCCTTCAAAAATATTAATTGGTAACCCCTGGTCTTGACAGTACGGGGAAATATGAAATGTATACATTTGATGGTTATAGTGGCTAATATTTCATTTATTTATTATAGAATTTAGATTTAGATTATAACTTGACACTGAATAATGATCTTTCTACGGCAACGTTTTTAAGCAATACAAAATAAATGATCTATTCAACTTTTCACGTATATCGGCTATCTATTATTAATATTTAAAGAGATCATAGACTTTAGAACGATACTGCAACACGGCTGAAAATATTTAGGTACCTAATAGGTAGTATTATTTATTTTAATGGAGAGAATATGACTTAATATGATAAAACGATAACCCGCTTAGGAAATGCCGATATCGATCAAAATTGGAACAAGTAAGTAGTTATGATTATTATATTTCCGGAAAAATCAACCACTGAATAATATATAGTAAAAAAGAATGATTCTCATTCAGTGGAGTTCTCAGGAATTTTCTATGGGGGGGGGGGGTCGACACCCCCCACATCCCCCGTAGTCATAATATTTACAAATGTTGTGTTACTATGTATTTATGTATTTTAGCACAGTACCTAGTGGACTGTATTTGGTATATCATATGAATATCAAAAGTAAAATAATGCAACCAAACACTAAGCTTTTCAACATGCATACTTTAATAACCATTATAAAACCATAATAATTTACCAAACATTTCAAAACACAATACTTTCAAGTTTCAGTTCATGATCTCTATCCATTCTCTTTACCGTTTTACACTACTAACTAGGTACTTCTGTAACTGGTCAATTTATAGGATATTGTGCATTGCCAACAAGAATAAATCATTTCTTTTTAAAATTAATTTTTTATTAACCTGTATATTTTTTTTTGCATACTAATTGTTATACTTATAATATAAGCTTATCTGTACATGGACCCGCGGCCTGTTTTCGAGGCCCTAGACGTTTCTTTAAAATATTTATTTAAATGACTCCCATTTTAAATGAGAAGTGTCACTAAGTTAATAATTAAAATCTTATATTGTAATACTCATATGAAAATGAAAATAATACGGTCGGGGGGGGGGGGGTCAAACCTAACCCCCCCCCGTGAGTACTCCACTGTTCTTATTTGAAAAACATTAGTTTATATCACCACAGGTGATACATTCTTTAAATGTAAATAATATAAAGAAATCAAATATTTTGTATAACTGCATTATTGCGTTGTCGAAGAAAAAGGGGATGAGCGCATGTTCAGTGAACCGCCCTGTATAATATAAATATATAATCAGAGCATATAGCTGATATTCAATTCGAGTACAGGTTATTTTACACTTTTGCAACCCCAAAAACTACCCCTACGCGGCTTTTTACACACACACGCACAATTGCAGGCGAGAAGAAAATAATACTAAGACGATTATCGTCCGTTCTGATCTGTGGCTGAGGATTACCGTCGTTATCCAACTCTCGCCGCGGCGTTTCACGTACGCCCTTTGTAAACGTAAACGCCGTCTCGCCAATGCTGGCTCACATTATAATATATGGGTGGGTACGCAGTTTAATCCGACTTGTCAGAAATAATATTATTGTTGTTATTACTATTATAATATGGTTGTCGTTGCCGGTGTTGCTACCTATTGCTAGCTGTTGCCGTGTTGGGTCGTGTCGTGTTGTTGTTATTATTGTATTATATTATCGACGAGTGTAGGTACTCATCTGGTCGGGATGTGAGTTGGCAGCGATATCCATAATAATAATATTATATATTATGCCTTCTCATCTAAGAAACACAGTAATGTGTCTAGGTACGACTACCGTATACGAGGATTGTAAATTTATATAGTCAATGTTGGATGTAGGTATACATATTATATATAGGTAACCTATTATGGTCAAGGCTGGGCAAGTTAATGTTTTTTTTTAACTCGTTAAGTTAAATTATTTTAAAATAATTAAGTAAAGTAAGTTAAAAGTTACTCGTATTTTTTATCGTTAACTCGTTAAGTTAAAAGTTAACTTTGAAAAAAAAGTAACTTAACTTAGTGTAAAGTTAAAATTTGCTAATTTGCAAAAATAGAAAATTCCAGACACATAATGTGGTTTATTAGATAGTTTTTCTTTACGTCTAAGAAAATTACTGGGGAAATTTAAAATGATACATCAAAGTAAAAACACATTAAAAAATTTACATTATTCTTCGGAAGAAAATTAACTTAATTTAGATATTTTTGAAATAAAATTAACTTGAAGTTAACACATTAATCTTGAAAAAAGCAACTTATTAAGTTAAAAGTTAATTTGAAAAAAAAAGTAACGAGTTAATTTCCTTAATTAAAATTAACTTAACGTTTTAACTTAATTTTAATTTTTAACTCGTTAATGCCCAGCCTTGATTATGGTAGGTACAGCTGCAGACTCGTTAGATTATTGTTTCATGGGAAGATTGGCACTTGACGACAAATTTTTAAAAAATTTAATATCTGTTGGTTGTTTTGTAAATGGAGAAAAAAAAAAAAAAACGGGGAATTCGCTTCTGTATATTGTAACTCGTCTTTGAATAAGTCACTGTTCAATTCGAGTTTAACGATAAAGAATTGTACAAACAACGATCATTTCGACTGATGTATAACGGGTGGATCCTAAGGATAGTTTATGTTGTATTATTATTGTTTATTTGAATATGGTGTCTTATTCATTCGGTAGAATATTAGGATTAATTAATTTTTACCATAAAAATTTAATATAAGTTATGAGACATTGTTGATGTACTGGACATTATGGTGTGACACATTTGTGTTATAAATAGATTAACATCATTAGTATACGTATTTTGAAAATTGTATTGTTCACAGAAAGTGAATAATCCTTACGATATATACACATTGGCTAAAATTTTTAAATCTTTACGAAAATAACTGAAATGGTCGGAGGACAATTCATTATTTTTAGTTTAAAAAAATATATAATTTCGTCAAAACTAAAACTTCAAATTATTATCAAAAAATGTGTTTAGAATGTTTTAACACAATATGTGCTTTTACATAAATGTAAATGAAGATGATAATAATAATTAAGACAACAGTATAAAATAGGCACATGATAGTATGGTACTAGTAAATTGGTGCCGACAGAGCAACGACGACGATGCGAGACACCACGCCGGTTTGTCTCTTCTATATAAGTATTATGTTATACCATTATTGTTATGTAAGTATTACTGTTATACCATTTGTCAGGGGGACCAGTATAGGTACCAATGCACCCACAGACAAATCTATATAATTACTTTTATTATACATATTTTATAAATTATAATATTAACTAGTTTTGTCTACTCCTTTGTAACTGCCGTTTAGCGTATAAAATATAAATTGTAAAATAAATAAATACTAATATACGGTAATATTTCAAATTCTAAATTAAACACTTTTTCCCTACTTCCTATCGATTTTACTTCTGATACATTTTAGATTCTGAGTGAAACGATGAATGTATTGATTTTACAATGAGTGTGTTTATTTATTTTTTAGATTCTGAGTGAAACGATGAATGTATTGATTTTACAATGATGTGTGTTTTTTTTTATTTATTTATTTTATTTTTTTTTATTTTTTTATTTTTTTTTTGTTGTGTCTTGTCACTATAGTAGTCGAATAAGGCTATCATTTCAAAGTCTTTGTTCGGAAGTGAATACTTTTGTCTTGGGAGTTCAAAATTAAATTTCCGTATTTTCAAAAATCGCCGGAAAACAAAATAAAAATAAAAAAACGGGAATTTTACGCAAAATCGTTTTCAAAAATCGATTTGTTTTTGGTGTAACTTAAAACAAATAACCGTAGATACATGAAATTTTCAGTGGTTGTTTATTTTGCTTTTCTAACAACTTTTAAATTTTTTTATTTGAATGTTATTTTTGATTTTTTTGTGAAAGTAATGAATATTGATCAATAATATCTGGATCGATTGAAGTTGTGGAAATCCTTAAACAACTTTCAAGGTGCTTGTCTGATATAGTGGACCGATTCTTACTCTTTATGTTTTTCATTCTTGAAAACAATTGTTCGCAAATGTAAGTACTGTCGAAAAGCGAGAACATGAATAAGGCATGGTCATGAAGGACTGGATATGTTTCTTTGGGTAGATATAATTTATAAAAATCTAATAAAGATGATTGTTTGAATTTTTCTTTGAGTTGAATATCAGATGATTGCAACTCAATGCATTCCACTTGAAATTTAGTTTCCACAGCAGTAATATCAACCGAAAATGGTGTTGCAAAAATAGCTAAGAGTTGACTATTCTTACGAAAATCTTGAAAACGGGTTTCAAATTAATTAATTAAAACTAAAATCAAAGAAGCATATTCCTCGTTATTCTTGGGATTGTATTCGGCCAACACAGGGAAATACATAAAATTATTCACCTTAACTTGACTTTGCCATAATTTAAGTTTCAGTTCAAAGGCAGTTATTATTTGAAACATATTACTAATGAGTTGATTTTTACCTTGAAGACGTACGTTTAACTCATTTAAATGAGTAGTTATGTCAACTAAAAAAGCTAAATCCATAAGCGTTATTTGATGGTTGGTTTATATTTTTAAAATAAATTTGTTCTCTTAATATTAATATATTATGTATAATTAATTCATTGTTTTAAAATTGAAGTGAGGGCCGCATCAAAATCTATTGCGGGCCGCATGTGGCCCGCGGGCCGTGGGTTGGACACCCCTGGTGTACACGATAAGTAGTCGAAATAATGCTTCGATTTTCAACTTCAGTATCTTGTTCGATTGGAAAGTGAATATCGTTGGTGCATTGGGGAGGTCAAAATTTAAATTTCCCAGTAGTTTTCAAAAGCGCCGGGAAAAACAAAATAAAAATGTGGCGATTTCCTTATTTTGTTGTAATTCAAAAACGAATTACTGTATATACATGAAAATTTCACTGAATGTTTATATTAGCATTTCCTATACACCATACAATTTTGAAAATATTTTGACTCTTTTTGAGCCGTTTACGGACATTTTCAGTTTTCAATTTTTTTAGTTTTTTTTTTCTATAAATATTAATAAAGTTTTATCTGTTGGGCCAAAAAGTGTGAAAAATTAATACAAGGCTCCTGATATATTGTTACAATAGCAATTGAAAAATATTAAAAATACATAGGCACAATTTTTTTTTATAAGCATTTAAAGATCGCATTTTGACAAAATTTATCAAAATCTCGAAAATTATCAACCATTGTAATTAATAAATTATAAAATGTTCAGTTTTTATAGCTAAAGATTGAAAATTTAAAAAAAAGATTCTCATAAATAGTTCATACTGTAGCCAAAAAATCTAAAAAATATATGAGCACAGTTATTTTTTACAGACATTTTAAGTTCAAATTTGGGACGAAATTACATATTAAAAAACCTAGCATACCTATTTTAGTCATTTTGTTGTGAGTGTATAATACTATTCGTGGGTACTTGAAACTTCTAAAGTACACTATATTATATATCAATGATAGTATCAGGGTTTGTTATTGATGTATAACGTGTTATAAGTACCTAGTGGATATTGTGATATGATTAATTTGGAATTTATTATAGGTCAATTTTTTTTTTATTACCATAGATATGTATATAATATGTCTCAAACCTAGACTGACATACCGTCTTCGCTCAGAATCGTTTTTCTTATACAATGATATTGTATCATTGAATTCAAATTTAATACCATCCATTATACAGTGACCCACTTGTAACCTACTGTACAGCAGAGCGACATCCACTTACCCACCTTTTTTTTTTTGTGTCTGTGTACACGATAAGTAGTCGAAATAATGCTTCGATTTTCGACTTCAGTATTTTTTTCGATTGGAAAGTGAATATCGTTGGTGCATTGAGGAGGTCAAAATTTAAAATTCCCAATAGTTTTCACAAGCGCCGGGAAAAACAACATAAAAATTAAGGAAAAACGGGAATTTTTACGCAAAATCGGTTTTTGACAAAATCGAATTTGGTTTTTGGTGTAACTTTAAAACAAATGACTGTAGGAACATGAAATTTTGACTGGTTGTTTATATTTGCCTTTTCTATACACGATAACATTTTCAAAATATTTTGATTTATTTTGAACTGTTTAGGGACATTTTCATTTTCCATTTTTTTTAGTTTTTTTTCTAAAAATATCAATAAAACTTTGTTTGTTGAGTAGAAAAACTTGAAAATTTAATAGAAGGCTCCTAGTATATTGTTTCAAAGGCAGATGAAAAATATTAAAAATCGTTAGTCACAGTTTTTTTTTTATAAGCATTTAAAGTTCAAAAATTGACAAAATATGGAAAAATCACGAAAATTAGCAAATTATTTTGAGTTAAGAATTCGTAAAAATTTTTCTTTTTAAATCTAAGATTTGAAAATATAATACAAGATTACTCATAAGTTTTTCTACCTTTATCAATAAAAAAATCTCTACCGGACAGTCAAATTAAATTTTTATGAGCGTTTGAAATTCAAATTTTTACAACATTGGATGTTCACTCGATTTCTCATGTAGCGATTTCCTTATTTTGTTGTTATTCATAAACGAATAACTATAGATACATGAAAATTTCACTGAATGTTTAGATTAGCATTTCCTATACACCATACAATTTTGAAAATATTTTGACTCTTTTTTGAGCAGTTTACGGATATTTTCCTTTTTCAATTTTTTTAGTTTTTTTTTCTATGAATATCAATAAAGTTTTATCTGTTGGGCCAAAAAGTGTAAAAATTTAATACAAGGTTCCTGATATATTATTGTTATAATATCAGTTGAAGAATATTAAAAATACATAGGCACAATTTTTTTTATAAACATTTTAACATCGAATTTTGACAGAATTTTTCAAAATCTCGAAAATTATTTATCATCGTAATTAATAAATTATAAAATTTTCAGTTTTTTTAGCTAAGGATTGAAAATTTAAAACAAGATTCCACGTAAGTAGTTAATTCTCTTACCAAAAAATCTAAAAAATATACAATCACAGTTTATTTTTATAGTCATTTTATGTTCAAATTTGGACGAAATTACATATTAAAAAACCTAGTTATTTTGTTGTGATTATATAATATTATTCGTGGGTACCTACTTGAAACTTCTAAAGTGTACTATTATATATCTATGATAGTATCAGGGTATGTTATTGATGTTAATGTTTAACCTGTTATAACTTATAAGTACCTAATGGATATTGTGATAATGTGATATGATTAATTTGGAATTTATTATGGGTCAATTTTTTTTTTTAATACCATAGATATGTATATAATTTGTCTTAAACCTAGACTGACATACCGTCTTCGCTCAGAATCGTTTTTCTTATACAATGATATTGTATCATTGAATTCAAATTTAATAGCATCCATTATACAGTGACCCACTTGTAACCTACTGTACAGCAGAGCGACATCCACTTACCCACCTTTTTAAGTATGTATATTTAAAGAAAATATATTTATTTGTAATTGTTATTGAAAATACTTTTACTTTGTAAACATAAATTTTTTCACACTATCAGATTAAGTGTCTTAGAACAAATTTTGAACAACACACTTTTAATTGAGCAATTAAACTGAATTTTGTCCGTTGCACCGTTGCACCTGCTAAACTTATTTTCTGTGGTCGCCCCTGCCCTTCGACAACCAGCGAATATAATATTATTATTTACTCGACTCGAGCCACTCCGGCTTATTTCGGTTGTTAAAATACACGTGTGAACTATTTATAAACTAATACCTATTATCACTTATCAGACTATTTTAAGTAACAAAAATCAGTTTCATCTGACAAAAAAACATTTATAATTGTGTATTATATAGTATATATACCTCCCTCCGCGTAGGTTCATTTTTAGCGTCTAGCCAATGTACCTACACGCTCACATTCATACTGATGCACCCCACCTACACACACAGACCTATTTTACATCGCGTGAGTGACGGAAGCTGAGAGGATCTGAACGACGCTACTGTAGGCTGATGTTGGTTTTATATTATGGAACAAAAACGATTTCTTTTAACAACAAAAATAGATCGATGGCCCACTCGGCACTCGCGATTATTATAGGCATTGAGAAAACGAGAACTACATCGAATAAACGCATGTGAGACGTTCAAACACAATGACGTATACACTTTTGGATAAAAAGCCCATTATAGCCCAATTAATCCATACAAGTCTACAGCTTCAAATTGTTTACTCCACCGATCTGCAGCATATATGTCGTGGCCCGTGGGTCGGCTTGACGGATAACGTCGTTAAAAGGTCAACAGTCTTTCGAATTATATATTGTGTGGGCAAGACAATAAACCACTTAAATAGACGATTTTATTAAAAAGAATAAAAAAGGAACAATAAGATGAACACCTGCATCTATTTGAATAAATTCGTCTCTTTGTCATTAATGCACGTCGTTAGTTGGAATTAAATAATTTGATTAAACATATATTATAATATAGGTACTCGTAGAAATTAATAATGCGTACCTACCTGTTTGCTAATATTATTGTAACTGACTAATTATCTGTATTTGTAAATAATATGAATGCATGGAAAAAAGATCTTATAACTCTAATGGCATTTGATTACACGAGTATATATTTTACTCTTAAAAAATATCAATTAGTACTTTTCAATAGGTAGGTGTTAAAATGTATTTCAATGGTTTTTTTTATTAACATATTATACGTTTCTTGTAATGTAGATACTATAATAGGTAATGCCTCGATGCTTAATAACTGTGAGAGATTTTTAAATAGTAAATTCTAAAAAAAAAAATTAATTGAAGACCTATATTTACAAACACACTTTGGAGGTAGAACCTTTAGCTGCGTTATATATGTGCCTGTAAGTCAATTACTCTCTGTGTTTGATAACCAACTTTAGGGTACCTACGTTATATTCTATTTCTTATGGGTCGTTATCGTGGTTACAATAATTCTATAGGTTTTCACCGTAACAGGTACCTAGTTAATTAAAAAAAATCGAGCATAATAATATGCATCTACCACACCGAAATAGCCATTACACCTTTCTACTGTAAAAAACTTAGTAGTTTATTGCGCCGGCTATCCGTTAAACTTTTTTATAATTTTTTTTATTCCTCTGGCTCATATATTAATATATATTTGAACTGAAATTTGTAATTAATTCGTAACAAAATAATATTGTGAACGCTCTCACTTAGGTACTGTATGTCTGTATCATACATATATATTATATTATAGTATAATAATATTTAATAAACATTATATTAGATGACTAAACACAAATAAAATTAGTAAAAACAACAATTGTGAAAAAAAGGAACATTTTTGAAGATGATTTAAATAAAAAAAAAATAGATACCTACACTTATAATATAAATCTAGCATCACATAATACTATTCTAAAAAAACGACAGTTTCATTACTTATCAATAGTAAAAAATTAAAATTTTTATGTTTTATAAACTTCGTTTTTTCCATTATTAGCATAAAGCTAATAATATAATAGGAATGCGGTTGTTTTTTTTATCAATATTCTAATATTCTATATTATCTTTACCTGAGTAGCCTGATAACTATTTACTAAAAAACTGACTTCGATAATTCTGTCGGTTCTACTTGCTTTATTATTTTAGTTAAAAAATATAATATACACATATAATTATACCCAACACTTTATAATTAAGAAAAATATTTTAAATTAAAAGTATCTAAAAATTGTTTTTTTAACATACCATTATAATAGCTTATTGCGTATTATGCTTGTTCAAAAAATATTCTTAAGATATTGTGAGAAAGGTATTAACAAATAATTAATCATTTCATCTGTACATCTATACCTATTTACATTAATAAAATGTGATAAGATACAATAATAGTAAGGACCAAGCCATCAAGCACCATGTGCAATTAGCTGGTCCACACAACTATATTACAACGTCCGTTTGTACCCTGAAAACCCCTACTTTTTGGAATTTATTTTAATAAAATATTTAATTTGAAATTAAAGTTATCTCATTTTAAAATGGTCAGATGGAAACTAACGCGCTTGCTCTCAAAAGTTTAAACGTTATCCCGCAAAAGTACACCAAAAGTTCACCATTTGCGTTTTACCGCAATAAATATATTATTATGACAACATAATACGTTTTATAGATGAGTGATGACCATGACCGTGTTTTCAGTTTTTTCTTGTGACGACGAAACGGAATGCTGTCGAGGGGGCGTACGGGTACCAGCTATATATAATAATATATTATATCTATATTAAATACGAGTCTTGTATGGACATATATATCTAAGCTATTTATCGGATCAAACGCCTTTTTCACACACAATATTTTTACACCGGCGATATTATTATTTATCGTAATAAATAAAGACCCTCTGTCGGCGCCCACCGTGTAAAATCATTTTACACCCGGACACCCCCATCGTTCGAGTGTCCGCCAAACGTATTTTTGGATTTTAAAAATCCATTGATTTGAAACCGCTTCGAGTCCAGCACACAGTATACACTATGTAACATATTATTATATTATACGCGTATTGGATTAATAATAAAAAAAAGTCGATTTACGAGGACAGTTCGAATGCTGCTCGAGTTTACACAATATAATATATAATGTACGAATATGTACCACCGCGTCATCGTCGCGGGTCGTGGTCGTAAATAAACTATACACGACGGGCAATAATAAACGTCCTTCTTAGGTGGGAATGGCGGAAGGGGGGGGGGCATTAATACAATGCATAAAATATAATAATAAAATACGGCTACAACCACAGAGGAGTACTACACCGGAAGCTCGATGCGGCGTCCACGCGTTTGTGGAAAGACGGAGAGAGAGATGAACGCGAATGAATAAAAATATTCAAAAAATGCATCGTTGGAGGTGGTGCTCCGGCGGCGGCTGCGGCGATGGCGGTGCATCTCATCGCGTCTCATTGTGTAGATAACTCAGCGGGCGCGAGAGAATATATTATTATTATTATCATTGTATCGAAAACTGTTTGTATACCGTTTGGCGACACGACGGCGCCACTCAAACGAAAAGACGCAAAAATGTTCTACACGGGGCGGCGGCGGTGGCTGACGGTTTTTGTTACAATAATAATTTCGGAGATGTAAACACATTGTGTGAGTGTGAGTGTGTGTGTGTGTATGTGTGTGTGTGTGTGCGGGAGCGTGTGTGAAAAAGGCGTTGATCTGACAAATACAAGGTATAATAAGACGTAGGTACCCAATATACATGTCTTCAACGGAATTCCGTGTCGTCGTCACAAGGAAAACACGTCACCTAGGCTGGTGGATTTTTGAATGAACTGACACCAAAAGAATACGCCAATACACACGCATACACATTGACATATATAATAATATAGTTACTATACGAAATATTATATTATTAGTAGCTGCCTAAAATATAATAATCACAAGTGACCGGATGGGAAGACCGCATCTCATATCCACTATGATGGGCAGCAGTGCAGGACCTCCACAGAGCTATACAGGGTGGCTTATTGTTCGTACAGTATCTGCTGCAGGTACCACCTCATAAATTAATTTAATTTATAAACTGTTTTCGAAACATAATAATATAGGGTTTTCATGGTTACTAACGATTTTTTTATAGCTCCAACTTACAGATAAGATTGGATATTTCGACTTCGCGGGTAAATCACACTCTCACGCTTCCATGAAAATTGATTAGGAACAAGTAGGTACAATCGAAAAGTGTTATAATGAGAAACTAATATATTCGAATACTAAATTAAATGAAAACATGTTAATATACCAACCAAAATCGGCGAAAACCCATTAAGATGAGTTGTTATTATGTATATATGAACATTTGAACACTATTATTCTCGTGCATATTTTATAGGAATACAATAATGCTAATTAGCTACTATTATACGCATAATATACACTATACAGCCGTACAGGTAGCACGTATAATGCATACTATTAATTGAAATGAATAATGGGTTACATTAATCGATTTAACACTATATATAATTTAGCTATACGGAAACAAGTATATTAATAATAATATATAAAAAAACTGTTTGAGATTGAAACCAGATGCTGCAGGTGTTCGATACAATAATTGTTAGTGTACTGGGGCCTATATTATCAGACGGCACATGAGTACATGACACAAATAATAAGGTCACATCTAAATCAAATTTTTACTATATACGTACATCGACCAACGTGGTTTAGATGCGTATATAATATAACCAGCTGCAGACAGCATACTTGTGATTTGAACAATATAATTTGGGAGACGCTCGTGTTTTAATTATTAAAATGTATTATTGAATAAAGGCCGACCAAACGGCAGACTTGAGATATGAGCCTTATAATATATTTTTTAAATTACATTTACGAATTGTGTGACACCTTGGTTTAACACGATTTAGATAGATTGAGAAATACCAATACGCCATGGCGATGTTTCATGAACTTTATTGGAATTGGGTCTAAATGTCTAATGCTTGAATATGACTGCCCGGTGTATAGATAACATTTTAAATGAAATAATTAATAAAGTAATAATTACAAATATCGATTTCCAGTAAATTTGAATTAATTACTTGATTTAATACCTTATATGTGGATTAACAACTACAAATGTGTAATTAATGTTTAATTGCAGGTTTTCATTTAATTTTAGTTACAGAATATTCAACATTTCAAACACTATGATACATTTTGAATTCATCACTTTTAATTTTTCAAACGAACCGTTGCTCGTTCGATTTTTTTGATTTACTTATAATATATACATCGATAAGTTTTTCAGCCACAACCATAAATTGTCGATAGTATCGTTATATCATCTTAATTTCCCAACAAAACCATTTCTCGCAGATACGTTGAGCAATGTCTAAATATTGTAAAATGTCTCAGTTGTAATTAATATTTTTACTTTAAATAATTGTAACAAAAATTATGAATCAGATTTTTAATACCTAGGAAAAAAAACATTTACTAATAGATTTTATATGGAAGATACGTCTAAAATGCATAATTTATTCCGTGTGAGCATTTGCTTATGTCAAAAACACTAATTGTGATTGAATGAAAACGTCTTATAACGTCACGACATATTATGTAATATAACTTAACTAGTGCCTATAATTTTGACGGGTCACAAAAAAAAATATTGAAAGTGACTCGAAAAGTTAAAAGTTAAACTCTTAAGTTTAATTTTAATATAACTGTGGTCGCGGGTTGTGACAAAATTGTTATTTATTTATCGGTATTCAACCGTTGACACAAAATAAAAGGCGGGCAATATATCTACATACATAAATGGGCTTTAACTTATAATACATTGTCGTGGGAGGGTGTGTTGATGTGTGTTGAAAGGGGCGTTACAGGGGAGTGAAACTGAGGCGAATTTTACTGTCATCGGATTCGATAAGCGGTGTGACTTACCAAATAACTTATTGCTTGCCGAATATTGAGTAGGTACCTAAATATTGTTATTATGTTTCAAATATTGTTTACTAAACATTTAGAGCCAAAATATAAGTATAGAAGCTGTATAAAATACCTAAATATTATTCCTTAATAATATACGAAGCTATAATATATCTCGATGGGCACTTTTAATTCATTGTTCAATGATTATTTGATTTTATGTAAAATTGAATGGAACAAACTTAAATTGTGAAATAGTTTTGTATTATTTTATATACCTACAAAAAACCCATGTTTATTTTAAATATTATAGTAAAAAATTTTCATATTTTTGAAGATAAACTTATTTAGCTAGGGTTTAAAAAACCGTTTCGCCCAAAGACAGTTGGGGTTTTATTTCATACAAAACAAACCATAGAAACGTGTGTGTCGTGAGGTTATATTTTTCGTTTCACATCATCCACTCGTACTTGCAACGCGCACTTTTTTTTATAAAATAGATCTATAGTTTTAATAAAATTCGTCCTTTTAAATATTAGAGGGACGTAATCACACATATAATGGGAAGTATTTAATTATTTAAAAATGAATAGTTTCTAGTAAAAATTGGTTTAGCGTTTTTTATGAGTATATTATTATATTATACCCAATAATAATACTTGTTAGTAAATTTAGTTTTTCATTATATTATGATTATTTATCGTAAAATAACAACTAAAGGCCCTCTGTAGAAACAAATGCAC
Source organism: Macrosiphum euphorbiae (assembly GCA_949089665.1). NCBI lineage: Eukaryota > Metazoa > Arthropoda > Insecta > Hemiptera > Aphididae > Macrosiphum > Macrosiphum euphorbiae. The sequence continues at coordinate 31,914,335 of CARXXK010000001.1, forward strand.
AAAATCATTTTTTACATGGTATAACTTGACCGTGATACTGTGATAGTATGTTAAACTTGTCTGTTGAAAGGTCGGTTCCACCTTAAACTGTTGTATTATTATTTATTACGATGAGGATATTTTATATTTTCATACCTAATTATTAAAACTTACGTTGTTAAAAATGAAAACAGGCAAACAAATAAATTATGAATTTAAAATAAGTATTTTGTAAAATACGTTGTACATAGTTAAGGAAAAGTAGTAGTTACAACTTATAATTATAATATATTATATTATATATAGTGAATTTTATAGTATAAGATAAGTAAGTATATAGCTATTTAAACTTATAGGACTTTGTTATTTGTAAGTTGTAATAGTATTATGTATATATTTTTAAAAAATAACTTTGAAACTATACACAAACACTAACAAGTAAGTACTAATAATACTAATAATTTGTGTTAAAAATTAAAATAAAAAATACCTTAAGATGAGCTACATTTTTAGTACAATATATTTTTTTATAATATATTAACTTTCTATAATCTATATTATGCTCAAAAATTGTATTTTAAATTAAATATTTTAAATGGTAAAATAAATACGTCATATCCGTTTAGAGATCATTATTGAACGTTTCCGCTGAGTATAGTATAGTATAGTAATATAATTTATAACGTACCTTTGTTTGTAGAAGTCTTAGAGCCTGCCATATTATAAATTATAATTTATATCTATTATACGCCTACCTATATCTATATGCTTTACCTATAATAGGTAGCATTAAATATCGAGTCAAATCGTCATTATGGTACGTCACAAGTATTATTAAGTATATCATAATGTGATCGTCGTATATTGTTTTCATGAGTTTTGTTTTATTTGGACAATTAATTGTAAATAATAAATAACAATCTCCTTTAATTTAATATTAATATACATAATATACAATAAAAGTAATTATTGTAATTATACTATGATTGATCACGAATATGAGTAAAATAATGTGGTTGTTATGATGTAATAACGACCTTCTTCCATTATAACTGCCATGATATTATTATAATTTTAAATTTAATAATTCATATATTATTGTTCAACTCATTGTATTGTTTAATAATAGCATCAAGTTAGTTGTCTTGACTATATATATAGCTCCTATTATTCCCAATAATATAATCACAAAATTCGAGAGGACCAAAAATAAAATTTTAGTTAATAAAAATGTCGTGTTGTTAAAATGTTATAGTTACCACAGTAACTCGTGATGGTAACGCTTGGTCTATTTTCACCTTTATTAGATTATTAGAGTCCGTTCATTTTGGCAAGAATATATTGGTTCTTCAAATTACAAAAATAAAAACACTCCCACAGATTATCAGAGCTGGGTAAATTAAAATGTTCATAAACAAAACTAATATTATTATCATTTCAAATATTAAAAAAAAAAAACAGTCTGTTCGTGTTCAATCGTTCATAGAATATAAAAATATAAGCAATATATTATGTATTAAAATTATTCGTAATATAGTAGTAAAAATAATAATAATATAGATCATGTCTATACTGCATGACTTACAGAACGCTCGTGTAATAATCGAAGATACAAAAAAAAAAAAATAGGTAATAGTACCATTACGACAGAAAACGTTCTGTTTTACACGTCTCTCTAGATCGTTAACAGAGAAGAACATAACTTATGTCTCAAAAGTACAAAAAAAAAAAAAATAATAAATAAATAAATAATAGGTATATTGTAGTCACTAGTCATATTATGTACAGACTTAAAAAAATTTTTTTAATCTATTAACATTCGTTGTTCGGACCCCTCGGGGACCGGTAACTACGTAACCGAGCCGGACGTTTTGGGCCGTTTGTTGTACTTGGACGAACCGCATCTGTGGTGTCTGATACACGGCATTGGCGATGACGACACCGGCGATAACGATAACGGCGATGACGACACCGGCATTGCAGGTGGCAGTCGGTCGATGGTGGAGGCAGAAGAGTCGTCGTTGTCGTCCCCGTCGTCGGCGTCTGAAACCACCGCTGAGACAGCTGACCACCGCTGGTGCAAGTCCACCTGGTCTTGGACCATTTTCCGGCTGATATGCAGCCAGTCCTTTAGGAACCTATAGTAGATGGTCAACACGCCCCAGTCCTGGATCATCATGGTCGTGTGGTCGGGATTCGGGTCCCAGCCCGGGCCACCGACGATCGCTGTCCGTGGCTCTTCGGGCATCTTCCTGTTGCGCCACGTGCTCAGGCTTATCATTGCGGCCTCCACTTCGCACAACACCTGCGTAAAAAAAACCACCACTACGATATAAAAACGGTACATTTTTCGGAATAAAAGTTGCAATGGACACTGTTACAATTTAAAGTTCATAATTCATAACGACTATCGACTATAACGCGTAATAGTCTGCAAAAATATTATGTGTACCCGCCTAACAGAAATTAAATACAGAGACATGGAAATACAATTAATACTGATAATCAAGACACAACCCGCTGGACTCTTCTAAAATGTTAAATCCAGATGCACAAGTGCTTCAAGAAATCTAGCAAACTAGAACTTAAGTGGGTGTATGTTTGGTCCGAATGCATAAATGGTCCTCCACCTGCACAAGAATTATTAAAATTATAGCTATTTTATGCAAAAATCATTCTCTCATGCTTGACGCTTGTTCTCATTTTGTCAGTGAGTTCAACGCCCGATTTTCAAAAGGTTCCATATAAGAGGACATCTTACTCAACTTCTGGATGTGTTGACTGTCTTTCAAACATATGACATATAGAGCATTTTATGTTCAGAATAATCCATTTTGATATGTAAATTTTAAAATTAGAGAGAATTGACCTATTATAGAACTTTAAACCTGATGGTAAGAATATTATCCAGCAAGTTAAGCGTTTTAAATTTTAAAAACAATGTACTATTATAAAATAATCATAACTTTCTTTAAAATTAATATACATAAAAACCTTCACGGCACCCCCAATATAATAGTCTTACTTTAAATTTATAATAGATAATTATTAGGTACCTACACAATTATTACATTAATATGAACAATTAGTTTTGTACATAATTTATAATACCTATAAGATTATTTTATTTTATTTACTTATTTCATCATCAAAGAAAATTTTACAATAAAGACCATAGGTACGATGTAACCCATAGCGTTATAAAAATATTATTGAGGTTATCGGTTTAATTTTATAGAGTACTAGCTGGTGTTACCTCGGCTTCGCCCGGGTTGCGACCATACGAATATTTAACTTTATCCATATTTTTGACATAATAACAAAACAATTTTTATATAATATTATTTAGTTTTAACTAGATAACGGATACATTATCATTGGACCACTTGTTAATTAATTAATTATTTTTCATGTATTAAAAAATTTCTTTGAAGTTGCCTATTTAAAACGCCTTTAAAATTAGATGTACGCCGTTCCATAATATTGCTGATAAATCCGATAAACGTTAATGCATAATGCATCATTGGTAAATATTGATAACTATAACTAAACATAATTTTTTTCTGACATCCTGAGTACCTGCTACTTGAAAAAGCAGTAAATTATGTGATCTGCCATCACTACTTGACGTGTGCAGGAGTACAAAATATAGTAAGAATGTGATCTACAAAGCCTATAAATAAATGTTATAAAAAAAAAAAATGAATATTCTGAAACGTGTACAGTTTAAAACTGATTACCTACGTAACATTACATTACCATGAAAAAAAAAATGAGAAAATCTAATTTTCAGTGTATGCTGCGTATAGATACGACAATTAACTCGTGTCTGTGCTCCTGATTTTAAAAGCACAATCAGATGTTTTATTTATTTAAATACTTAAAAACAATAACACTATAATACTATATATTGATCTCCGTTCGGTGACACGAGTGGACAGTATAACTTAACAATCTTTGAGATGTGAGTAATGAGTGTCACACTCTGTGCAATCATTTTATGCACCAAATGAAATTTGTATTAATAATAATTTTGTTGAACATTATCAGCATTAGCCCTTAGCAAACAGCCCGTTTATAGTTATGTTAAAATATTATTTTTTATACTATTTTTAATCTATAGACTAGGTATGTATATTATAAAAGTCAAATATTTTTACCAAATTTACGAAAAAAGTTAGGAAGAAGCACTAAATTTTGTTTGAAACTCAAAATTGTGATATTCTTACCAGGTAATCTGTGCAAAAATGAGAAAAAATTAAAGTTTCATAGTTCACATAACAGAAAGTTCACCAAGTTTATAGTATTCATTTCCATATCTAATTTACTTAATTGATTATTAATTACATAAGATTATAACTTATGGGCATCATTCATTTACTTTTTTTGATTTTGTTGGGTCTACCGTGAGCGTTAATAGTGGGCATCAGTACGATACTGTGCGTACAATGGAACTTGCATTTACGAATAGGTAATAAACACGTATACAATTAATAATTATCATAACTTACTATAATACTATATTAATATTATAACGACCTCTTGACGCACAACCGTTATCTCATCGCACCTACGCAAAACATTCCAACATTCGTCTGGGAATCGTCGTCGTCGTCGTCGTCAAGGTTGTTTGGTGAGTATTTTATTTATATTGACACGATTATTTTTTTTTTTTTTACCAAACAACCCCCTTCGTGGGATCTCGGGGACCGCCACAACACATAATATTACGACGTAGGTATACATTGATGATCCGTCCGATATGCGTGTAATCGACGTTTCTAATCTCCAAAACCATTCTTCCGTGAGCCTTTATTACGTTTTATAGCGAATACGTCGTTTTCACTTTTTATTACGATAATATTATAATATACCATGTCTATACTCGACGGCGGTAATGTTATAACTAACCACGATTAATGAACAATTAACGAAAGTGTAGGTACCTATATGTATTGTTTTCGAAGTTGTGTGTTCAGTTTCGGCCTATAATAATATTATGATCCGCGACATTTACGTTTACTTTCGATTTTATTTCAATCGTAATCAGGAATAAATTGACAGTCAATTATTATTGTACATGACGACATGGGAATAGTTTTATCGTAGCTATGAGTTTTCAGTTTTACACAAAGTTATCAGTATAATATTGTAGAAAACACATAATCATAATGTGTGTAATGTGTATACTTAGGACAAATTATTAAATATTTCAACCGAGGTTTAATGAGAAAGACATCTACAATCATCGTTTAATGATTAATGAGCAGATAACTGTTATGCGGTTATTGTTGTACAAAGTATATTACAGAACCAATATAGTATTCAAATATTTCAAACCTTCAAACACGTACCACAAATTATAAAATTCTAATGTAGGTACTATATATTTTTAATCTTATATGCTATATTTTTCCATCTCCAAAGACCGAAGCTGCAATGATTGTATTTTATATAAAAAAAATGTACTTATAATATTATCTATTTTGACATCTAAGATGAATAAATTCGAATCAGGATGAGAATAGGTACAGTAGATTTTAATAATTTGATGAAATTTAATTGAAAAAAAAAATTTACTTAAAAATGCTCCTGTTATACTGCATTATAGTTCTGCAAGTATAAAATAAAATAATAATCATAGCAAATATGCCAATATTATAACATAATACAATACATTAGATGTGCATAACATTCCAATACGCTTCTCTGTTTAATATATTTTATCCGGTCACATTTCACTTCAGATATAAAACAGAATATATAAGGAAAATATTATAACAAGACAATATCAACAATTATTTTGTATTTTAAAATAATATAATGTGTACCGTACCTATTATATTATATTATATTATGTAGGTTCCTATTATTCTAATAAAATGTTAAACTTATTATTCCTATTCTACCCAAAAATGGTTAGGTGATAAGCTACTAAGTAATTAAATAACCACCAAATAATTGTTTATATTACACTTACAGGACGTCAAACACTAACTTATCGTAGTACAACGGGTAGTGTAGGGTACCTAACGTAGTAACGTACGAATACATAGTTAAGCGGCAGGTATTATTTTTTTTTATAATAAATAATGATATATGACATTTATCGTGGGGTCAAGTCAAACATTAAAAGTTTAATAAAATGGGCTCAGGACTACATGATATTTAATTTGTATATTATTCACATAAATTATGACTCTATGATATTATTGTCGAAAAAACATATGAAATTACAGAATTGCAGTAGAGTAGTGTATGATATCATAGCATTATTACATGCATTTAATCACTTGTGATTATAATCATATAATAAATATAGTTAAGTTTCGATTCGAGAATATACTATACATGGCTAATAACAGGTTAATCTCAGAATTTATCGACTTTAGATTCGACAAACGTGGCCAATGATGTGGTCCCCTACACATTAAAGTTAAGTTGGGTATAGGTATAGTATTTTTCTCGCATATTTCTACAGATAAAATGATAAATTATAAATAGGTACATATAATATTACACGTAGTACAATATGTACCAATGTGCCAACCACGATGTATTCTTAAATTTATAGTTTATAGTTTAAAATTCACAAGGATTTTTAGGTTCTCTTTCAATGAATATGTTGAAATAAATCCTCATTTTTTGCTCTTGCAATACCGACACTCGATCGGGATTCATTGACGTAATTCAAGAAAGTCACTATAGTCTGCACACTTACCAGTTTTGAACTGGTACCCTATTTGAATGTATATGACGTTCTTATTTATTGGCCCTGGTAAAATACTCAAATATAATAATATAGGGTCGTAATTTCAGTGAAAGCGATCGTCGTTTAAATTTTAAAACGAACCTTTAAACAGATAAAAAGGTTAGAGGAAAGAGGCTGCCGGTATAAGACGATACTCAATAAATCAATATATCAATTATTTCTTAAATTCTCGTTGATGAGCCATTAACCTGCTAATACTATCCTACGCTTTTCGTAACTTAACGTCTGCCATATCCATTGACTGCGTGTACCTTATATAATCGTAAATATTACTTATATGGTATGACTATAGAAAGAATAATAATAATTGGCTTCTGCGGGAGATCTAAGTATATGGGCCTCGCTAAAACTACCTACGCCCTGCTGTCCGTGTCACGTGATCATCGACACAACGCGTGTAATGATGATATACGAATGTCATATAAATTTTTAATTTTATGCTTTGGAGCGGGTGCGAGACTGTGGCGGCCGTGACGTGCAGCGGCACGCGCGTTGTTCAGAAACGGGCCCAAAAATTTGTCGAAGCCTACCCTAAATATTGCGGGGCGGTAGTTTACGGGCGTTTCAGAGGGGTGATAAATTTACGATTGTCTCTGTCGGCCCGAAGAGCGTGTCACAAAACAAGACAGGGGGCGAGGCGAGGGAGAGGGTGCGCGTGCGATAGAGGGTGTGAGAGGGGTGTGTGCGATAGGGCGGGAAAAAAACAGTGTTATACACACATGCATACCGCGCGGCGCATCTTGGCTTTAACAGTATAATAATAATAATAATTTCGAGTTGAATAGATAAAAACTGCCGAGTTATGTACATTGATTGCCCTTGGCGCCCCGCTGTGGTATAACCAACGTCAATGGAGACCGCACGGAAACATTCACGCCTTTATTATTGCGGTGATTTATTCGCGGGGGACGTCTGTGCGAAACATCTGCCTATATCGTATAATAATATTTTTGTGTCTGTATACAATATATATATATTGATATACATAGGTATAACATAATACCGGTGTAGGTCAACTCGTCGACGCGCACCCGTACGAACTTGTATATAATATTATGTATATATATGTAGTAGGTACCTAATGTACAATGTAAATAGGTATATTATAATAGGCTCTACTCTGCTATTTTACTCCAGACCTGGACACTGCAGATACGCATTACACGTGAGCCACTGTAATAATTTTATCTCTTTCGGTCAGTCACCGTTCATGGTACGCAGTTTATTACGCAGAAACACCGCTGTGTTATAATATATCCAGTCACAATTAGTCCCATTTAAGTATGTGGCTAAGTACTTGGGCTTTTTGCACTACACCGGCACACCCACGAAGTCTGTTAAGACTACACATCACGACACTAAACTACACTTACTGTAGGACTCCTTCTAAAGATACAATTCGTGTTTGTAATTCTAATATATTAAATATTTTAATATTCGTACGATTTTTAAAAATATTAATTAAGTATAAAGTTTTTTTTGTGTATGTAATTTGGTTTTTTAGATTCTGAGTGAAACGATGAATGTATTGATTTTACAATGATGTGTGTTTTTTTTTTATTTTTTTATTTTTTATTTTTTTATTTATTTTTTTGTGTCTGTGTACACGATAAGTAGTCGAAATAATGCTTCGATTTTCGACTTCAGTATCTTGTTCGATTGGAAAGTGAATATCGTTGGTGCATTGGGGAGGTCAAAATTTAAATTTCCCAGTAGTTTTCAAGAGCGCCGGGAAAAACAACATAAAAATTAAGGAAAAACGGGAATTTTTACGCAAAATCTGTTTTCGAGAAAATTGAATTTGGTTTTTGGTGTAACTTTAAAACAAATGACCGTAGGTATATGCAATTTTCACTGGTTGTTTATATTTGCATCTTCTATACACGATAACATTTTCAAAATATTTTGATTTATTTTGAACAGTTTAGGGACATTTTCATTTTTAGTTTTTTTTTAGTTTTTTTTCTAGAAATATCAATAAAATTTTATTTGTTGGTTGCGAAAGCTTGAAAATTTAATAGAAAACTCCTAATATATTGTTTCAAAGGCAGATGAAAAATATTAAAAATCCTTAGTCACAATTTTTTTTTATAAGCATTTAAAGTTCAAAAATTGACAAAATATGGAAAAATCACGAAAATTAGCAAATTATTTTGAGTTAAGAATTCGTAAAAATTTTTCTTTTTAAATCTAAGATTTGAAAATCTAATACAAGATTACTCATAAGATTGTCTACCTTTATCAATAAAAAAATCTCTACCGGAAAGTCAAATTAAATTTTTATGAGCGTTTGAAATTCAAATTTTTACAACATTGGATATTCACTCGATTTCTCATGTGGGAATTTCCTTTTTTTGTTGTAATTAAAAAACGAATTACTGTAGATACATGAAAATTTCACTGAATGTTTATATTAGCATTTCCTATACACCATACAATTTTGAAAATATTTTGACTCTTTTTGAGCCGTTTACGGACATTTTCAGTTTTCAATTTTTTTAGTTTTTTTTTTCTATAAATATCAATTAAGTTTTATCTGTTGGGCCAAAAAGTGTAAAAGTTTAATACAAGGCTCCTGATATATTGTTACAATATCAGTTGAAAAATATTAAAAATACATAGGCACAATTTTTTTTATAAGCATTTTAACATCGAATTTTGACAGAATTTTTCAAAATCTCGAAAATTATTAATTATCGTAATTAATAAATTATAAAATGTTCAGTTTTTATAGCTAAGGATTGAAAATTTAAAACAAGATTCCACGTAAGTAGTTAATTCTCTTACCGAAAAATCTAAAAAATATACAATCACAGTTTATTTTTATAGTCATTTTATGTTCAAATTTGGACGAAATTACATATTAATAAAAACCTAGTTATTTTGTTGTGATTATATAATATTATTCGTGGGTACCTACTTGAAACTTCTAAAGTGTACTATTATATATCTATGATAGTATCAGGGTTTGTTATTGATGTTGATGTATAACGTGTTATAAGTACCTAATGGATATTGTGATAATGTGATATGATTAATTTGGAATTTATTATAGGTCAATTTTTTTTTAATACCATAGATATGTATATAATTTGTCTTAAACCTAGACTGACATACCGTCTTCGCTCAGAATCGTTTTTCTTATACAATGATATTGTATCATTGAATTCAAATTTAAAAGCATCCATTATACAGTGACCCACTTGTAACCTACTGTACAGCAGAGCGACATCCACTTACCCACCTTTTTTCTATTACGATTACTATAGTATATTTCTTGTTTTTCATATATAACAGTCAATATACAGGTAGATCCACAAAGTACGCTCACCCTATTTTTTTCATTTAATAATTAAATTTCAACATATTTTCAAATTGTGATTTTTAGAATTTTTAAATGTATATGAAGACCGAAATATTTTCAAGTTCATGATATTTTTTAATTATTTTCAATTGAAAAACAGAAGATTGTATCTTCACAGGATACTCTCTAAGTACTATTTACAAAAAATGTCTAGAATTTGAAAATATAATCTCAGTGTATTTATTTTAAAAGTTTAAAAAGTCAGATTTTGAATAACTGTATTATTGAAGAAAAAAATAATGAGCATGCTTATTGAATCACTCTGTATAAAGTAATAAAATAATAAAATAATGCTAATTCAACGATAATATTATAGTATAGTATGACAATACAGTAACAACCGTGAGAAGAATTTTAATTTTAATTTACTTTAAAAAGCGTAAAATAGTTTTAATAAAACTTTTTTTTTAAAAATATTATGGGGTCAAATTGTTCACGAACCGTAGACATCTACGCCGACTTTAAGCCACCCCTTTAATTCAACTATGGCCACGCCTTGTATAATATTATCATGTCATTAAATTAGCAGAATTAATGTATTACATATTAAGCGATGAAGCCGATCGTTGGATTCTCCCATTGCAGTCACGATTTCACGTTATCCAATGCTACAAAGTTGTAACGCCATCATAATATTATGGCCTATGGGAAAACTCCGTGTGCGAATTTTGCAAGTAATATTACAACAGAGTTATGCAATCATTATACTATACAACTACGCAGCTTGCGCAGTTGAATTCGATTTACCGTACTCGTACTTATTCAATTAATATAATATAATATTAATATATATATTTTTTTAACATATAACCTTCTGCTACAGACTACAGTAGTACAGTAGCCATTTGGATAGATTTATATATTATATTTATTTGTATAAAAATATTGACTACATAGAAATGAATATACGGTCAAAACAAATACAACAGTACTCAAACGGTAGAGAGATATTAAATGTGGTTGATATGAAGTTGGGATCCTCACTCCTCATTGACGATTCTAAAAGTTTAAAATTTCCTCTTTCCTGCAGGGTGCCAGGGTATAATATGTGTGCCGTTCAGTGGATATATATTAAATGTTGATGATAATACGAATCCCACAGAAAATTCAAGTTTGCCACTAAGGACACGCAGGTATGTGTGATAATCTATAAGAACGGTAATATTGTTTGTAACATTGGCAACGCTGATGCGACGACGACTACGACGACGACGACGGCTACCGTGATTCTGAATTTACTATACATTTCCATTAAAAAGTTGTCACTTTTTCATTTATAAATTAATTTTTAAAAGTACGATTTTGATGATTTTTTCAAAAGCATATTCTACACAATATTTCTGATGTTTTGGAGTTTACTAGAGGTTAATTGATGCATTAGAAAATTAGTTATGTCTTATAACAAATTTATCTGTATTTTAGATACACAGTTTAAATAGGCAACTCCTGCTTCGATATACTATACACACACCGTCTTGCAGTTATTCTTTTTTTTTTACTTAGCTCGAGCCACGACCGTGAAGCTGGACATATTTATTTGTTAAAGGTAGTAAACTAGTATATTATTATCTCTGAGTGAGACACTAAGACGATTTGACAAATGGATGACTGTCTACAAATTAGCTAGACTAAACCGGTGTGAAAAATAATGCACAGGGATGTTTGGACTATATCATTTACATGGTTCACTATCCCGGTGAGGGATAATGTGGGATAATTTCAAACTATTTAGTCTCGCGAATATCTATTGTATGGATTGTACTTTGGCTGCCGTTCGTTTTCGTTCATATTAGTGGGACTGGAATATTTTAATTTTTAAGTTATTATTTTGGATATCATAAATAGTTATTACATGGATAGTATTATAACTTTACAACAATAACAGGTGTAAAATGTAAGCGCCATGCCGTTCTAGAGAGTGTGTTCGGGGAGGCTGCCATATTATTAGGTATAGCGTTGCCGTTGCGGCAAAGTGTAATCCTATTTAATACAAAAGTATAGTAATAACAATAATATATAAATGGGTGGAAGTATCGACCTTATTGTATACTATAAAGTCGGACACGCCGATCATTAAATCGTGTGCTCAATTATCGTCTAAAGTTATATGGTGTTAATTGTTAAAACTGATTAACTATAATTAATAATTATTATTAATTGTAATAAATTGCAAAACGGTAAAGTGAATTCATCACGTGAATTTTCATAACTGCTGCTTTAAGGCGAACTATTAATGTATTATTTAACACGAATCAGTAATATGACTTTAGAAATATTCTTGCTTTTTATTTTATACGATTCTGGGAACACTTGACTATAAATACTTTTCTGTAATTTTTAATAGTTATCTCGTTGGATATGACCGTATCAGTTTCAAGTATTGAAAACATAAATTTTAACTTTAACAATAAAGAACGATAGTCATTTCTATATTTTTAAAAAATCCTATAGACATACAAAAAAATACCCCAGAGTTGAGATTGATATGAGACCCCCCCCCTTTGGCATTGTGACCACACTTCCCAGGCAGTTACCACTCCCGTGGTAGGTACTACTATAATAATAATATAATATGGTGTCTAAATCGTGTCGGCCATATACGAGCTAAATAATATTATGTTATGCGTTTACTTATAAATTTAATATTAATTAAAGGAGAGAGTAAACTTGGAGTACAGCGAGAATGACAGAACGCTGGGCGTCTCCCATAGGTACTTACACACGTCGTATTCGTGCGGTTCCTTCAATTAACTGCTCGGTAGCCTCGGTCGATTATATAAAGATTATCGGCTATCGTATGATTTTTTTTACAAAATAATCCAACACTTATATTATTTTACATAATAATCCGTATACTGAATTTGTAATCGTATAAAACGAAATTGCTCGATATTATTATGTTTCTGTTCGTTTCATTGTTTTCTAAATATTTTCTCGAAAACGTAACTATATGATAATAGTTCCAAATTATCGTTCGATTAAGATGTATAATGGACGACAGTTTTCAATACATTTGAATTTCTTACCGCGCAAATCGATTTTCAAAATAATATTGTATTTTGGACGTTAAAATTTCAGTAACTATATACGTTGGTTAAAACATACGAAGTAATATTATATTATTATATAATTATACTAAGACCAAAAAAAAAAAATTTAAAAAATAGTAATTATTAATACGTGTTAATAAGAAAAACGTAATATAAAACTTTGTTATTGTGCCCACCTACAGTAAAACGTAAAAAAGCTATTTAGTGCCTTTTAATGTGGAACGCCCACGATTTTTTTTTTATCCACCTTGCGTCACTGTCAGTTTGTTTTTGAGAAAAATACATCGGATCCGCCTATATTTATTATGTTATTATAATAATATTTAATAATATGTGTATTTACAAGGCGGGTACAGACGCGATTTAGTCACGCTCTGCTCGCCCGCCCACAACACACTATAATAATAATAATAATAATATAATAACGATATCCGTGATAAATGGCTTTCCGCAAATTCGTTCGGAAATTTTACCTGGCCGAGTATAATGGGTACCTACACATTACACGCTATAAACTCGAATTAGGAATTGTTCAACGACCAATATAAAGTACCAAACCGCAATAATATAACATTAAGTATAACATAGTAGGTAGTTCTTATTGATGGTTTGAAGACCGATCGAACAATATTATTACTATAATAATAAAACCGAATGAATGTGACATTATGTGTCATATGCCATGCGTGTCAAAAGATCTAGTCCGGATGAATGGATCTGCAGCCAACTGTGGGGCATATTTATCGTATATATATTGTGTTTACTGTTTATACTGTTTATGAATAATACAAAGGTATGATACGTTTAGTTAAAAATGTGCGTTTAATGAAACCGCAATGAAATGTCGACGTGCTCTCACTTATACACCTTTTTCGGTTTGAATAGATTGCTGGGTACTTATAGGCATGTATTCATGTGCGGTCGATCAGAGTTCGCTGGAAATATAATCTGTTAACGGGTAAAATGTTGTTATTTGCAGTTTTCAAGCAAAAATCGAGTGATTTTGAAATTAAAGTAGGTAATAACTAATAAATATAAAATATGGGCTTTGTGACTCACCGAGTATAATCACACCCCATTCGTCCGCTCTAATTAAGAATTTATTTAAATTCTGATTTTTGTATTTTTTTACTAGTTTTACCTTACTACAATATTTTCAAATATTTAGATTTTTTCATACTATTTGAGGAGTGCACAGTGGCGATAGCAAATTCCTTTTTTTTTTGAAAACACAATTTCTCCTATAAATTGTGAAACAGATTATCTAAAATAGATTAATTTATATTAATCAATGATAAGAAGTGTGAAAGATATTATGAAGGCCATGATGATTTGTTAATAGTTAATATTATTATTCTATGAACATTTTATAATTTGAAAAAATTTTTCACAATTAATAAATAGGTACTACATATTTTGTTATTACATATTATATTTTGTATTTCTCTAAAAAAGTCAAGGACTATGATCCATACTCCTTAATATACACGTTTTAATAACTCGGAAACTATTCCTTTGAATTTTTATTAAGATACATCAACATTTTCAAAAAAATCAATTGCTCAACAATTAACATAAAAAAAGTTGGTTGTATTTTGTATTTGAAAAATAGAAGTTTGTATTGCCACAGGACATTCCTTAAATGGTACCTAAATATCTTGATCATAAAAAAAAATATGTTGTTTAAGTATACTTAAATACTTAATAGTTCCAAAACTCAAAAAGTTAATTTAATTTAAACTTTTTAACTGAACTAGTTACTTTTTGATTTTCATTAGGTGACTTAATAAATTTCTTTTTTTAATAATTAAGGAGAAATCAACTAATTATTTTTTCATTTTAAGAAGAAAGTTAAGTTAATTAATTTAATATAATTTCACTATTTTAGTCTATTTACTATTTAGTTATACCTTATGTCGAAAAATATTTACCGTGAATTGTTAAAAATTTTCTATTTTACTAATAAGTTAGGTAAGTACCTAACTATTTTTCTTTTTTTGAAACGAAAAACTTCAATGAAATATATATCATATGGAAATACTGTATAAACTATAAAGTATAAACACTATTGTCTATTATAGTGTATAATTTAGTTTTGGGTTGATAAAAAATAAAAGTACTCTAACGTTGTATAAAAAAATTAACTTTTAACTTAACTGAGTTAACCAAAAATTAAACTAACTTTTAACTTTTTGTTATTGATGTATATTAAGTTACCTTAACTTACTAAAAAAAAATCATTAATTTGACCAGCGTTGCAAAAATTAGAATTTAACAAATTCATTATTAAAGGATAAAATATAGAGGCGTGTTTAGTGAATCACTATGTATTATATGTCTAGACCAATATCACAGATCCAGTGAAGAGTAATTTTTTGGGAAGTTCCGCTCCCTAAAATAATTTTCTAAAAGTTAATCTTGAGTTTAAATTTTCTGGCCTGGTCATTATTACATCTTGTGACTCATGAAATCCAATATAATGACGTTTTTAATTTATAATTATTTTAACCAAACAAACGTAATACGACTAAGACAAACTATTCATATTTAATAAATATTTTGTGTTTTAGTTATAAATTACGACATCGAGTCAAGACGTCATCGTTATGTTATTATTACTATTATTACATACTACTGTATAATTGATTTGAAATATATGATTATAAAATCGATTTATACATTTTTAACCTTGAATATATGTCTCAGCGATTAACTAGGCTAAAACGAAAAAAAGTGAACAGACAGATATTTAGGATGGAGTCAATAAATTAGCTGGTATCCTATAGGGCAGTAATTGTTTAAGACGCGTGTTAGACAATTTTATATCAAACGGTTATTATTTCTGTACAATAATATGATGTTTATTCTTACAGGATTATAATACATGAATGACTATAATATCTTCCTGAGCAATAAAAAGAAAAAACCCAAAACAGTCGTTAGAAAGGTTCTTACAATATAAAGGCATTGATGGGAAATTGGAATGAATAATATTTATTACCTATATGATAACAATTAATGAAAAAGTGCAATAAACCGCATCATTTACCGAGAAAATTGATTGGTCTGAGGCTATACATACTGCATGGTGGCAACCTATAAGTATTTCCAAAGATAAAATCAGTAGCTGGTACTGCAGTATAATGCGATCACGGCTATGGCGAGACGATCGTAACACATTTTACGGATTTCTGACGAAGTCGTACTCACGGAGCTGATGAATGTGGCGGATAAAAATAAGTGTAAAAAATAACAGAAACCAATGGCTAATAATCTGCACGCTCATTATTGTAAGCCACGTAGAACATTATTGGCGTAGAGGTCGTCGTCGTCGAGAGTCCTCGCAAATATTATTATCATTGCGATCGTTATTGGTCATATAACACGTCGTGGAAAATTGAAAACGATATACCATTTTTATAATATAATATCAGAGTCGAGTAACCGCCTAAGAGCAACTATACTGAGGCCCACTAAAGAATATTACAGTTTTGCGCATGCAGACTGTAGGCATTCCCCCACTTTAGTGTATGTCAAATACGTGGTGATGCGCGGAATCGAACGTGTTTTCGTCGGGCGACAGTAATAATACTCTCTCGTGGGCCGCAGTACTATAGGTGCAAAATGTTTCTCACGATGCACCCTAAATATGACGAATGCGAGCACATAACTGATATAACAGACTAAAATACCCAATAGGTACCCCATATAGAGCGAGGGACATTGCAAATGTATTACCGTTCGCACATACTCCAAGGCTGTAAGATTAATGATTATTAATGTAATATCATAAGAGTGTGAGTGTTTATCTTTTATTGCGACAGCCTATGCACGATTACTGCAAATTTTTACCATAAAATTGGGATTTACTGTGCCTGATGAAAACGTTGCTGTGATCCTTTTACCAGCGACAAGACCATAATATTCCACCGACGCAGACACATTAAATTTATATTATTTTCTCTTATTTACGAAATTAATGAGTATTTATACGAGTTATTTAATAAGTTAATATGAGTTTACCAGAAAATCGATAACCGATGAATATCAAAAATTTTGAATTAGGATTGATTATAGGTAGGTATTGAACATACAATTTATAACATTGAACATTATAATGTTGACAGCTGAATTATCTCACAGATCTTCCAAATAATGTTAATAAAATAAATTCATTATTATATTTTATTACCGCTATAGCAATTCCGTAGATTTCAATATTGAGTATATCGCAAGTATTATTAATGTTATAAAATATATTTTTTTCAAAATTTTTCCTTTAGTTATATTACCCGAGATAAACATAACCATTAAACGCGTAGCATCACAAACGTACAACTATATTATTATGTTTACGTACACAGGGGTATATGTGTACCTATTTACCTCTATGGCTCTACATTTCCTATACGGATGTATCACAATATACAGCATCAGGGCGTTTAGGTACTCGACTGATGATTATTGTGTGAGGGAGTGTGTTTGTACGTGTAAATAATATGGCACCTTCTTAAATGTATACACTATATACCTATATTAAAGGTTTACACACAATACGGATATTACAATAATATCGTATCACGGCTCGAAGGGTTGGAAAGGAAAATAAATAACAGCACACTGCACACACACACACTGTTATAATATACTATAAAACTATTATGATAAAAGAGATGAACGGAACATCATCGTAGTCTGAAGTGGACGCCAGGGTACAGAGGTGTACTACCTACACAGGTTATACGTGTCACTGCGCAGTATACAGTGTCGATCGATTCCTTTTATTGGAACGTTAAAACTGACAAGGTGCCTATATACACTATTATAATATATTATACATATAAGTTGTAAATCGGGTTCTATTTGACCTTTTTTTTTCGCAGCCGCCTATTATAGATATATCGTGTTATTCGGCGCGTTAAAATATTGTATTATATTCTTCTTATATCCTGTCCAGAAGAATAAAGATTATATTATATGCGTCACGAAGACGAGAGCGGTTTGCAGGAGTCCTCGGGCGACCGGGGGTGGCAGGGACATTATATTATTATTATCAGACGTTTAGGATCTCCTTGCAGCGGTCGGGACCTATAACCACGTTGGTCGGACCGACAGCACCGGCGCAGACTCTCTGACACACCACACGCCGTTTAAACCCGTCTCTTACCGATCACACATCTATATATATATTTCGTGTATATAAAAACGCCTAACACCGTTGCCGCGTCAAGTTTCGTTTTCTTCGCCATGCGATCCATCGTATATAAATGATAATAATATATCGGAGGAGCCGACGCGTTATAAATATAATGTGTGTGTGTGTGTGGACTAAATTATAATCACGTATACACACCGCACTGCAGTGACAGGTCAGACAAACGGAAGCCCCGCACCGCTGCAGCAGCCCCCCAAAACAATCTCATTGTCCGACACCGCCGGCCGAAGAGCCCGCTGCAAGTACATACATATGGGTACTTATATATACATGTATATTATGTTATACTTGTGTGTGTGTGTGTGTGTGTGTGTTTTTGAGAGCATTATAAAGAACACGTGTTCCGCCGGCCAGTCGTCACGAGCCCGGCGGGTGGTGATGCGCAGTGTATATAGGTACGGCGTTTTTCGTATTATAATATGTGTATATCTATATAATATATTAGTATACGGTGCGTATATTCCGACCTAGCCGACGAAAACGTGGCTTCATCATATTGAAGTCGTCAGAAGTCAGCAGTGCCTATATAGGTACGTATAGGTATAGTATAATATTATACTCTTTGACGGTAAACGCTGCGAACCGTCCGCCGTGGCCACTGCAGTTCATGTCTGATGCACGGCGGTGCAACAGCCATTCATGTCTAACAATGTATAATATAGCCACTGCCGGATTCACTCAAATTATATATAGGTACTTAATACTCGCCGTGTACGCCCTCAAGTAATACGAAGTCGCGAAAGACGTGTGGCGATGACGGGGCGCGTTCATCAATCGTATAGGTTATAATATACTCATATATAGGTAGATTATATACACGATACGCCTATTATATTTATGTGTATATGACGGTATACATATAGTTATAATATTATATACGCGTGCATACCAGGTGCTACGTAGGAGGTCCTTGATCAGCGCACTATTGTCACCGATCGACGTACTTACAAAACGTATAATATAATAAATTATAATATGCATATTATTTGTGTCGATTTTATTGCAACTGGGTACCGGACACGGTGGCTTACACTAGTTTATTACACTCCATAATAGGTAGGTATATAATATGCAGTCGTGGTATATAATAATGTGTCCGCACTACGCCGAAAGGATTTTGCCAAGTGCCCAAGTCAGTTATGCGCGAGAAATTCAATTGTCGTGAACACCGGGAAATATCTCAGGAAATACAAGGAATTTACAAATTATTTTAATACCTATAAAAAGAACGGACCAAGATATGACCAATTGGTGATAAAATACTAAATAGTCCCCTGCTGTACTATATGTAGGTATATATAGGTTTTGGATATTTTAAGACTTATACCATCGTCCATCATCTCTATATACCGTCAAATCTATATGCATAATAGTATTATGTACTTTTAACTGGTCGATGTTTAATTTAAATGATAACTCACTGCGATAAGATGTTTGGATAGATCGTCTAACATAAGTTTTCTTATTGTGTAATTGGATATTAAATGTGTTTCGCTGAACAGTCGCATTTGTTCGAGCGTTACTGAAAAATTGTGCAATGAATCCCGTAGCACAGGCAAAAGTATAAACACCTAGAAAATATAACACCACACATTAAAATTGAAAAAAAAATTGTTTAGTTAATTTAAAACTGTATATTCCATAATATCACATATTTGTTATTATTATTTTGTTGCTCATTATAAATATATTTCATACCCTGTAAATTATTTTTTTTACAATAAGCGAAAGTGATATATTGTCTAGAATTACTCGAGTGAAGAACCCATTCATTGATGGAACTTCATAGCTTATTATTTTAATTTAACAATGTACATAAATAACTTTTTAATTTTTTCTTATGTGCCTTCTGACCTTACCTAACCAATTGAAAGCATAAATAAGCGAGTTGATTTAAATATTATTAATATCGGATAAGCCACTCTAAAATAACTGCCTCAATCTATTATAAACCTTCCATTGAATCGTCAAAATTGGTCTCAAGTATTTTTTGAAAACTGTTAAGCAACTATTAACCCCCCATCCTCATGAGTCTGTGATTAGTCTCAGGTAAAACCATAACCAAACTAAAATCCTGCGTGCTCTACTGCGATTCGGGCCAGTATTTTCCATTTATGTTTTATAGCTGTTACGATCTGTCCGAGGTTCCAAATAATATGTATGCAAAAGTCGGTGACAATGGGTCAAAAACTGTGGATTTGGGTATGTGTTATTTAGATATAACCCGACTAATAATATCTGTACATTAGCTTAATATCTATTATAATCTAGTTATCTATTATTTCCGTTATGCTTCAGTTTAAAATGTTCTCAACTATTGTTAAAATTAATTGAATAAATTTTTAGTATAAACTTCAACCACACACTTTGACTATATATTATAATAGCTATTACTCAATTGTACAATTATAAAGAATAGCTATTAGCTTATAAATGACAACATTTTATACAACTATCTGATCCTCCACTGAGTTTCCCGGGACGAATTAATTGCCCTTGGATTTATACATTCTTAAACCTCAAAATATTATCTGTAACCAGAGGCAACCATTTAAATAAACAAACAAATTAAATTTCCGTGAACCAAAATTAAATTATTGAGCCACTCTATATTGTAGCAACCTCTATAGGGCTTATTAGAGATGTAAGTTATAAACACCCTCAGAGTTCCAAGGAATATATTGATATAATATTTTTTGAAAACATTACAGTAGTTATTGAGTAAAATATAGAGAACAAACAAACAAACAAACATTTAGCTGAACATTTTTCTAGCTTTTTTTTCGTATGGCATAGCGGCCATATTTGGGCACCCGTAGATTTCTGCCATGCCCGGTGAGGGGATGGCGGTCTAGACAATTGCCTGCCCAGATAGCGATGCCACTCGTTGCCGAGATTTGAACCGGCGACGGTGAGCGTTATAACCGACGCCATAGTCAGTTCGGCCACTCCATCCCCCATTTTTCTAACTGATCCTCAAAGTGACTTTTAAAATCCCAGTTGATTTACCCTACTTTAAACTCCATTAAATGTAAAGTACACATATTTTTGACACAGTAGTCAGCAATTAATTAAAGGGGTTTTGAATTAATAATACACAGTACAGTTATTATATTATTATATATTTATATACATTTATTATAAAAATTATTTCATTTTATGAAATCAATGACAATCAATGACAATCAAAAAAATATTCGTTTTTTGTAAGCCAACCAATCCCGATGTAAGCCCTCCTTTAAAATAAAAAAAATTGCCTCAAGTTGAACATCTGCTGGTATAGGATTACCTATATACTAAATTTCAGAACCATTAGGTTGCTAGACTTGGTTGTGCATAATTTACACCCACAAACATTACGTTTTATTTATGCAGATACAGAAACCTATATCCAATCAAAATCACTGTTTTATTATCTGTAACCAATAGCCCTATATATAAACAAAAAGTATTCGATTTTCATTGGCCTAAACAAAATGTATGTGTGAGCCACCCTATATCAACCAATAGGGGTTGAAATACGAAGCAACAAACACTCCCCAAGTCTCAAGGAATCTATTGAAATCTGCACTTCTTTGAAAACGGTCTAGTAATTGTTGAGTCTATAGAGGAAAAGATAGAGGGCAAGAAGAAATATTTATATTTATATAGATTACTAGCTGATCCCGTGCACTTCGTTGACCGTTAAATGTATCAACTTTATATGACTCAAACTTTGTTCAATTCGTGATTTAATATTCGTTGTACGGTGTTCAAAATTTATCTTATCTTTTTCGTTGCCGGAATAAAAATTCTGAATCGATGCAGTACATTGTCAGGTATACGTGCGGTAGATCGCGGACCCCATGCTGTTTGTACGTAAGTGTTCGATTTAAATCTTAAGTATCAAAGTTATACCAAGTTTGTCGTTTTTACTTAATTCCAGCTACGGTTGATTAAAATAATCAATTTATTTAATCCCATTAAATATAATTTATATTTAAAAAGTAAAGCAAATATTTTTTTTTTATTATTATTGTTATTATTATTATAGCTGCAAACCCATGGCAACCATTTATAAACAAAAATTTCCATCTGAAATCTCAAAATTCCCGTTTGAGCACTTCCCGGGGTTGGTCCTCTCCCTTTTTAAATTGGTTTTAACTTGGCCCAAAATACACACAATGTAAAAATTTCATCAAGATCGGTCCAGTAGTTTTTCCGTGAAAGAGTAACAAAGTCACAGACTTTCGCGTTTATAATATTAGTAGGATTATGGAATTAATTCGTGTTTGTGATTAAGAAACGCCATTCGAAATGTTCAAAGTAAATGATAATTTGTGTGAATAAAATCAAAAAGTTTAAATTTTGATAAAATATGATGAATGATCTGATAAATTTTACGATACATAATATCTTCCTTAGACTTAATTAATATTATAAGATAGGTAACATTAAAAAAAAAAAAAAAAAACAATTGCTATATTTTTCATTTTTTGAAACATATTTAGAAAAATAATTCAATACATAATCAATATAAATTCGTTTACGTTTCGTCGTTGCATCAGTCGGCAGTTATTAAGTAGAACAAAAATGGCATTTTGTAAACGATGCGTAACACGCGTTACGACAGCACATATATTATTGTATATTTTACCAACGTATGTTTCGTTGACACTAATTATTAATATGTGGATCATCCCACTAACCTAATCAATTTAATGAGGTAATATTTCAGTTTTTTTTCGTGCACACGCGCGGGCTAAAAAATATGTTTATTATACTCTTTAGCTATTCTGGCACCCGTCACCGTATCGAATATAATATATCACTTTCACGAACTAAGTGGAACAGTAATTTATCTCACGGATTGTTAATAATCGTCGCCCCTAAATAGCTCATCGAAATTGCCACCCAGTATAGTCGCAACGATGTTCCACGTTCCATCCGCAGTAGGTACTGACTCTAATTTATAGACGATATTTTATTAATATATTGTTTTTTATTACTTTGTAATTTAGTGATACCTCGTCGTTGGTAATGATGTCGTTTGGATTTTATTACTTCCTACTGCTTGTTTACAGGTATTTTTATCAGCCTCTGGCCCTCTCATTTAGCCTTTAGGTATATTCCTCAGGGCTGTTGCGATTTAATGAAGTTAAACGCGTTCTTGTCAAAGTAAAATCGAAAGCTATTTTTACGTCGAAAAAATTTCGAAATACACTACTCCTAAACCGGGAGTGTGGTGTTATAATATACTATACTTGTATACCTATGTATTTATGTTATACAACCAAACCAGAAAAGTAATTTTGAAATTAATTTCCCCGTGGTTTTACGCGGTGTATAATGAAAAATAATATATTAGCATTGATGTATAGGGTGTACAGATGTTTACCAGTCGATGGGATTTTGGATATACAAAATATATTTCTAACAATGCATTTATCTTCGGTATAAACATTCTTTTAATGCCCAATATTATTGCATCGTAAACTACTATAGCGGGATAAACCATGTACGCGGATGTTTATGTGATAATGCATCGGATGGCATGTGTTAGGATTTCGTTGGTCTTATTATACTGTTATCAGGTGGCCTTCGTAAGGAAATATTTTTCCGGACTCGAGCTTTGGAATGATCACGTAATTTCAGCTAAGTGGGTGTCAACGAATAAAATATTATACGTATTACTATCCTGCTATATATTATAATTATTATTGATAAATTGTTATATATATTATGTATACAATGCGCCGATTCCCTATAACCATTTAATATCCAGTTGATCGACCAAAAGTGGTTTTGTGTAAAAATGGAAAACACGCAAACACATCACTTAGAATTTAGATACAATATTTATATAATTAATTTCGATTATTAAGGTATCAAAATATCATGTTATTTTTCGATCAGAGTATACCTACCTACCTATATAATAATATTATATAATATAACTGCGTATAATATGTAACGATTTCAATTGATTGTGCTCACCTTGGTGTCCTTGTCAAGCTTTTTGACGTGTTTCTTGTACCAAACCAGCGACTGAGAGGGCAACCACTCGTAATGATAATTTGTTTGCATCATGGTCTTTACCTGTAAACAAGTAAACGTATATTCGTATTGTATTATTTATGTTCGAATACATCGTCAACGCAGTTTCGGAGGGAAAACAAAAAAAACCCTATGTTTTAACACTTAAAACATTGATTTATTGTATTTTATAATACGTTACATGGGTAAATATTTGTTGTTGTTTAAAGATCCATAAAAACGTTGAAACTACGCATTTTAATGATATAATAATATAATATGTTACGTTAAATTTCACATACGAATTTTATTTCAGAAAATGTATAATATGTAAATATATACTCAATCAGAGATCCCAACTGGAATTAAACACCTGTAGAGTGGCAGACGGACAATGTTAATATCATTCATTTCTGAAATTGTTTTCTACTCTGCGCAGATAGTTTCATCGTATTTTTTCAATAACATTGTACAAGAATAGTTATGTGTGAATAGTTATGTCTTAACTCGATGAGAGTTAATAGCAGGTGCACTGAAAATAGCGTAAGTTAAATGATGGTCTGATATGCTGGACTAAATGACTTTGAATGTATCGGTCTAATAGGTCAGTACATAAAATTATTAAATATTTAAAGTTGAATAATACATATAATTGACCTCGGGTGCAATTATTTACAACAGTAATGATATTTCGATTAATGTCATAGTGATGTGTATATAGGTAGGTGCATACTTATTGTTACGATAAATAAATAATTGGAAATCTATAGGTCAAAGCAATAAACGGTTCGATTAGTGATAATGTTTCATATTATCAGAGATTTAATTACCAATAATAAAAACGTATAGATTTTTAAAAATCTTTTATAACAATGGAATTATAATATACATATTATGCCTAATATTTACGCTTTTCAGTCAATGGCTGTAATATACTTACATCCGAATAAAGACGTGCGATTACTTCTCGGTTATTTCGAAAATGGTTTCTAGCTACTTTTAGTTGCGTTCGCACTCTTTTCAGTATTTTGATGTCATTGCTTCTATTTAAGTTTATCGATTCTTCGGTAGGATTGCGGGATTTCGTAGACATGTATAATTCGTTGTTTTTTGCGTTCGCGGCTATCTAAACAAAATGCAAGTGTTAAACAGTGTACAGGTGGTGAGGGAAGAAGTATTCCAAAACAACATAAGAATTGATACTCACTAGAATATGACCACAGTGTCTTATGGTTAACGAGGTAATGGGCATGGCCGTGAAGTCTAAATCGTTATCTCTTGCAGCCGCTGGCATTGCTAAACAGACCAATAGCAAAAGTGATACTCTAGTTTTAAGTTTTCGACCTATTTTACGACTGGCTAGAATACAAATAAAATTTTAAATTATTTTTTATGACGAATTAAACGATGTTAAAAACTAAAAACTAGAAAGTTGTATACCATCCACATAGACCCGCGTATCAAAAATATTCGATGCAAATCGTTTAATGAAACAAGCCATTGAATCATTATAGTTGAACTCGAATATTATCAATTAATAATACTCAAGGTATTTTTCGTTATATAACATTTGTACAAGATAATAAATAGATTAGATTAAAACTTTCATAATATATCTATAACAATGTAGAATACGTAACTATTTAAATATACAAATTCAAAATTTATAAGTGTCATTTATTTATATATGTATTCGTATTTACTGACTCATATTTAGTTTGAAATCTGATTTTCAAGATTTAATTATACAAATGTTAAGTTCATGTTAAATTCATTAACAAAAACGTGTTTTAATTCAATTTTGCCTGGAAAAAAACCTAACAATAGATATATATTATGTGAAAATAATTGAAGGAAAAAAATTGTTCGATAAAAAGTTTTTTATTTTTGAAATCCACATTCTTTGCTATGGCTCACCGACACACACACACACATATATTATGTACTAAATGTGTGCGTGTGTGTATAGTGCGTATGTCAGTATTGTGTCTGCTCGTTTATTTATAGGTGTTGATTTGTCTACACGCGAGTGTAACCGTGAAGTATACTATTATTATAATATACACCCACAATAGTACACACGTAATACCATACTACAAAGTAGTGCAGGGACATTAAACCGGAGACGATAGGCGGGTTTACGATCTAAAACGGAATCTTAAAAAGCGATAATAATGTATGATATTCGGTAAAAAAAAAACAAAAAAACAAAAAAACGACTGCGTTATAGCTTCGACAATTATATACGTCGGACGCACACACCGTTGTAACAAAAAGTCAGAAACACGCAGGACCCCTCGGAGACGACCCCGAATGTGAGGCCCCGTAAACCAACCCCCTCGATATAACGATGACGTTATTATGTTGCAGTGAGATAATATGCAGATAATACTGTTTATTCACGTGTTAAAATGTAAAAGGTCGTATATTATAATTCATCCTGTTTTGTACCGTATTTCGAATATGACGATTAGGATATGGTACAATAATTGTGACACAGCTCATTCGTAGGTCTATAACCTACCTATAGGGTGGTACAGACTACAGACTATACGGACGAACAGATGCATGGGGACTAACACGTTTATGAACTGATTGTTTCGTACTATCGTTACAATAATATTAAAACTATATTATTGTTATTATTTGGTCTATGATTATTATTGGCTCCGTACAAAATCTCCGACAATTATTTTAACATAAAACGTTTGTTTCATATCGATAAACACAGAGGGCTACAAGGATCAGGAATTTTTTTTATTTAGGTACTTAATACTGAAGTCATTACAACAGTTCTAATAAAATCTAATTCCAAACTTGTAGTTGATTACTATATAGGCAATTATAGGTAAATACAAGACATTAGTATTTAAAGTATTAAAAGTGTTTTGCAGCAAAATGCTGGTGCACGGCATCGTTTGTCTTAACTTTGGATTTCCTGATAAAAGTATCATACCTTACACATATATATTATTAGTCGCTTAAAATTCTATACAGTCTATACGCCACCAAACACCCATACCTACTCTGTACAATTAACCCATCGTCATTATATAATATGAAGAGTGTTAAAATTGTAATACTTCATAATGAATTATTGTTTTTTATTTTTTAGTTTCGAAGTAGATACTTATAGTTTAATAATATTGCCGATCGTTAATATTGTTAAAGGTAGCCTACTGGTTTTAAACCATAAAGCATTGTGATTTATGACATTATTAAGTATTATGATAATAATAATCTTATAATATTATAAGACTACACTATCAAATTACACTTTTGAAAGGCTATTTAGGTAAAACAATTAATAAATTAAGGGACAACGACGGTTGTAGTACATAATATAGTATTACACATATTATCATTTATCATAACAAATAAATACATCACACGAGAGTGCGAGACGCGAAAACGTGGCACACACCGGAGTCACCCGAGTCTTGTCAATGACTGTGCCGCACTGCCGCCGATCGAACCGAGTCTAGATATTATGCCGGACGGATGAACACGTGTGACGCTGAGAAGGCGGTGACGCGACGGTTTATTCGAAAAATGTATCGACCGCAGTGATAATAATAATTATAATTTATGAGTATGGTATCGGTTGCATAGATAACACAGATGGGATTTGAAGTTATATAATTAAAACAGTTGTACCTATGTACAGTAAATTATTGTATTTATCAATAATATTGTTATCGTAGTGATATTATTGCTGCGCGACCGACGGTAAAAGTCAAAACAATGTCCGTTATAATAATATACGGTGATCATTGACTATACTATACTTTCGTTTTTGCCGGTACATAGATCACATCCCGAAATCCGGTAGGTATCCACGAAAAACGTAATCACGATCAATACACGTCGGTGGTGGTATTATACATAATATTATAAAACTGCAACTTGTACACTAAACCCGTCGTACTATAAATTGTGACGGCTTATAAAATAAAGCGTAAAATGCGGACGTGTGACGCGCCCGCCCTCGCTCGATGAATAATGGTCGATCGCCTTCCCGCCGAGGCGCGAGACCGTCGGACGAAGCTACAATATTTTCCGGTACTATACGTCCAATTAATTATTTCGGCCGGCCATCAACTGCCTATGTTCAATAATAATATTATTATGTACACGTATAGAGATCCGCGGTATCAGCTGCCGCGGGACACCCGCAGCGACCCTCGAGTCACGACCAATTTTGACAATAATAATAATAGTAATAAAATAGTAGTAATTATAAATTATATATTATTATGACATGTGTGTATTTCGTTTTGTTTTTGAGGCGGCTTCTCGGATCAGATCGTAACCGAAAACGTTACCTTATTACTATTTATGTATATTATTAAATCTGCATAATATACGTTAATGTTCCAAAATCAAGGTCCATTGCTTTCCTCGCTGCTGACTGTCGACTCACGGTGGTATATTACGATAATACGCAAACCATCAAAATATAATATTTTGGAAGGGGGGAGGGTTGAGCTCGATCGGATGTATCGTATTTAAAAAATAAAATAAAGCTTACTAAGATAAGGCTTATTCTATATAACATTATTTTATAATTGATACATATCATGTGAATCAAAGTGAAAACCTAATAATTATAATAGCGATAAGACTATAGAAAATAAATTATTATTTTTCAAACATTTTGTCTCGTATAGGAAATGAATAAAAGTTGAGAAAAATAAATGTATTATCAAAAGCGTTAATACTTTTCAACATATTATTACTGTTAAGATAACCTGTACCACCTGTACCTCTGTCAAAGACCCACCGCTTACGATATATCTCCTTGAGGAGAGTTTCCTACACATATATATATCGCCGTACTTCCGGGGTTTGTATAGTGTGTGATTTTTTTTTTTTTACCTCAATACACTTTATACGTTTAATGTCTATAACCCACTCATATACGCTTGACTAACAACTGTGTGAGTACGAAAACGAGGAAAACATTGGAAACGGATTTTTGTTACGTTATTTTATAGTCTCGCATTATGACGTTAGACACATAAAAGCACACGGATCAGTCATTCGTTTTACATAGAAAACAGTGACTTTATTTTTATAGTATTTCAATATTGAAATTTTAAAACGCAATACTCGTTTATTCGATAAACATTAGTTTTTAGAAAAAATGTCAAAGTTGATAACTACTATAAACGTGAGTAAAATACGCATATAACGTGAGGTTCAGTATAACTATATCTATGTCGTTTTTCTATGTTCAAATATTTTAATTATATTAGGTAAGTACCTACCTATATTATATTTTTCTAATTTATTCAAAAGGGATATTACTTATACAATTTGGTTGATTTATTAAGATATTATTTTCTTAACATGAGAAACAACATTCTCCTTTAAATTAACCTACGCAGTAATCTATCATAGGATTTAGAATTACTTTCATATTATTATTATTATTATTATACCATGTTTTGTAATATTATGATGTCTGCAATGTTTTATGTATATTGAATACTGTTAATCAAAGTTCAAAATAGCTTAAACACTTAAATTTTAAATTTAGAAGATGTGTAGAATTTTACTATAAATCATAGAGGCAACTTTACTTTTAAAATAAACTCCGTGGTAAATTTCTGTTAAAAGAAAATGTTTAAAAAATCATGCACGTTTTACTTAATTTACTTTAATTATTAAGTATGGTTTTAACTATTACAACTACAAAATCTATAATTATAATATACTTAACGAAATGTTCAAAAAAAAGACTTTATTTTGGGTAAATTACAATCTATACAAAGTGTACAATAAGTAAATGTTATATAAGTGACAAATACAACGTGAATACCGAGATTAGGGAGGATACCCAGTGGTAACACCCTATAACAGTTAAAAATCTATATAAAAAAATAAGATAATATATAATATTATATTATAAATAGGGACCGGATTTATATGCAAATGCATATATGTATTGGAATAAGCTTTTTGAAATCTCATGAAAATTTTCCCCGATTTCGATCACTCTTATTAAAATAACACCAATTTTATTTTGCATATTTTGCATATTTCAACATTTTTACCTATTAAATACATATTGAATGCATATTTGCAGTTTTAAAGTGCATATTATTATTTATAACACATATATTCGTTTTTCGTCGTATTTTCACGTTCACAGACACATAAAATCGATAAAATTGACAATGCAAAAACCACATTAAAATTATCAAAAAACAAAATTGGTGGTATTATAAATGCCAAACTTACAACTGTACTAAGAAAAAACCCTGGATATAAAATAATGAAGACAATATCTAAGATTTTGGAAGGAGAAATAGACGGAAACTATGAACTACCTGAAGATTTAAATGCAAGTGATATTGCATGTATGAAGTACGCTCCTATAAATACTGCTGAGGTCGAGCGAAGTTTTTCAATGTATAAAAATGTACTTACAGATAATCGGAGGAATTTAACATTTGAACACATTAAGGAACTTCTGATCATCCAATGCAATAAGGTAAAATATGAATTCAATTTTTGTTTCAGTTTTTATTAATGTGAGCTAATACTTTATAGATTGAAGATACAGAATGTTGAATGGCGAAGAAGACGAAAAAATACTTTAAAAGCTTTTTTATAAATTTATATAATTTATAAATTATAATTACATAAATTATAATTTTATTCAAATTAATTAAAAGTATAAAAACTATTATAATTAAAAACTATTATTTATTAGATTTTCTTAGTTACTTAAATACCGCTGGAATAAATAAACTGTGAAAATATCAAAATACAAGATCCTTATTTCAATGTTTTTACAAATTTCGGGTTGGCGCGGCCCAGAGGCTGCTGCCACTAGATCTCGGATGGGTGACCACCCCCCTGGTTCGTAGTGAGCAAAAACACCATAAACACGTGTTCCATAAACGATCGTATCAACCATCCCAACCCTACTGTACCTACCAACCTACAGGCTAATGACCTCAGTCGTCAAAGTATTAAACCGAATAAAGAAAAAAAAAATTTCTTTCAGCGCATTATTTTGTACAGTATTAATATTTCAACTTGATACTCATATTATAATATAGAAACAAACACGAGATACGGCTAGACTGATATTTGATTTAGTTTGAAACCTGAATGTATGATAATCTCAAGTACCAATTTAAGTGTTATAAAATTCTTATAAAATTTATATTAAAAAGGTGGGTAAGTGGATGTCGCTCTGCTGTACAGTAGGTTACAAGTGGGTCACTGTATAATGGATGCTTTTAAATTTGAATTCAATGATACAATATCATTGTATAAGAAAAACGATTCTGAGCGAAGACGGTATGTTAGTCTAGGTTTAAGACAAATTATATACATATCTATGGTATTAAAAAAAAAATTGACCTAAAATAAATTCCAAATTAATCATATCACAATATCCATTAGGTACTTATAACACGTTATACACCAACAACAAACCCTGATACTATCATATATATATAATAGTACACTTTAGAAGTTTCAAGTAGGTACCCACGAATAATATTATATAATCACAACAAAATAACTAGGTTTTTTAATATGTAATTTCGTCCAAATTTGAACATAAAATGACAATAAAAATAAACTGTGATTGTATATTATTTATAGATTTTTCGGTAAGAGAATTAACTACTTACGTGGAATCTTGTTTTAAATTTTCAATCCTTAGCTATAAAAACTGAACATTTTATAATTTATTAATTACGATGATTAATAATTTTCGAGATTTTGAAAAATTCTATCAAAATTCGATGTTAAAATGCTTATAAAAAAAAATTGTGCCTATGTATTTTTAATATTTTTCAACTGATATTGTAACAATATATCAGGAGCCTTGTATTAAATTTTTACACTTTTTGGCCCAACAGATAAAACTTAATTGATATTTATAGAAAAAAAAAACTAAAAAAATTGAAAACTGAAAATGTCCGTAAACGGCTCAAAAAGTGTCAAAATATTTTCAAAATTGTAGGGTGTATAGGAAATGCTAATATAAACATTCAGTGAAATTTTCATGTATCTACAGTAATTCGTTTTTTAATTACAACAAAAAAAGGAAATTGCCACATGAGAAATCGAGTGAATATCCAATGTTGTAAAAATTTGAATTTCAAACGCTCATAAAAATTTAATTTGACTTTCCGGTAGAAATTTTTTTTATTGATAAAGGTAGACAATCTTATGAGTAATCTTGTATTAGATTTTCAAATCTTAGATTTAAAAAGAAAAATTTTTACGAATTCTTAACTCAAAATAATTTGCTAATTTTCGTGATTTTTCCATATTTTGTCAATTTTTGAACTTTAAATGCTTATAAAAAAAAATTGTGACTAAGGATTTTTAATGTTTTTCATCTGCCTTTGAAACAACATATTAGGAGCCTTCTATTAAATTTTCAAGCTTTCGCAACCAACAAATAAAATTTTATTGATATTTTTAGAAAAAAAACTAAAAAAAAATGGAAAATGAAAATGTCCCTAAACAGTTCAAAATAAATCAAAATATTT
The DNA here is from genome assembly GCA_949089665.1 of Macrosiphum euphorbiae. Lineage (NCBI taxonomy): Eukaryota > Metazoa > Arthropoda > Insecta > Hemiptera > Aphididae > Macrosiphum > Macrosiphum euphorbiae. The sequence goes on from CARXXK010000001.1 coordinate 31,947,255, forward strand.
TGAAAATTTTATCGTGTATAGAAAATGCAAATATAAACAACCAGTGAAAATTTCATGTATCTACGGTCATTTGTTTTAAAGTTACACCAAAAACCAGAATCGATTTTTTGGAAAACCGATTTTGCGTAAAAATTCCCGTTTTTCCTTAATTTTTATGTTGTTTTTCCCGGCGCTCTTGAAAACTACTGGGAAATTTAAATTTTGACCTCCCCAATGCACCAACGATATTCACTTTCCAATCGAACAAGATACTGAAGTCGAAAATCGAAGCATTATTTCGACTACTTATCGTGTACACAGACACAAAAAAAATAAATATAAAAATAAAAAAAGGTGGGTAAGTGGATGTCGCTCTGCTGTACAGTAGGTTACAAGTGGGTCACTGTATAATGGATGCTTTTAAATTTGAATTCAATGATACAATATCATTGTATAAGAAAAACGATTCTGAGCGAAGACGGTATGTTAGTCTAGGTTTAAGACAAATTATATACATATCTATGGTATTAAAAAAAAAATTGACCTAAAATAAATTCCAAATTAATCATATCACAATATCCATTAGGTACTTATAACACGTTATACACCAACAACAAACCCTGATACTATCATATATATATAATAGTACACTTTAGAAGTTTCAAGTAGGTACCCACGAATAATATTATATAATCACAACAAAATAACTAGGTTTTTTAATATGTAATTTCGTCCAAATTTGAACATAAAATGACAATAAAAATAAACTGTGATTGTATATTATTTATAGATTTTTCGGTAAGAGAATTAACTACTTACGTGGAATCTTGTTTTAAATTTTCAATCCTTAGCTATAAAAACTGAACATTTTATAATTTATTAATTACGATGATTAATAATTTTCGAGATTTTGAAAAATTCTATCAAAATTCGATGTTAAAATGCTTATAAAAAAAAATTGTGCCTATGTATTTTTAATATTTTTCAACTGATATTGTAACAATATATCAGGAGCCTTGTATTAAATTTTTACACTTTTTGGCCCAACAGATAAAACTTAATTGATATTTATAGAAAAAAAAAACTAAAAACATTGAAAACTGAAAATGTCCGTAAACGGCTCAAAAAGTGTCAAAATATTTTCAAAATTGTAGGGTGTATAGGAAATGCTAATATAAACATTCAGTGAAATTTTCATGTATCTACAGTAATTCGTTTTTTAATTACAACAAAAAAAGGAAATTGCCACATGAGAAATCGAGTGAATATCCAATGTTGTAAAAATTTGAATTTCAAACGCTCATAAAAATTTAATTTGACTTTCCGGTAGAGATTTTTTTATTGATAAAGGTAGACAATCTTATGAGTAATCTTGTATTAGATTTTCAAATCTTAGATTTAAAAAGAAAAATTTTTACGAATTCTTAACTCAAAATAATTTGCTAATTTTCGTGATTTTTCCATATTTTGTCAATTTTTGAACTTTAAATGCTTATAAAAAAAAATTGTGACTAAGGATTTTTAATATTTTTCATCTGCCTTTGAAACAATATATTAGGAGCCTTCTATTAAATTTTCAAGCTTTCGCAACCAACAAATAAAATTTTATTGATATTTCTAGAAAAAAAACTAAAAAAAAACGAAAAATGAAAATGTCCCTAAACAGTTCAAAATAAATCAAAATATTTTGAAAATGTTATCGTGTATAGAAAATGCAAATATAAACAACCAGTGAAAATTTCATGTATATACGTTCATTTGTTTTAAAGTTACACCAATAACCAAAATCGATTTTTTGGAAAATCAATTTTGCGTAAAAATTCCCGTTTTTCCTTAATTTTTATGTTGTTTTTCCCGGCGCGTGTGAAAACTACTGGGAAATTTAAATTTTGACCTCCCCAATGCACCAACGATATTCACTTTCCAATCGAACAAGATACTGAAGTCGAAAATCGAAGCATTATTTCGACTACTTATCGTGTACACAGATACAAAAAAAATAAAAAAATAAAAAAATAAAAAAATAAAAAAATAAAAAAACACACATCATTGTAAAATCAATACATTCATCGTTTCACTCAGAATCTAAAAATAAAAAAATAAATAAAAAAAAAAACACACATCATTGTAAAATCAATACATTCATCGTTTCACTCAGAATCTAAAATCATTTTTTTCCAGACCAGTCCATTAAAGAAAACTCTTGGTCGCCTGCAATGTTCCTAAAAGTAAAATACTCGAGGGTTTACAGCATTTTAAAAGTGCAACATTGGTAGTATAATTTAATAAAAATATCTGAAATCAAGTAAAATAAATTTTGTATTCACCCCTAACCCCACCCCCCATCAAAAATAAAAAAAATTCATCAAAACTGAAACGATTCAAATTTAACAGTACATCAAAATCGATAAACAGTAGTAAAGAATTAAACATTTTAATTAAAAGGAAAAACAATTATAAATGAAAATGAAAATGTAGGTACCATTTAAAAATTGCTTAATCATAAAGAGCGTTTTTGTTGATATTTTAAATGAATACCTGATTTTCACTACGACATTTTTAATAAGTAGCAGAACGGTACACTAGACACCATCAACTACTAAAAATTATAAATTTAAATTTTATAAAACAATAAAAATGTTAGTACATTAAACGTTTATAATTTATACTAACTTTATAGGTATTAGATAGTACTACAGTTGTAGTCATAGTATAGATTTAGTAATTGAAGAATAGTGTTTTGATATTTATCGTAATTATTTTTAGTCATACCTAAGTTAAATTATTTTTCTTCATTTCGTAAAGAATAAACAAAATAAATATTTTGAAAATACATTAAACACGACAACCAGCGTACTATATATTCTAAGCTGTACGATGATTAATCATTCGTATTAAATTCGTATATCGCGTAATGTGGATGATCAATATATTATACTATAGGCTGTAAAAAAAATTACAAGTAGGTAGGTAATAATATAGACTGTAGCCAATAATATTAGTATTATGAAGTATTTTTAAACAAATATCCTCAAATATACTAATTATTATGATTACTTAATAATATCTTCATAGTAACAAACAGTTAAAAATAATTTTAATTTTTAAAGCATAATAAAGCTACGTTTAAAACGTTTTCAAACCTTTTGGTAAAAATGAATTTGATAACGTGCCATTAAAATATGTTAAAAAAAATATATACAATATATAAGTTTGCTAGGATGATAAAATAGGATAATGTAGACGCAAAAATAATTATGATACATTTGATAATATACGTATAATTTTTGCTGTTTAACGTTTAAATTTAAACATGGATAAGTGGTTTACATAATAAAATGTATCAATTTACACCGTAATATATTATGTATTAAATGCCGTTGGGAATCTCAAACGAAAAGTGTGAATGATTTATGATTAAACGGTTGTCTGTTGCAATAGGAACGTGAACTACACCAACATTTTGGCAAAATTATAAACAATCTAAATATAGTGCACGCGCTGTTAATGTACATTATTATAAAAGTTTGTTTAAACGATTTGAAACATCAAATTGACAATTGGACGTAGTTCATGTAAAGAGGGACAAGTCAATTTTTGACATTTTCGGTTTATTTGTTAAAATTATAGGAATTTTCACGCCGGATCTGATGGTCACACTGTCGTTTGCATGTTATCAAATTATTTCCAAATGCATTAGACTCATTAGAGGACAAGTCAAAACATCGTTATGCGAAAGGGGACAAGTCATATTATAAATTATTATTTTCCAAAATAGCGTTTGTTTACATTGTTATTAATAATAATTATTATATTCAACTATCATTGTTCCAAAATCATACGACTAAACGACTTGACATGATTAATAATTTATATAAATATAATATATATTAAAACCAATTTAAAGCATTTAATAACATTGTATGATGTTTTTTTTATCTCCTGAAAAGTAGCTGTTTTTGACTTGTCCCCCTTTACATGAACTCCGTCCAATTAATTTAAACAGGACGAGTAAAACGATTCACTCGTCTCATGCGAAGATGAATGTCGGCGGGCAGCGAACAACTGGTGGCCGTGGCAATCAATGTAATGACGTTCATTAATAATAAATAATAATATTATACGATATTATGCTACCAATGCGCTGATCGCATATTCTGATAATAATATTTATATAATAAATAATTATATATATAATATATATATATGTGCATAACACATCGCTTGTATATTATTATAGTAAGACGATGTGCGCTAAAATTTGTTTGCACTTTATTCAAGACCACCAGTTTCAGCTAAGTGCTGACCAACCGACATGATTTCGCAACACATTACAATAATAACATTTTAAATATTATATTTAGCTACATGGCCCACATGCAGTGTCTATATAGTATTATTATTATTATAAAAATATGAAATATTTGCAATATAGTAGTGGGTATGTATTATTATGTCTGATGATATTATGCACTGGTCGAAAGTTAACTAAAAATAAACAAATCTATAGTATTACATCGAGCGCAGACAATTTTTGCGTTTAAAGGTATAAATAATTTTGCAATAATATGTGTGTATAAACAACCGTGAATATCCGAAAGAAGCTACTATGGATATGTTTAATCCCCTATGTTATTAATGTGATACTGCCTTCCTATATGCCGCATTTCTGTTGACCGTCGTCGACAAAATATTATACCTAAATTGCGTCCACGTACATAATATGTAGGTACCTACACGTGTTTTGTGGGTCACGTTTCCGAAATGTTTCGTAATTCAATTTTAATTTTCTCTCGATACAAAACATTGTGATTTACCTACAGGTAACTACTATACATTTTGGATTTATCGAGTCATATACATTTAGAATTATAAAACTTATCACATGACACACTTTTTTTCACGACTCGACGATATATCGTATGTATATCACAAAACATAATATGATGATAATTATTATAGGTATGTACATTTTCCGCAGCGACAGGTATTGCGGATACTGTGGTTTCGATTCCGAGGGACCTAGCTACGTCTGAAATCGTAATACCTACTAACACAGAGAATCTCAAGATTATAACACAGGACGTTTTTTGTTCCATTCTGCAGTAGCAGTATTTCCATTGCTTCGCCATAACAATTTACGACAGTCGTGCGTCCGATAAACCCCTGAGAATCGAGGGTTTACAGCATCGTGACGCAGCAGTCGACAACAAGTGTCTAATCTCGACGATTATTATACAAACCGTAATAATAATATATACGACTTATACGTGTGTGTCATGTGTGTTTGTATAAAATACTATATATATACATAAGCATATAAGACAAAGGTATAAAACCTCAAACGCCGATCTTATAACCGATTGTGTTTGGAGTTTCAGACTTCAAACATCAGACATAAATCAGCGGAGGCAATCTTGAAATAATAATGATATAGATAGTGTAAAATAAATAAAACAAAAAAGAAGAAGAAGAGAATTACACCCAAATATATATAGCTCTGGGGTGTTTTTGACCCGACCTTGATGTATATAACTCGTTTTAATAATAATAATAATAATAAAAAAAAACTGTTCAAAATAATTTTTTCTTTAAGTAGATACACATATTACTGCAGCAAGGCGCGAAGCGATGTTGAGTCCGGTATATTATACTTATAATACAATTTATTAAAATTATATTAGTAAAGTAGGTATGATCAGGAGGGTGAAACAATAATGATATTGTACGATATTTTTATTTCAAACATTACTAGCACCAGCTTGCAGGGTGGTTCATCGATATCTATATTAATATGAGCCTCAAAACTAACAAACGGTAAACTTAAAAAAATTATATATTTTTGTGACTTTTTAGTTTGTATTTAGATGATTTTTTATTCCTGAAGTTAGCATACACTCACTCATCCAGTCCATTCTCTAAGCGATCCTTTTCGAGATTTGTATTATCGAATATGCATATAGGTACATCAATAAATTTACTATTCCCTTTGTCCCATGTCTATATAAACATAGCATCAGAAAATCTGACGATCGAAATAAAATTATAAATTATAAAATACTTTATAGGTCACCATCTTTAACGACAACCGATAAGATTTCATCATTCCGGGAGACTTCGGAACGATCCTAGAGTGAAAATGGTAAGTCGTATAATCGGCCAACCGTAGATCGGCGTAACAGATGAAGTGACCAATAAAAACACAATTTTGAGAAGCCACAGCGATAAGTGTGATGCATTGTATCCATATTGTGATGGAAAAATGTTGATTTTTTTTGATAATGTTATTATTACCTACCTATACTAAAAAAATAACCTTTTATATTAAATTCATGCAAAAATGTAATTTTCTGAATTCTAGAACGATAAAAAAATTGAATATTTATGAAAATCATTTTACAATTTATTATTATTGTGACGACAGTGACAAGTATCACACAAGTCGCATATTATAATATAATGTGTTTGAGTTTGTCACCCCTAAATTAATATATCAATGTATTTTTTTTTTTGCGAAGTAATATATATAACAATGTAATATCACTATTTTTCTGGGTACCTATTAGTGGTATTACCTAAGTTCACGATCGTAAAATTATTCACCTGCTTGATGTTTTACTTTGAACATTTTACGCATACGTTATGTCAGTACAGCATCATTATTAATAATACCTATGTCATTACGCAAAGATGATATTATTATACAGTTGATTAAAATTTAAAATACAAGCTTTACAAAGTAGGTAAGTACATATTATTTATAGATTATCGATAGACAAATTTGGAATTTATATACGTCATATTTGATTTGACTCAATTTCTTTTGGACTATTTACCTTAAACGGCTTAAACTAAGCTACCTATACACTACACTACAGCTTAAACTAAGCAACACTACACAAAATATTGATTTACAACCATCACTATTGAACATTTGGACTTCAAAATAGCAATGCCGATTTTCGTATAGTATAATATGTAATTGTCTACTGTGCTGTGGATACCGTATACTTTTAATAGACGCAGTTTCACAGTCATAGAGGAGAACATAAGAAGATTATGGAAGTCCGTGATTCATAAACTCGTCTAGGCCGTAGAAATATATCGTATTTCCGGAAATAAGTTAAAGTCCAAAAGACATCGCTCGCTAGCACGCTGCACATGGACGCGACACGCGTATACGTTATGATATAATATTATGACTATGCGGCGAATCATATTTTATTCTCATAAAAACAAAATTTCTATAATCTACCACCAGTGGCGTGCTGAACAATTTTTAAAATCAGGGTTAAACAAAAATTTTAGGACCCGTCTACCCGACATATGATTTTTTTTATACAAAATTAAAATATTTTTTCTACTGCAAAAATATACAATCGTCATATTGTAATATATGCGTGTTGTATTTTTTGCATTTTATCACACAACCGCCCGTTTGCGGCTTGAGGCAAAGGCCCTCGAAAAAACCTTCTTCGGCACGCCACTGTGTCTACCACTATACGATAATGTATTATAACATACGGTTTAAGTAAAAGTTATGCGATCGTCTCACCTTTGAACACCATGTCGTCGTCGGATCGTGTGCGGCGAGTCGGTGCATCGACCGCGCTGTCTGCAGCCCATCGTGTCCGGCACTAGTAAATAAAAAGAACACACTGCGCACCGTCGGCAGCGCGCACACACGGCGTGTCGCCGCCGCCGCCGCATTCCCCCCTACACCACCGCTTAGTGCCCCCGCGGCCCCCGACGCACCAACCACATGACGGTGCACCACTACCGCACATCGTCGTATAATCATATTATAATTATTATAATAATGATATGACGACGAATACAACACTGCTACGACACCCGTCACACGCACACACGCACGCGACAATAATGATATTATCGTTACGACGCGATAAAAACAATAATAATGTGCGAAGACCACGAAATACGAGGTGGCGGCGGCGTCGGCGGCGTCGTCGGTAGACTACGAGGTACCAGCTACACGCCGGTTTTAATGACGCGCGTTCAGGTGAGGCCACCGTGTCGCGGACTTACAATATTATCATAATGGGCGAACTTCAAACAATTATCATTTCATCCACCCACCCACCCGTTTGTTACCAAATTCTTAATAAAATGCCTAGTACCCACTATTCCTATCTAACATCCAGTCAGCCGCGGCCCACCCATCTATTAGAAAAAAAAACTTAGACTATTATACGAGTATTTAGACTCACAGAAGTAGTACAAAACCACCTGAGACGCCGCCACTGATCATCGCGTGAACTATAGGTATCGGATCCGAACGTGATCGCTTTGGGCGTAGGCGGATCTAGGAACGAGAAAAGTTTTGGGATAGACACAAAACATGCACCTGCTAGACGTGACGTAATTACGGGGGGAGGAGGGAGGAATGAGCTTTTATTTCTTACAACTGGCACACACAACGCCATTATATTATAAAATTAATGTTACAATATTATCCTGATTCAAAATATAGAATATACATAAAAATCGAATTTCTAGGTATGCTGGCTGTTATAGGTTATTAATAGGTAGGTACTTAAGTTATAAATTATAATATATCATTACTTCAAGGTTCATAAATCATAATAATATTATAATATATTATGCTCTTATATATTATATTATGATTTGGGCTATTTTCGTTACAAACATAAGTGTAACTAATAGTCCATAGTGTTTCAATGTTGTAAATGGCCGCACACCGATGCATTGCAAAGCACGACCCGCTGCAATAACCCGCGCCCATTCCGCACTGATTTGGTGTGTGCCCGGCCTCAAACGGTGTAGATCAGTGGTTCCCAATTAGTTAACGGACTCCTAGCTATTACTTAAATTGGTCCGGCGCGGCGACCCTGTTTTGTAAACACTTACTTTTAAATCTGAATAAATTAATTATCTACCTTCCTACCTTATTCGCGGTGGTGAATCGAGTTTCAATAGACCAAAAATATCCGGACTACGAATTTAATGATTTCACTAAAACAAAATAAAAATGAAAAATCACTACAGTACGACGGACCTCCTAACATTAACACGCGGACCTGTGAGGGTCCACGTACCACCAATTGGGAACCACTGGTGTGGAATATTATAATACACTGTAGTTGTACGACCGAGGCAACTAAAATATTAAAATCTTATTACTTTGTATGCTTTCGTGGTCGGCGCCATTGTATAATCAGATAATCTATGTACAATAATTTATAATTACTAATTCAGTGTTAATTGTATGTTTATATTATTATGAGCTCAAGTGCATGCATTGTAAATACGTCGCATGATATGCTCGCAATAATGTTGTTGTATATTGAGAGGTGCTTACACATTTCACGGAATGACAGTATGATGGTTCATTCTCGATGCTGCCGCCTCGGCATACAATGGGTGGTAGGTATCTGATATTATGATAATAATATTATCATAATATCAGATTATATTATGATAATACGACACGGTACTTAACGCCGATTCGGTACTGGACGTAGATTTTGAACGATTGCACTATACCTACGTAGGCGCATATTATTATTATTTTTTTTTTTATTGAACTCGAACTTGGTAACTATGGTCATTAGGTAAAACTGCAGGGATTACGGTTGAGACGGTTGGTTAGCAACACGTGTATGTGTGGCAAGGTTTTTGACACTTAAACGAACCCGGGTGGTCACCCATCCGGGAACTAGTAACAGCGGACGTCACGCGCATATTATTATTATATAGTGTCAGTCGGCAGTCTTTGGGCCACGAACGACGCCTGCAGTTCAAGATTCCCTCATGCAGTTATCTTTGCACCTTTCGCAAATCGTACCGCATATTATAATATTATTTGTTTAGCACTTCGTACGACCGCTCAATCAATTTTGACGCTTGGATTTCAGAAATCATTATAGGTACATATATTTTTTTCACGTACCCACCAGAACAGACTCTGTAATTATTTTCGGAACCCGCAACCAGTACCGATAAAATCAAAGTTTACAATGCCTGGATCAAACCCACCCCTGGATGCTGGGCTTATCACGTGGAAATTATTTCTGACCGTAACTTTTGCACCGGTATCCATCCGAAATAGCAAAAGTAATGACGGTGAAGCTATGACTGCATAGTAACAAAATTATGAAAGATCGAAAACTAAAATAGTGAAATTAAACACATATTATTATAAATAAAAATGCAAAATACATAGGTGATATTACTATGTGTGTGAACAATTTATTGTGAATTATTGAAATTTAGACTACAGGTATTAATAATAATAAAGATAATGAAAGTGTGATTCTCACATCATAATCTGTACGATAGCCGGTAAAATACTAATAAAAAAAAGTATATAGTAAGAACGAAAGTGCGGGCGTGTCTCCGTTTTATCTATTGAGAGTGTGACGGGATTTCGGGAGTACGTGCTGTGGCTCTTCATGGGCATTTGAGAATGTATTCACTTTTGATAATTGTTTTCTTCTTTTTTCGCCTTTCTGTTGGGACGTGCTCCCGCCAGTCCCCTCCATGAGTGATTGTGCTATACTATGAGTGGTCGTTCCATACTGAGAGTGGTCGTTCCACACTGTGAGTACCCCAGACAAAAAAAAAATATAATCTATCCACCTCTTGATTACACCCTTCACTTTTTTTCATTAATATATACATTAAGGTCCCCACACACTGCAGCGGTGGCGGTGAATTGCTGTAGGACACATTTCACCGCTCACCGCGACGGTGAAGCCAAGACAATAGAGTTTAACGCCACCGCCACCGCTGTAGTGTGTGGGGACCTTAACTCGGTAAAATTATGCATATAAACATACAAGGCGTGGTAAACTTGGAATTTTTCATAGGATACCTAGTAATATAAAATGAAATAATAGTGAATGGGGGTAATTAAGATGTGGTTAGCCATATTTTTTTTTATCTGGGGAGGTCTTATCTGGGGTAATTTTCGTTGTACATAATTGTACAAAATAAAGTACATAATACTGCTTGATTACAATATTTATGATTTCAGAAGTACGAGTGCTGGGGTAACGTTTCGTAGGACCGCCTGCGACTATGCTATACTCTAGTTGCGACACTATGCACAAACCGTGCGAAAAAAATAATCTCGTTAACCCTTTTAATCCCAATCGATTCGTGGCGGGGAATCAAGTCTCGCGGGCGTGGATCATGCGCATACCCACAACGTGTCATATAAAAGAACTATAAGAAGTATACCTATATACGACATCCCGTTAAAATATCTTGTAGGTACCTATACACAATAACATATTATACAATCTTTGCAATCTTTACAATGTTATAGGTAATCAATGCGAAAAACTGAAATTTCTTCACAAATCTAGTTTATTACAATATCTTAATTTTTATTTTTATTTAATTTTAACTCGAAAATGAATATCAAACTTTGGAGACTCATTTTCACCAAATATTCATACATGAAATTACTAGACATGAAATAATTTCCAAAATATTTCGACTCTTATTGAGCTATTATTATCTATAGGTATTCGTATTTTATTAAAATGTCTACTTTTTTAGTTTTTTTTTATTTATGTTATGTTGGGTGATTAACAATTACTTACTATGCAATGACTCATTATAGTGCAACATAAAAAAAAATATGTTACACTATAATATATAATATTGAGTTATTGTATAATAAATAATTATTAATCACCCACCCACCTACCAAATGTTATTATGTGTTTCTTAAGCAACACACGGATCATAACCACTGAATTATAGTACTATATATTTAGGTAGAATACGTTTCTAGTCAGGATGTGACATCATGGTAAACGGTCACTCGGTAATGAATTGATCAACATAGGAGCTTACACATAGTAATGTCCTGCTATTTGTATGATGCACGGTGTAATAACAATATTATTCAATATTTATATAATTGGATTGGAAAATAACATATTTTTCGTAGGTATTAAAGAAAAACAAAACTGTAAGCACAATCGGTATAGACTATTTTATTTAGGTATATAAATTGACAGTAAAAAATAATGAGCACAATTGGTGCACAGCTGATATGACTAAAATATAAAATACCGGGGTGAGCAAAAGTCACGCAACCGATTTGTAGAAAATGACGCAAAATATAAAAGGTTGTTTAACTTTATTATATAAACAAAAACAAATATATAGAGCTTAATTTATACTATATTTTTAATTTATACATGTTGTATGTTCAATATGACCACCGTCTTCATCAATACACGCTAGACAACGCTTTCGGACCGTATGGCAGATGCTTTCTAGAAGAGCTTTTATTTGTTTTTGTTTATATAATAAAGTTAAGCAACCTTTATATATTTTGCGTCATTTTTTACAAATCGGTTGCGTGACTTTTGCTCACCCCGGTATATTAGGTGAAACCGGTTCATACCCGATCACTGCAAACCTAGCAAAAAAATAACTGCGTTAACCCTTTTCGTCGCGATTGATAAGTGGCGGGGAAACAAGTCTTGCGGGCGTGGATCATGCTCGTTCCCGCCACATGACGGGAAAAATAAGTATAACGACACCTTGTATTCGCTCGGATTAAGAGATTTTGAGGTTCCTGTTCGAAAAAATAAATAATAATGTATCACTTTATTTATAAGTTAAAATTTACAAGCTTTTTTCCTTGTTAAATGATCATCGATTTTTTTTTTAGGTGATTTATGTAATGTTATAGCCTAGAACGAAAAAATTAATGGACAAATCTGAAGCCCTTAAATAAATTCCAACTATTGAGGTCCATTGGACATGCCCCCCCCCCCTTAAACCGGGCTTGCTTGTATTTTAATATCTTATATACGCAATAACAATAATAATATATGGAGTGATTTTTAAGCATGCTCAGTGCTCACCCTATATTATTTTGTGCTTAAATTATACGTATACTCAAATCCTGATTTTTGGAATTTTTAAACACACTTGAAAATCATATATTCAATTACTTGAGATTTTTCGTACCACTTAAGGATGATCCTGTAATAATATAATCTTCTGTTTTTTTTTTAAATAAGAACTCCCTTTATTACTTTTAAGTATTCAACAGGTATTTTTTTTTTTTTGAAAATGATGTATATAAATCAAAATTTGAGCGAGTAGTTTTTGAGTCAAATAAATATGTGTACTAAGAATAATATGTTTATGGTAATGAGCTAAGTATATATGGGGCTTAGATGATTTAAAAAGGTTAGTAATACTACTATATTAATCAATCAATATAAATAATCTGTAAAAATGGTCCAAAAAGTACCTAGGTATAATAAATACAACTAATATTACATAATAATATATAGTTTATATTTTTGTAAAACTATTTCCAATGATTATTACACAAAGTATAAACATTATAATATCTCAGAAACTACCCATAAGAATTTTGATTCAGATACATCAAAATTGGGATGAGCATGCTTAAAAAAATCACTGTAAAATACAGTACCTATAATCAATCAGTAATTGCCACTAAAGGGGAATCTTTCGTCTATTGCACTCCTATTATTGAAACACATAGAAAAAAAGAAGTGTATTAGACTCACTCTAGTGTCTATAGTTAATGAGGGTCAATGTATATTTTTAAGGGAATATTTCTACATTTTCAAGTTCATTTTCCCGATTTAATCGCATATATTATACATTTTGACGACTATTGATGTTTCCTCGACTCCTCAAAATGTATTTTAAAAATGATTTTTTTACATAACTTTTAAAAAGCAAAAATGTACGTTTATATTTTTTATAATACAATATCGTTATACATTTTCTAGTTTTTCTAATCCTTATAAACGACAACATACCTAAAATGAAATACATAAATAAATGCATAATGATGAATATACATAGTAAACATAACCGAGTTTAATTTTTTTATTACAAATCACAATGGATAATAATAATGTACCATACTGATACTATTAATTGTACCTCTATATAATATGAGTATATATCTTTTTAGTTTCTATGAAATCAATGCCCCAACGTGAGTAGTCAGGGACTACAACACTACTGTACCTACAATATAATATTGGCGATCGTATCCAATGGTATAATCGATTATTATTATTACATATAGGTATACAGTACGTATAATATTAATATGTGCATCGGATCGGGGCGCACAATAATAAGGCGAGTGGCATATTATCGTGGATTCCGTATAACAATAATCGGGTGGCGGTCGGTCACGGGGCGGTACTGCGATTTTTATGCGTAATAATGATACGGCCTAGGCGCCCCCCGGTGTGCGAGCGCGCGCGCGCGTACCCGCCGCCGCGGTGAGCGACGCCGTCCGCCCCGGAACACGCACAATGCCCGTACACAACAAACTCTTAAGCCGCCCTTGTCCAATGCGTGTGTTGTCAACGTCTTCCTCGCGATCACACACACACGTAAATATTGTAATAAATAATGATAAATTTATAAAATAATCGCCGCGCGTATTGTAATACAGACTGATTCATCTGCAGGTATACGCCGCGGATGCTCACCCCCGTGTTTTTCTCTGATAATAAACAATATTGCATTCGAATTCTGATCGTTGGAGTTGTGCGTCTTGTAAGGACCATTATATTATAGTATATTCTAAAACACTTGGGTTTTTCACACAACATTCGAGGCTTTCACGTGTTAACAAAAACTCATTTTTTTCAAACGAGCACAAACTTAATTTACTGTAAATTACGAAACATTTTGAAAATGTTCATGGGTCTTAACTAAAATTCTTACTGGTAGCTTCTGAGTTATTAAAATAACAAAATATAATATAATACAGTATACTTAAAAATGGTTTTAAAATAGATAGTAATATATTAATCTAGTGAGTAGTGACTATTATACACAGACAATTCTTACAAAACATAAAATATTGATGGATTATTATTTAACTAATACAGTAGACGCCGCTTATAAGACTCACTTTGGGACCAGCACAAAGTGAGTCTTATAACCGAATGAATCTTATAGGCGAAGTGGAAAAAAAAATTTATTACGTATTTATAAATTTTATTTTACTACATATTTTGCTTTGATTTTAATACTTTAACACATATTACATATTACATACTTTATTATTGAATAAATTTAATAATCCTGATAAAAAAAAACTAAAATTATAATAGGTAAATATTACACATAAAAATATTATAAAAATTATACATTAATAAAAAATTATAAAGGATGTATGTACATTATGTTATAATGTATTTATTATTTATTTTTATTATACGTTATAAAGTACCACCAGAAACTAGAAATAATCAACACGAATATTATTTAATTTTTCAATACCAATTTATTTCTAAATTATAACCAAAAAAGTTTATTTTCTACTATTTATTTTACGAAATTTGAGTCTTATAACCGAAGTGTTGAGTCTTATAACCGATTTTTTTTTAATGTATTTGGATACGTCCGGTCCGGACCGTTCCAGACGATTTTGAGTCTAATAAGCGACTGAACCTTATATCCGTGAGTCTTATAAGCGGCGTCTACTGTATTAGTTACTACTATAATTTTGAAATCCCCCATATCTTCTAAACCTACCATAGTTCAAAATATCCATAGACCTATAATTATTTATAGTATACGAACTGCAAAATTAAATAACCTTAAAAAGTTTGAATTTCGATTTGGATACATCAAATTTTTCAAAAAAGTCATCTGATTTATAATTTACAATAAATTAGAATGGTTCTCATTTGAATCGTTAAAGGACCCAATTTAAATGATGTAAAGAATTTGAGCTTTTAAAAATATTGTAATTCCTTAAGTATAGTTATGGTAATATTAAAATATTCTTATAATAACGTTATACTAATATTATTCGGGATTATAATGTTATAATAATATTTTTTAACAAAAAATTTCCGTTTGGGCTATAGAGTGTCGTGCAATGTAGAAATCATTACATAATAATATGGACAGGGCGTTTTATTGGTAGTGTCCAAATTACATGATTTTTCAGATACCTGAGCGTAAAATTCAATAAATTGTATTACTGGTATAATTAAAACCCCGAAAAGAAACTGCTTTAATTAAACCTAACTAACTTTTAGCTTAAAATTGACGCTCGTAATGATAATATCAAATTTTTAAATATTTCTTATTTTGATCTAGAAACACAAAATTATCAAATTATCCAGTATTATGCTTATTGAGTAGACTGTATATAAATCGTGAAGTGTAACAAATGATGACGATTGTAATTTGTAGTTGGTAATCACTTTAGAATTTAGATAACTATGTATACAATATAATCATACTTACATACATCTAACTGAGGTTTTTCAAATGGTTAATAACTATTGTTATCTAAATTGATTATTATAACAAGTCGATTATTTTGACACGATATCTACACCTAACTTTAAAGTTATAACTATAATAGTATAATGTATGAAGTTTAAATCATGAAAGTATACATCCGACACTGATAAAATATGCGACTAAATGAATCTAATATTAAGTAATAACTAGTGAAGTTGAAAGGTTAATTACATTTTTAACTTGGCTTAAACGTTTCAACTATTAGTTACTATCGTTGTATATAAATACATATAGATAGGTATATACGCGTTGTAATACGACTTTATGACATGATGCGACGTAATGTGTGTCGTATGACATAATATAATAATTATATTATCCACTATCATATTATTATACACATTGTTATAGAATGTCTCGCCCTGCGGCGGCGTGTTTGACTTTGTTTTATTACGCTGGTGGGGGGTGGAAGCCTACAAGTTATCTCAATAACTACGACACCCGGTGCATCTACTCCTACACATATATTATGTACCTACATAATATATTTTATGTACACAATAAAATACTTGTTTGCATACGGTCTGCCCGTCTGTGCGTCTCCCTCGGCCGCCGTATAATAGGTACCTTTTGTCATCTGCGCTCGATGCGTGCGGTGTTCGGGTGGGCGCCCGCTGAGTGCCGACCCGGGTAGCTGCAGAGGTTTTAAACGGTAGTTATAATGACGTCGTATACACCGCGAGGTGGGTATATGGGTAATATGCCATACAAAGGCGCGTGTATCGCATGCGGGCGGCGGCGGCGGCGACCTCGTCGGAAGCCTTTTTTCTCCGTCTGCTGGAATTTGCCACCCACGCCATAATAATAATAATGATATCGTCAAACGACGAGCTCGGGACGTCTCCGGGATCCACACACACACACACACACACACACACATACACCGATGTATATATAGTTATACTAATAATAATAAGTGTTATATAATAAATAACGAACGAGCGTCGCGTCTCCTCGGCCCTCGCATACAATGCACGCGATCGGCCGGTCGGAAGAGCGAAGAAACGTTCGCGGACAATGCAAAGTCGACACCGAACGAATGTCACGAGTTACGGATCTCCCCCCCCCCACCAATATAAACGTTTCGATATTGTTTGAATATGTCATATATATATATATATTGGTATTCGGTACGGTGCTCACGACGAGTGGGATTCTGTAATCGAATTCCTTTGCCGATCTTACAACGACAAGTACAATAATATGATACTGTACGTTATTATTATTATTATTGTGTCATTTAATAATCCACTTTGCTAAAATAATTTCATCGAACGTCGGTTATACTTGCAAGTACTGCAATACCTACCGCTGCAGATGATCGATTCGGTCATTTTTTGTGTCTCGTCGTCGTCTGTACTGCGAAATCCAACATTACCTAAATACATTAATAATTAATACGTATAAATTACGTAGTTATGTGTATTTATGTTTAGATTACAATTATTCGATTACATATTTTTTTACACGCGTGTAATTTATAACAGTGCTAACTGTTTAATGATTTGCCGGTAGGACGATATTAATTATTTTTACGACTATATCTCGTTTGAAATTTATTAAGGCTTGTTTTCAACATTAAATTCATGTGGTACATTCTTTCGTTTTAAAAGGAGTACCTATATCTTCACCGCTAATTAATTTACTTTATACATAATATTATACTATATCGCCAACACGGTCATTAATGTTTAGCTATGCGCAGTAAATTACGAGGAACGTATTATAATGTTTGGAACATTCGCTTTGGCACGTATCCACACCGCACGTTTATCGTATTCCGCAAATGATTCACACTGTGGCAGCGTCTGCTAAAGTGTACCCGGTGGGACAATCTTAAAACGGTATCTTTGAAAGACTGGACGCCTATGTGTCGGTGCAATACTAATTGTTGGAGTGTCAAAATGACGGGCTATTTATTTGAATGATAATAATAATTATAATAACAAAAGAAATTAGAATTTATATGTAATTCAAATATTTAATTTATTTTTAAACAGTTTAAATATTACGTAATATTTATAATTTCTACACAAAAAGGTATCGCAGTATACTTTGAACCAGGGCTTCAAAACGTTTTTAAAACGTTATGAGTATAACATTAAACAATTCAAAAAACGATTGAAATCGATGACGGATAACATATCAGTTAACTATAAACGATTGAAACGGATAACGAAACAGAAACAATAAGCAATTGAAACAGATAATTGCCTGAAAAAAAAATATTTATGAAATTATAACCATCAGTAAAATATATATTAGGTATGGTTATTTTTGTAATATTATATTTTTCAATCATTCTGTTTTGTGTAGGGAACAAGCTATGTCCATCAGATAACGCTAAACGCTTCATAACGTTTAAATTTGTAAAACGTTTAAACGCTTAAGTTGAATAACGTTAAAATTGTTATAACGTTTAAACGCATAAATTGAATAACGTTTAAATTCTTTATAAAGTTAAACAGTCATTGGATCATAACGTTTAATATCCATATAACGGTAAACGGTATTATTATTTTTGACTTAAGCCCTGCTCTGAACTATAATAATATTGTATTATTATTTATTTATTATAAACACCCGTACCTACTACAAACGATTTCATAATAAACTTCCTTCCCATCCCCATCCCCTTATATCAAATCTAGCTACTCGAACAATTTTGGACAATCCCACACCGCGTTTGAAAAGAAATTGATATCGTGATTTGCTTAATGATTAATAAAAAAAGAACAAAAACAAATCAAAATAGGTAGTGCTTTAACCGGATGGCTTCTTCCCTCACACATTTCGTGTTATTAATTCTCTCTTATCACATATTTTTTTTGTGCCCAAGGGCACAGGTCGTATATTTCTTGCTTGAAATAAAAAAAAAAATTATAAACACCCTGCAGGATAAAATTAGTAATTACTAATTACAGGGTTTACAGTTTTAAACTACCTATATACAAATCAATTAATTAAATAATTCCAAATATAAATTATGCATTAAAAATATAATGCAAATATGCAATATCTTAAGTTAATGGGTGTATTTTTTTTATTACTTATACTCAAATCTCAAATACTCAATATTATATGTAATGACTAATGTCCTTAAATAGAGTCAATAAAATTATTACAAAAATCGAAGTTTTTAATTTTGTTGCTGGAAAAAAACATAGAAGTCAGACGTTTAGGTGGTTCATTTTAAACCTGTCACAGTGAGGGCAATTTAACAGTTGTGTTCCGCCGTATCATCTATACCTACAGGGGCAGTGCATGCAACATGGATGTACAATTTTGAACACCTGGAGCAACGCAGAATCAAACTTGATTAATATTTCATTTATCAGTTATTAAATGGACACATGTTGTTTGTCCTTATTACTTAAATCGTCTAATTCCAAACGTAATAAACTCACACCCTTTATTAATGAACCTATTTTATTTAAAGCCTCAAAACACTAATTATGCTACTAACCCACCATCTGATATGAATTATGAACATTGTAAATATTCATAAAACTGATCCATTCTATTCAATTTCTTTTCATTCATTAAAAAAACATGTTTCTATTAATCTAGTATCACATACAAATTGATATACCTATGATAATATTCATTTTGATTGTAAATTAATTATTTGTAGGTACCATTGTTAAATATATTTTATGTATATAATTATATTCATGTATGCAATTAGGTGTCCAAACCCGTTTTAATATGACAATAAATAAATAAATTATTCCACAATTCATTTTAATTCTATGACCTCTCAGAGTACAATCGGATTTTTTGTTGTTTCGCAAAACATTTTTTTACCACTCACGCACTTGTATGATCGTTGCAAATAATTATTATGTATATGTGAAAGAAAGGAAGGGTAGCCGCGATTATAATATTATTATTTATTTATCATTATCATTATCATAATAACAATGAGAGTTGAGGTGTTTAATATTGATCGGTATTTACCGTTTTCTTTGCTGGGGGCATCATCAGAAACCGTTTTCGATTGAAACGAATAAATCATCAGTGGTGGAATCGTTAAAAACCCGAGGCGATGACTAGCTGTGGTATAGTAATAAATAATAATAATATTATTATCATCATCATCGTCATCATCATCATCATCATCATCATCATCGTCGTCGTAACTGCCGAGGAAGACCACCGCGATCTCTGGATCATATATAATATATTATATGTAAGTACCTGTCCTCCCGGACGACCGTCGATCCGATATCGGCTTTCGATCGCAAAACATAATTTTGCTTGTCAGAATAAGACGGCCTTGTCTAGTTCACGCGTTACAAACGTACAACCTACCTGTGTGTATGAACATTGAGATATTATACGGGTATACCTATAATAATATACACTATACAATTTTCGCTCGACACCACCATAAATGACCATCTAAGGTGTGCCACTCGTCAGCGACTTATTACGAGTACCTACATCAACTGGTTCGTCGCGTATTATATATAGGTACACGATAGTTGTGGTCGGAAAATCGAAAAGCCGCCCTTATTCGCGCAGCGAACTATAAATTATTATTTGTTTTATGCTTTCGCCAATTTGAAAATTGTAGCAAATTACATATTGTGCTCGCAGTTTCGCACCCTATTAAAAGTTGACTAGTCTGCAGCTGACTTGTAAACTAGGTTGCCCAAAATCCTTTACAGTATATACGAGCTAAAGTCAAGTTTCGGATCAACGCAATATCTGTAATATGAAAATGTCCACATAGTATGTCAATCATACGCGTATTCTAATAGAATAACATTATAATAACACAAAGCAAATAATATTACGAAAATGAAATTTTATTGTATTATCATCTATTCATTTTTGGTTGTTCATATTGTAATGTACCTATTTTGAAACTTGTTCATCGTGACCCACATACCTACTAATAAATAATATTATTATATACTATATATAGCTATGGGTCCATGTTGATGCATGGAAAATATTTTGTAAAAAATATATATATATATATATATATATATATATTTGAATTCGTTTTTATGATTCTGGTTAATATATTATAAATATAATTAATAATAATGTAATATTTTTTCACGGATGGTTACAAAAAAAGTAATAATTACATTTAAATATGGATTGAAGACTTCGTAGTAAACACTCAACAGCATAAGCGTTGTACACACATTGAAACATATTATACAAATTGAAATTAAATAATTTTAACATAGGTACATATTAAGTAGGTATATAATACCTGTATAATTAGTTAAGTACCTAAAGCAAAATATAGTGTTAGAAGTTTGAAATGCTATGTACTACAGTGGCCCTACACTGATTAAGAGCCAAATAGTTATCTCATGTTTGTTTTTATACATCATAATTTATTTATACATTTATCATTGACTATAATATTATTGACCATTTAAAAATTAAAGACAACAGTCAAATTACATATTATATAAGTGTCATGTCTATTAGTTTATTATTTCAATTTAATAATATTGATTATTTAATTTCTTTAAATATATTTCTTTTATAAATTATTAGGTACCCTGCAATAATTAAAATATATTGATAAAATAAATGGATATTAAATGTTAAATGTGAATCATATGTTCCTATTACAATTTGTTTACCAATGGTGTATTGTAATTATATTATAATTATAATTTTTACTGTGTTACAAATTTGCAGTTATATTATAATATAATATAAGTAAAAAGTAATGTAGGTATTGTTGATAAGTAAATGATACATTTAGCTATGTTGGATTGTTTCTATAATGGTTAATTTTGAATATTATAATTATTTAGTGTATTGTTTCTATTTACCAACGACTCAATTTTATAAGGCTGTGTACAATACTTCGATAATAATAGGTTGATATTATATAAATACACACATTTCATCAAAATAAAAATTTAATTCATAAAAGTATAAGCTATTGTTTATTAGAGGTTTTTTCAATTTTCGTTAAAATTTAAATAATTCACACATTTTAATTATTTCAGAGTTTTGTACTTCGTAACATTTTAACACTTCAGACTTGGAGAAAACCATTACAGTGGTCGCCGCTTATTGGACTCACGGTTAATTGACTCATTCGCCTATTAGACTCAAAACGGCTGGTCCCGATTCGCACATATACTAACACACAGCAAAAAATTCGTCTATTCGACTCACACACCGGTTGGTAGGGTCATTTTTTTAATTGCGTATAGCTAGATTTTTATTTTTATACATACATACCTTAAATCTCAATACATATTTTTAAGTTTTTATCAAAGACTAATTTATTTTATTAATTTAATTTTATTTTTAATTGCAAATAGCTAGATTTTTATTTTTATACATACATACCTTGAATCTCAATACATATTTTTAAGTTTTTAAGTTTTTTAAAATTTTTTTGAGTCATTCGCCTTATTGAATCATTCGGTTAATCGACTCAAATTGTCGGGTCCCTAAGTGAGTCCAATAAGCGGCGACTACTGTATAACTTTTTACTAAACGCTAAAAAAATTACAAGATTTGTTGACAATAATATGACCTAATCTGCGTGCATGGTTCAAATAGTGTAACTGTTTAAAAATTAACACTTATATGTAAAGTGCTGATTTCAAATTGATATATTTAAATAATTATAAAACACATAAATAATTTTGATCATTTATAGATGTTTCAGGCATCTATTAGTTAAAATGTGTTCGTGATTTTTTGAAAACTCATTATTACACAATCATATAAAATATATACCTACACTGCTTATACAGTGTATAAACATCTTTTTTATGACATATTATACGCGAACTAAACGTTGCACGGGCATCGTGTATTGCTAGGGCTATTAATTAGTGTACAGTGAATACTAATATTATGTCAATACAATATATTTATGTCACATGGAAACGATTGCGAATGAGTTTAGTTAGTAAAAATTTAAATCATATGTGACTATTACATGTCTACGGTCAGATTGTATGTTATTACTTATTACACACAGGACTCAAATAAATGACTGATTTTAAAATCATAAAAAGAATTAGGCAATTAAAATTCCATAAAATAACGTTTCTCAGCCAGTATCATAGGTCATCGTTGAGCAATAAACACGATTTATTATAAAATCAAATTAATTCTGATTACAGGCGTGTAACATAATATGCATATACCATGGTATATACTATATTATAATATATTATGAGGTGTTTAAATATTTTGGGTACACCGTACAACGCCTCCTTACTCCTTCATATATTTTCTCACGGTACTCATAGACTGCCTTTTAGCACACATTCTTATTGCGTGAAGTGTGTTCTTTACAGTAGTTATATGGATTTTTAGTGAAAAACAATAAATTAATTTTAATTCAAGAACCCGTGTAAAAAATGTGTGTACAAGTTATTTTGAAGCCAAGAACGACAGCGTTAATAACAAAATTAATCGAACAATCTATTAAACACGTTTTTTTATACAACCAGCAGAGGTTTGCTTCGTTGTTGAGAACATAAAGCCGAAAAAAGGGAAAATTCCGGATAAGCAAACTGTGGGCGCGAGCCAAACCAGGCCTTAAGCCAATTGTATAATATATGTATATTATGTACGAGGTACCTATGCCATTATATCAAACGTATAGTATTTGTAGTTTTATTGTATTTTTAATAATACACGATGACAATGTCGAGGAAGCAATGGGAAACTAGTTCCACAGAATCGTCACTTCAAACAAAACGAAAAAAGAGACACATTAATTGTATTAAAACTGTTGGAACGAAATATAATGCATTTGAAATAAATTATAGCAGTCAGTCGATCCGTTTTCATTTTGATGCACATATTTTAAGAGAAAAAATGTGTACCGTCGCGTGTCGTAAATAAAAAGTATATAATTAAAACGATTATATTATTATGTCCGGCCGTAAGATAATATGATAATATACGTTCGATTTAATTTCTGTTGTCCAGTGCAGACTGACAAGCGACAACAATTATTATTATGGTCGGAACATAAACATTGCCCAAAGGGTTCAAAGGTGAGACAATCTGAGATAATATTGTTGCGATCAAGCCAATATTCTCGGGTTAGTGTTTAACATACACTGTATGGTAGACGTTGCGAAAAACTGAAACTTAAATTTATCGCATTTCGTCACTACGGTACTTTAGATTTACAACTAAATTGCGCATATTATTTGTTTTTCAAGTGTGAAAATTGTTGGAATTTAACAAAATTAAAATGTGGAATAACGAGGTACTAAATGCTTTGCCGCGTCCGTGTGCATAATATTATTTAAACAGGAATTGTGGAAAAGTGATCGATGAGTGAATAATGAATAATATGTATATTCAATATTGTACCTATAATATAAGTTGTTATATTATTATACTCATTGTACACCGTTATTTCGTCCGTTTTTCGTTTATACTTATTTATTGTTAATCATTCAGCGGCGTTCCTTTTTTATTAACATATAAATATTATTGTACGTGACCCGTGTTAATAATATTGTCTACACAGTTTTAATATTTTTATAAACCTACATAAATATTTGAACGACTGTAAATAAATCAGCGTTTTAATACTCATTGTAATACATTATAATTTATGAATGGTTGTATTTCCGACCAAAACAATATTATGATGTCAAATTGGCCGCTGCATATATATAAGATATTTATATTTAGTATTTACTGTTCAGACTTCAGACATACGGTCATACACTCATACCTATACGTATTGAATACGATTATATATAAGGTACCTATTGTAATGTATATATTATTATGATATCTACAATAATAATTAATGAATAACGATTGCAGAAAAATATTGTACGTGTTGCAATTGAATTCGTTTTATTGATAATCGCACTTACCATATTTTATATTTTGGTCAACAATTGTGTTAAAATCCAAATTAAAACAATTTGATGGTAACTTCTCCTCGATGTTCATGTCTGTTGTTTGACTAAGGAAGACTATACTCGTCGGTTAGTATAATAGTAGATATTATTTGTACAATAGTAGATATTATTTGTACAATAGTAGGTGAAGTGAAGAATTATTGAAATAACATTATATGTTGTATAGGTAGTCAAAATAATCGAATATATTTTGTATACCTGCTGACGGTAATAATAAAATAATATATTGTAATATATAATATAATATATATTTATAATAGCCTAAGGTCGAGATAAAACCTGATTCGAAAACCATTGGAAATATATTTCAGCTTGTAATGGGTTAATGTCATAGTGAAAAGTTAGCATGGTAATTTAAAATAAATGGTCTCACAAAATCTACAGGTTTTCGGGATGTTTTTCTCTAACGTTAATATGTATTGGCTATTATTATTATGGGTAGGTATGTTTGCAATATACATAAATATATTATTATATACACGTAGTGTAGCGTATACGAGGTACCTATCTAAAATATTTAGAAATATTAAACTCGGATCAACTACAATTTAAAACGTTTCAGAACTTACAATAGCGTGTACACTGTAGCTGTACACACACGTAATAAATATCATATACACAAAACGCATGTAATAAAATATTATTTATTAATTTCAATATGGTTTTACATCATGTTATCACATTAGTTTTAATAGGACCGGATTATAATTTATCAAACTAATAGAAAGGAATAAAGGGTGCATATTATTATTATGTTTAGTGTGAAAATTAATATGCATTATTTAATTTCAATTAATAGTCAAGTCAAGTGAAAAGTGACTGCATAAAACTATATACTTGGAATAAACAAATTATTTATTTATTAAGATCATAAAATAAGATACCAAATACCTACCTATAATTGGTTTTTTGTATTTCTATTATTAGTTTTAACATTATACCTACCTAACGTTAATTAAAAAACAAAATTTGTTTAATGCATGACTTAAGTTATTGAATTTGAAGGTTTTAAATAATTTATAAATATATTGTATATTAACTATTAAGTTTAAATTAATTAAAGAAATTAATTTTCATAATAAAAAAAGGTGCTCTGCTGTACAGTAGGTTACAAGTGGGTCACTGTATAATGGATGATATTAAATTTGAATTCAACGATATAATATCATTGTATAAGAAAAACGATTCTGAGCGGAGACGGTATGTCAGTCTAGGACCTAGGTATAAGACATATTATATACTTATCTATGGTATTAAAAAAAATTTACCTATAATAGGTACCTATAATAAATTCCAAATTAATCACAGATATCACAATA
Organism: Macrosiphum euphorbiae; assembly: GCA_949089665.1. Classification (NCBI taxonomy): domain Eukaryota; kingdom Metazoa; phylum Arthropoda; class Insecta; order Hemiptera; family Aphididae; genus Macrosiphum; species Macrosiphum euphorbiae. The sequence goes on from CARXXK010000001.1 coordinate 31,973,797, forward strand.
TCCATTAGGTACTTATAACGGGTTGTACGTCAACAAAAAACCGTAATACTACCATGGATATATAATAGTGCACTTTAGAAGTTTCTAGTACCCACGAATAATATTATACAATCACAACAAAATAACTAAAATAGTTATTCTAGGTTTTTTAATATGTAATTTCGTCCAAATTTGAATTTAAAATGACTATAAAAATATGCTTGTGTATTTTTTAGATTTTTTGGCAACAGAATTAACTACTTACATAGAATCTTGTTTTTAATTTTCAATCCTTAGATATAAAAGTTGAACATTTTATAAATTTTTAACTACAAAATAATTATTAAATTTTAAATTTGACAAATTTTGTCGAAATGCGAACTCCAAATACTTATAAAAAAAAAACTGTGCCTATGTATTTTTAATATTTTTCAACTGATATTGTAACAATATATCAGCAGGAGCCTTGTATTACATTTTTACACTTTTTGACCCAACAGATAAAACTTAATTGATATTTATAGAAAAAAAAACTAAAAAAATTGAAAACTGAAAATGTCCGTAAACAGCTCAAAAAGAGTCAAAATACTCTCAAAATTGTATGGTGTATAAGAAATGCTAATATAAATATTAAATATTCAGTGAAATTTTCATGTATCTACAGTTATTTGTTTTTGAATTACAACGAAATAAGGAAATTGCTACATAAGAAATCGAGTGAATATCCAATGTTGTAAAAATTTGAATTTCGAATGCTCATAAAAATTTAATTTAACTATCTTATAAACATTTTGTTTTTGATAAAGATAGATAATCTTATAAGAAACCTTGTATTACTTAAAAAAAAAGGATTTATATAAAATAAAGATTTTTAATATTTTTCATTTGCCTTTGAAACAATTTACTAGAAGCCCTCTATTAATTTTTTAAGCTTTTTTAACCAACCAATAAAATTTTATTGATATTTATAGAATAAAAACTAAAAAAATTGAAAACTGAAAATGTCCCTAAAGAGCTCAAAATAAGTCAAAATATTTTTAAAAATGCGTGGTGTATAGAAAATGCTAATATAAACAGTCAGTAGAAATTTTATGTATCTACTGTCATTTGTTTTAGAGTTACACCAAAAACCAAATTCAATTTTGTAAAAAATTGATTTTGCGTAAAAATTCCCGTTTTTCCTTAATTTTTCTGTTGTTTTTCACGTCGCTTTTGAAAACTACCGGGAAATTTTTACTTTTGACCACCTCAAAGTATCAACTAGATTTACTTTCCTATCAGAAATTATACTGTTGAAGAAAATCTAATCATTTTTACTTTCCTAAAGGGTGATGATAAACACAAAAATAAAAATAAAAAAACCAAAAAAACACACATCATTGTAAAATCAATACATTCATCGTTCCACTCAGAATCTAATATAGGTAACTCATAGGTACATTAAAATCTTATTAAATTTATATTACTGAATTATGTGATAAGGATAACTGATAACAAACACCAGTGAAACACTAATCGAATGAAACATGCATCTCATATTTTTTAATTATTACAAATCGATAAGTTTATATATTTTAATTTACATATATGGTTATACACAATAATAGATTAAAATTATTATTGTTAATTTCTTCAAATAAAACAAAAAAATATTGATATGAATTTATAAAATAATTGACTGCAATAATTGTTTTAAATAAAAAAAATACTGGAAACGTACTCATATATAATATTGTAGGTATCTGCTATCCGAAACAGTTAGTTATAAATAATTAGTTCTCAAATATTTCCTAGAGGCGCATTTCGAATAACATATTATACAATAATTGTAAGCTATAATTTTAATTTATCTTTTTTGATATGATTTTTGGTTTGGTACATTGGTGGTGATTGGTACAACCTTTTTTTCCAACCGATTTTCATAACACTTTGTGTATTACCATATAGAAATTTAAATCAACATTGACAACAAAATAAAAATGATTAACAACAAGAAAAAATTAAATTAAATTCTTAACAAAATATATTGTGCTACTAGATATTTTTCCACTACACAATATACTCAAAAACTTATCTATGATTCCTCATTTCCTCAATTTTCCTTGTAGAGGAAAAATATCTAGGAACATGCTACTTGTAATAAATACGAACGAAATTTTTTCTTTTGATTTTGCTAGGGATGGAAAACTTATTTCATTTTTGTATTTGTTTATTTTTATTGATTTAAAAAAATAAAACGTTTTTGATTATTATGTTTTTGAAATTGTTATTTTTGGTTTTTTTTTTTGTACATATTTTTATAACTTATAACATACAGGAATTATTCAATTTCTAAAAATTTTCAGTACCTATACTTATCTAATATTCAACATTTTACAAATCAACAAGTGTCATTAAGAAGACGTAATACAGTGTAAATTAAATTGATTACATTTAAATACTTTTATTTGGTTTAAACTTTAAATATTAAGAATAATTAATTTTAACTATTAAGTGCACTCCTGTATGTTATAAGTACCTACCCTTTTATAAATGTACTAAATATTATATTATACATAGACACACAGTAACGTTGAATTTTTAAACTATCATAAATAAATACATTTATTGCATATTATATATGAATTAAAATCTAGAAATTCCATCTGCCAATATAAAACTACGAAGTTATAAATATATCGGTATAATAAATAATAAACCTACTATATGAGTCAAAACGAAATTACTACATAAATTTTAATTATAAACGATTTAATAATAAATATCGCGTATGATAATATTTTAAACACATCGCTTACACATACGATAAATAATTAAAAAACCTAACAAGTCAATTAGATACTTATTATGTAATATTATAACTCAATCAGTTTATTAAAAAAAAATACACATGGTCGATATTATTGTTTGAAATTGGAAATGTTAATTAACGAATACCTAATACATAATATTAATATATGTTGACGAACCGCGTGGGAAAACGCACTCTAGCAATAAATAAATCGTAACTTTTAAGAAATAATATCTCATTTCTGTGGATAATCACACAATATTGGTGGTACAGATTATTTTTGTTTCATTGATTTGTGCCATTTGTGTGACGTTATTGATGTCATAATAAAGTGTTAATGCACTAACGATAATATTTTCACTATAACGCGTATAAAATATATTCTTGAAGATTCAAGCAGTCAATAGTGCCTGGTTACAACTTACAACTTACTAAAAATCAAACAGTCGTTTCGTAAATTCTTAGAACTAGTGTTTTTTTTTTCGTCACGTTTTTGTTAACGACTAGACAACCGTACGGGAAAAAAATAAAATTTCAAAGGAGGAAAGCAGTTACAAAGCCGTATAGAAACAAAAAATTATTACTCACACCATGTCTAATTTAAAAAATGTATTGGGACTGTGAATAGTTCTATTTTACCCTCCTACCCGTGCGCTTATGAGAACAGCAGTGTATTTTTAATATAGGGAGAAGCTTTAAACTTTTTTTATCCACTACATAATATATTTAATCAGTAATCACCATAATAACGACTTTCATCAATATTTATACTGTTTTAATTTGGAGGTTTGGGTCACACCTAATCATCAAGTATAATATTAATATATTGCATTTAAATAAGTGTTTTATTTTAATAATAATGAATTAAGTTCTGTAATTTTAGTTTTAATATAATACGATCATCATTGTTATTATAATTAATTACAAAAATTAGTACCTTAACTGATTAACCTCCAATATCTAAAAATATAGTTTTAATATTATTAAATGTTTAGTTAATACTTAATTTTACGAAATTATTATATAATATAGGGTATCAAAACGCCACAGTGGCGTACCCTATGAAGAAAGTTGAAGCGCCATATTATATTTGAAGTGGTCTTAGACCAATAAGTGGAAGATTAGTTGATCATAATATGTACTTCCTGATGTCCGATTACTGTTTTGAATGTATGTTTCTGTATTAGGTATACTATATATCATAGGCGCCAGGTACATGGGTGCCCGGGGGCTCAAGCACCCATTAAAATTATTATGGGGTGCCGGGCACCCATTAGAATATTGAAAATGTATAGAGTGTATTTATATCCATCAATTTTAGCAAACGACTATTGAAATACAATTCTAGCTGTGATAAAAATTGCAATTTTGAAAACAAAAATAAATTGTATTATTTGTATTGATAATAAAATGTAAAGGCGGGTTGCCACTATACACGTTCATGTGTACGTTTATACAAATCCTTTGCCTTGATTGGTTGGTTAGGTTAAGTTACCACACGATTAACCACGAATCACGATACCGTGTGATTTTACATAGCTGAACATTTTTCGTGTACACGGCAAACGTGTATATAGTGGAAACCCGCCTTGAGATAGTACTGTTTTTGTAACCACTAACCTACATCGTGGTAGATATTCAATCACAACCGAGGTAACCATCAACAATCTATCTATGGCTGATGAGACAAATTACAAAATTATTATTATTTTGGCTGTTCTGGTATCGTCTTGTACTTCGGAATGATCTTTTTCAGCACATCGAAGATTAAAAACATTTTTAAGGTCTACAATGAAACAAAATCGTCTTAACGATATTTGCTTTATTGTTTGTCCGTCGTAATGAAGATATAGACATTGATAGCTAAGAGCTAACTCATTTATAAATTCAATTATAATAATAGGTAGGTACGTCAAAGCATATTTATTTTCTGAACAGTCAAATTAAATTTATTTTATTTTTTGTTTTACTTATTATTATTATTTATAAATAAGTTCCCAATTTGGTATACATTTATTTTGTTGTATAATTAATATATTTTATAATCAATGATGATCGCATATTTCAGTGTACAACATGGTATATATTATAATTTAATATTTGTATACACCAAAAAAATCCATAAGAAAATGCAAACGTTTTTGGTGAAGTAGTAGAATCATGACACCTATAGGCAAAATTTGGAGAGCCAAAATTAAAATTTTAGGGGGTTAAATTGCAACTAGCCCCACCTGAAAAGACAATTCTATTTTTTAAATTTTACGGGGAAATTTGTCTTGGCCAGTGGCTAAGCCCCCTCCCCCAAAATAATGTATTTATGCCTATGTTAGTATGATACCAATGATACCAATGATACCAAGGCACCCATTAAGTTTTTTGAAATCTGGCGCCTATGCTATATATATTTGGAAATCCTTAATTAAAAATGTTTATATTAAGTTGTAAACGTTAAAATATAATATGTTTACCTATAGTAAAAAGGTTAATGAATACAAATTTTTCCACAACATTTAGACCACTGGTAGTACTTGTAAAAATCTTTCATTTTTAGCATTTTTTCATAAGTAAATTAGTAGGTTTATACAGCAGTTTTATGGGGAATTTGAAATATTTTAGAATTGAAGTGATTTTAGCTTTCTCGTTCGTTGTGCACTGATTTTTTTGAGCAAAAATCACACAAATTTTACGAAAAACATGTAATACGTTCTTTACGATTATTAATCAAACATTTTTAACTTCCACAATCATATGACTGCCTCACAGTTAATATGGTACATGCTTTACAATTTGTAACTGTACGGCGGCGACTCTGCTCAACGAGATCTTCTCCCATCGGACTTTATATAGGTACTTTTGTACCAACGCATTACCGACATACCTACTGACATATTTTATCGGATTATTATTTTTTTTGTTCTTTTAATAGGACAGTCACAGCCATTGTCCATTAGTTTAGTAATAGAATTCAAATCTCGTGTCCCTTGTCTTCGAAGACCCAGTGACACGGCGCCGTGTGTTGTTTTATACGGAGTCGACTCGGTCCAGTTCCCCAAACGGTCACGACTCTTTTGGATTTTTCGAAGAAAAATGATCGATAATTTATATACCTATAATACCTAGGTACACCTTGCTTAAACACCTTGCTACCTGTAAAATGTAAGTTATAAGCTATTCTATAGTTATATTATGATGGTTAATTGCAGAGTCGTGTTGTACGTACACCATGTGCCGAACGCGAACAATTATAAGTCCCAGTACAATGTGTATGTCATATTATTATAAACTATGATGGCCGTAGGTTGCAAAGATAACTTCACGGGCTTCGTTTTGAATGAATTCTGAGGATCACTACTAATTGTTCCACAAAATATTTGTTCCACACTATATTTGTTCCAACTACTATTTCATCCTAGTTTTACTATTTGTTCCACAATACACTTGTTCCGATTACTATTTATTCCGCAAAACATTATTCCGATGACTATTTGTTCCGCAAAATATTTGTCCCAATTACTATTTGTTCCAAAAAACGTTTGTTCCAAGTGTTCCTAACCGCTCCGCAAATCGAAAATATCCCCCGACTTGCTGTGCAACACCTCCCCAAGTGGGTCACAGGGTTGAGAAAATTGCATTTTTGTTGCACCGAGCCACCAATTTGAAAAAAACATCGTACAGTGATGCGGTGCTAGCGGCACTCGTCGCTACGCTCCTCGGCGCCGTCGCTCCGCTCCGCAAATCGAAAATATCCCCCGACTTGCTGTGCAACACCTCCCCAAGTGGGTCACAGGGTTAAGAAAATTGTTTTGTGGAAAATTGTTTTGTGGAACAAATAGTACTTAAAAAAAATAATTTTTGTTCCAAAAAAAATATTATTAAGATCCACAAATAATTTGTTCCAATTACTATTTGATCCGCAACATATTTGTTCCAATAATTATTTGTTCCACGAAATATTTGTTCCAATTACTATTTGTTCCAAAAACTATTTGCTCCACATTTGGAACAAGTAGTTTGTGGAACAAATAGTAATTGGAACAATTATTTTGTGGAACAAATAATACAGGCCCGAATTCTGATACAGAGTCGCTCATTAACGATACCTACGCTTCTAACCTACGTGAACGAAATTTCCAAGAACACGAATTATCTATACTAAAGCTGATATTATAGAAGGTACATTATTATATATTATTGTCGTACATAGGTCTTTGAATGCGGAGCGGAAGAAGACCGATAATAATGAGGGTTAAACACTTGCAGCCGGTCATATAATTGTGGTACACTTTTCTATATGAGTTTTGCGGTACACTCGGCCTTTAAGCCCACACGAAACGTTGCAGATCAATTCACGAAAACATATTATTATTATTATTACATTCACCATCAGCAGGGCTAGGATATATATGCAACAGCATGTTTTTTTTGCGACTTCTGATTATTGATTTTGTCAGTTATGTCCACGAATGTCTTCACGATGATGAAATAAATGGTGGTATTTTTATTTTGCATGTTTTTGCATATTTTGGATGAAATGCATTTATTGCATATATTGAATAAAATGAATATTATTGCATATTTCGATTATAAGAATGCGAAAAATGCATGTTTTATAGTATACTTCATAAAACTTGATTTTTTTGTCAAACATAAATTTTATTTTTATAAATACAATCCTATGGTATGCAATAAAAGATTGAATAATTTGACATTCATTTTTGAAAATTTAAAAAAATATATGGTCGTAACTCGTAGCATGTAGCACAAGTAGTGAATGTGAATTACAAATTATTATTTTTTTTCTCAATTATATTATATTAAGACAAATAGCCAATCACTGATGTATTTCAACAAATAACTATTTTTTTATAACTATATTTTTGTGTTTATCCTGTTTATGCATATTTTTGGTAAATAAAATTCATATTTTACCATTTTTTATTGCATACAAATCCTAGCCCTGACCAACAGTAATGGCTATCCTCAAAATTATGTGTATTGCTTAGGATATTTTAAAGGATGGCTGAGTGTAGTTGAGAATATAAGAAACTGGGTACAAACCATCCCCATGTTATCATCTCGGTACAACAAAATACATCTATACATCACCTATATTCAATTAGAAAGCCATATGTATTTCCATTTTTTTTTATTATTATTAATTTTAAATTATGTCAAATTATAATTTTTCTGGTACCTTCTCTGATATAAATATAAAAATTTATCTGATATTTTAAAATGGTTGAACCTCTATTACGATGGTGGTTTTTTGTAACAAATTGAATCTGTGGGTCAAAAGTCAAAATTGTCTAGTAGTTTAAAAATAAAAGGAAATAAACAATTTTGGAAAAACTGGAATTTCTATTTTCTACACAAAACCAGTTTTTGATAAAATTTAATTATATATTGACCATCATCAATATACTATATTTATTAAATTTTTTTCCTGAGACATAATTTACCTTAGACTTTTTTACCGGTTTTTTTTCTCCATTTTTAATAATTATAATTCGAGGAGAGCGCTGTGCCGAATTTCAGGCACCACCCTCATCTGGTTCTCTTCGGTGAAAACACATCAAAATATAGAGTCCAGAGCGGCTACAATTTACACGTCGACCAGTGTAGAAAAAAGAATGAAATTGGTGTAGGAAATAATCTTGCACGCAGTTTTTGAAAATATCCGACCAGTGACCACCGTGAGAAGTGACGGAAAAATAAAATGAATTACCGTTTTTCAATGCAAACGCGATAGCGCGAGGTCTAGACCATACTTGTATTGTATACCAATACCAATGTCCAATTTAATATAATAATAATAAAACTAGTACGTGTGTCGGGACTGTTAATATATTACCTATTATACTAATCTCGAGTAAGGTGTACTGTGACTGGGGTATATTATGGGTAAAGTGTAAACGAAGCACAAAAGGCATGTTCATTTCTTCTTTTAAATAGGGATGTTTTTTCATGAGCCTTCATCACATGGATATGTTGTACACGGAGTAGGCAGGTATGTGAGCCATTAGTACTTCCTTTCAGTTGACAGAAAAGGAAGGTCGGCTGGCACACCACTATGCACTGAACATTTGTAGGTTCTTAGGTTTTCGCCCCTTCGATTCACGCGCACATCAATTATCCCGCCCGAGTGTTTGGGGTTTCCGTCTGAATCCAAAATGCACTGTTAGGATATTGTTCACCTTCAGAGTGCAAAAAAAAAATAGAAATGATTAAAATGTCTATGAAAAAAATAAATAAATTTGAACAAATTCAACTTAAGATTACAATGCACACTTATTTATAAATATTGATTATTATGGGTACTTTTTACTACCTATCATGTTTAGTTTAATAAATGGATTTGAGGTACCTAAAACATATTATTATTTTGTAAGTATTCAACCGTGATTCATAAAATTGTCAATTTAAGTATTTAAATATGTAAAAACTAAAAATCATTACTTGTGATAAACAGTTCAATAATATTCAAAAACAATTTGATGTATTTTAAACGATTTTAATGTAATATTTTAATATAGCTGTTGGGCATTCGAATAGTTTTAAAAACATTAATTGCAAAATGTTGTCACTCGGGGTTCGAAAAAAGTCCACCCCCTGTGGTGTTTTATGATTTGGGTGGATCAGTGAATTGTGCTACTACATTATTGGATATATTGGAATTTTCGATACTGACAAATTACGTACAATTACACCATTATAGTATTATTATTATAATATAGGTATAATTGTCTTCGGTAAAAAATCATAAAAAAATCGCGACAAAGGAATCGGCCTTAGTCGTGTGCGTTTGGTCGGAACGTATATTTTATAAACTGTGGACGCCCCGTCGAGTGACGGCGGCCGACTGTCGGTAAAACAATTGTGTCAGTTGAGTTGCGTACGGGTTGACGTAACTCAGGAACCGGCGCGCGTCATCTTTAAAACAAACGCAATGTTATGATATTAATATGACGTTATTATTATAATATATTATTTTGTTTTAACGTAAATTATTAAGCAAATGCATTTATTGGAAACGTTGGTGAATCCAAATGGAAATTTTAAAATATAGTCTCTAAGGTGTTAAGCTATTCGTGTACTAAGAACAACAATTAATAATATTCCATTTCTATTGTCTCCGTGATATATAGGTATACTAGAGCGAAGAACATAGTACATATTTTATGTTGATTATTTCACTTTTAGTCGTATTAATTTTTAGAGAGAATTGACCTATTATCTTATATTATCTTTTAATATTTTACGTGTTCTGTTGGTGGTGTTTTTCCATTATTTCAATTTTTAAGTCAGTAGTAATTTGTAAATATTTTCTTAGGTTATATACCCTGTACCTCTATTTATATTTTAAAATATCGAACCAAACCTCCAACATAGACAATATAGTTAACGCTATTCCTTATACGTTTGATAGTAGGCCAATTTTATTCACTTGAGTACCTATCAAAATTAACGAGACTAAACATGAACAGCTATTCATATTATCAATTCAGTACGTCTTGTAAGACGGAGACAATGAGGAAAATGAGAGACTTCTTTAGATACCTAGTGTATATACAATATACTGTACCTATAGTATTTATAGTATTATAGTATTTAGTGTATCTAGTAATATTGTCATATACTCTAAAAATATTTATATAAATTGAAAATAATTTTAGTAAACAACAATGGGCTTGCTCAAATGGGGGGAGGTAATTAATATTAATCCATCAACATTTTATAATTTCTAAAAATTGTCACAGTATAATAATAATACTATACTCAATTATAATATTTAACTTCTTTGATTTTATATGTATGTAAAATCTAGACTATTTCATTCGATTGTATTCATTTTACTAACTCAGAAAGTATTAGTTTAAATTTTGATTTTGATACATCAAAAAATTCACAACATAAAAAGTTGTCTTGTTTAGATAAATCATGTTTAGTTATTAGTTATTACCATGGGGTACTCCTTAAATTGTACCAAAATGTGAATTCTTGAATATAATATAATGTTCCTTAAGTAAACTCAAAAAATCCAAAAATCAGAATTCGATAAAATTTATTATTAAAGAAAAAAAATGGGTTTGACCATGTGTTTTCGTCAAAGGATTAAATATTATTATGTCTGACAGCAGTGAGTTCAATTAGTTCAAACCTTTATCGTATTAAAGACTTTATTCTTAAAAATAATTTTGCTTACTAGGTACCTATTTATTTTTTTTACTAAACTCTGCAAGATTATTGAATGTAATAAAAATATTTTTGAGTGCCGTGACAGCGTCGCCACCACGGGTCTACGATATTATTATCCTAAATTTCTAAGAACAAAAAATTTTTATAACTCAGAATTTAAACCAACTCATTGATGGCATCGATTTTGCGAAGATTAAATACGTAGTACACGATTATTATCATAGAATAAAGAGTAACATTCATATTTATTTTGTAAATATTTTGGACACAAAATCAAGTGACGGCGCCGACTGTTGGTAAAACAATGATGTCAGTTGTGTTGCGTACGGGTTGACGTTCTTATTCTTAAGAACCGGTACTCACTGCCGCTCATCGTCAATGAACGGTCTTATCATTACAAATTACTATCAAAAATATTCAATGAAGACGAACCTATGGTTCGCTCATTTTACACTTTACACATTTTTTACAGATAAAATCATAAGAACATCGAAACGTTTTTTGACAGTTGTTGCTGTAGACTGATTCTGATAGTGATTAATTATTAAATAATTGTGAGTGCCTAATACACCTACACTGGCACGTAATCAGGATTTCTTAAAGGTAGAGTGTTTAAATTGAATATTTAAATAGAACTTAGAGGGGGCTGTTCACACATATTATATATTTTTTAATTATACAGCTAAGGGGTGGGGATCTTAAGTCTTAACACCCAAAACATCCTCCTTGGCTACGAACTTGTACCCATATAAAAGCAATAATTTATAAGGCAGTGTTGCCATATTTTTTATAAGCATTTAGTTATTCATTGATTTTAATTAAAAATATGATGGGTAATTAATTTTTATGCTAACTTCACTGTATTATGTAGGTACCTACCATAGAAAAATTCAATTTAAAATTTAATGTTTAGGTCGGATCGTTGTAATGCCGTATCCCTTTACTCTCATAAAGTAGATACTGATTTAAATTTTGTATCATAACCAGATAACCTATATAATTTTATGTATCTAAACAAGGCATGGAATTCAATATTCTGTTTTCACATAGGTAAGGTGTTATAATATCCAATATTTTTTTACAAAGTTTATTATTTGCATTCATTATGAAACAACGCATTATTATAATAATATTATTACAAGTAGGTATTCTTTTATCTTATTTTATGTGTATAGGCACTACAAAAAATTAGATAAATTTAGTTTTTTTTTCACGTTTAATGAATTTCCTATTAAATTAATGTTCTATTAAAACGCAATATTTCTGAAAATATAAGTCGAAACGTGTTATATTCGGAACTAACACTTATAGAAAAAAAGATTAATTGAAATCTATTTATAACGAAAATAAAGATAATTTTTCTTTAAATCTGGTGAAATCGCTAATGAATCACTAATCATAAAAAAATTAAATTTGTTAAATAACAAAATAATATATAAACTTATCAATATTGTAATGAGGAAGGAAGTAGGTACTTAACTAAGTTTTTTTTTAAAAATAAAATAGTGAGAAATGGTTAACGCTTTGCTGTATTCATTAGGTGTCCAGATAATCACTGTAATGTATGTGTTAAATTTGAATTCAATAGTCATTATGTTATACAAAAAACGATTCTGAACGAAGACTGTCAGTAATATTACTGAGTAAATTGTAGGATATAGTTGTTTATTGTGATTAAAGTAATTTATTTTACCATTAGGCATTAGTATTGCAGTAGGTAGGTTAAATTAATTTTTACCGAACAAATTGCATTTGAAAATGTCACTGTGGGTATACTGTATAGTGTATAATATAATTTAATAATGTACTCTAAAAGTCTCAAGTACCCACGAATAATATTTTTTAATTACAACAAAATAACTAAAAGCGTCATTTTTGGTTTTAATATATAATTTCGTCCAAATTTGAAATTAAAATGTATGTGAAAAATAATATATATAGTGTTAATATATTTCTTAGATTTTTAACAGTATGGAAAATGTATGAGAATCCTTGTTTTTCAATTTTCAATTCTTAGCTATAAAAATTAAATATATCCTAATTTTTAATTACAAACAAGGCCGTAACTAAAAAAAAAATTCAAAGAGTTTCAACATATTTTTAATATGGATAATGGACACTTATTATTTTTACATTCAAAATATAAAACTCTTGTTCTAGTTTTAAACATTTCGGGGAGGATTCCGGACCACTCTCCAGCACCAGTTACGGCAATGGCAACAAAACAATTTGAAAATGTTTAAAATGTTGATAAATTTGAACTTTGAAATTTAAGTACTTACTTATAAAAAAAATTGTGACAACAGATCTTATCGTTTATCAACTGTTATTATACAACTTATAAGGAATCTTGAATTAAATTTTTATGATTTTTGACCAAACGAAGAAAAATGTATTGATATTTATAGAAAAAAAATAAAAAATTGAATATTGAAAATGTCTATAAATAACTCAAAACAAGTCAAAATATTTTGAAAATTTCTTCATGATACATAGAAAATGATAAAATAAATATTAGGTAAATATTTCAAGTACCCCTACGGTTAATAGCTTTTGAAGAACAACCAATTAATAAGTTGTATGAGAATATTTGTTAATTTACTGGTGAATATCCAAATTAATTTCGTCAATATTTTAACTTCAGACGCTCATAAAAATATAGTGTGGATATACGCTCATCTTTTTTTAATTTCCACTACCAACCGCTTACGAGGAACGTTGTATTACATTTTAAAGTTTTTTTAATTTTGCTGCCAACATTGGTTCAGTACCTATAAGACTCATCAAACTCATTTTTATGTAATACTATAATATTATAATATATAGATACCACTGTGTCACTAAGAGTAGGTATGTTTAATGATGATTTGTTTGTTATTTATTTTATGATTGTCGTTTGTAATGTTTATTTAGTTTAAACATAGCCCATATGGGTACCTATACATAAAATCTGATTAACAAAACAATGAAAATATAATATAATATAATATCCGGTACTATCGTAAACATAATTTGTTTTCCAGTTTGTTTTACATTTTGTCATTTAATGAACAAAAAAAAAATCCATAATTATTATACATCGGATATCAATTGTCGCCCAGTATCAAATAGACTGCATTGGGTACCTAACCTATCTAATACTGTTCGACAAATGTACAAATCGAATTCATTAGTCATTACCTACCTATGTGAAGTGGGCCTACCCTAACCCACATAATGTTGGGGGCCAAGTAATGTGATAAACGTGCGGCTTCCATAATATAATGGCTCAAACACAAAAAAAAACCCACATAATGATATCCACTTCAAATCTCCAATAATATTTTGCATTTGTAAGTCCATTTTTAGAATTTGCAAGTATCTAGGGTACACAGTTTTTTGTGAAACTTTAGTGTAAGAGAAATTGCCAATTATCTCTGTATGGACAGTGGCCTGTAGTATTTTTACTACTATTATAATCCACATATAATCACTTTTAAAAATGTAACTGAATTGTTTTTATCAGACTAACAAAGTGTAATTCAAATTAATGGAACTTTAATAAACATTTCTTTCGGAACACAAAATTGGGTTGATAACAATATTCAAGATTAGACTCTTTAAATGTTAAAATATTATTATATTATTATTTCCTTTTATAAAATCAAAACAAAAATTTACATATTTATAAACAGTTTTTTTTCGTATGGCCGGAGGTAGGCCGAAGGGGGTAGCCCGAAGGCATAGTTTGGATGCCTATTTGGCGGAATTTATATTTGGGCACCCTTAGGTTTCTGCCATGCCGGGTTGGGGGATCCGTATGGACAGTTGCCTGCCCAGAAAGCGTTGCCGCCCGTGGCCGGGATTCGAACCGGAGACGATACGCATTAAAACCGACTCCTTAGTCCACTCGGCCTCCCCCCCCCCCCATAAATGGTTATAATAGGCAAATAAGTAATAATAATAATGTTTTTTATCGGTAATGCATTTATTTTTATATAGGTACCTCTAAATAAGACTGTATCTTAGTATAAGGGCCGTTTTACATTTATGATGCGTATGATAGGTACTCGTCTATGTGAAACGAGAATTAGTTGTATACCTAAGTTAAAAAAAAATCCAAATTAGGATTTCTATCATTAAAACCAAAAGACAATTTTTTTTCCTGTTGAGAACCGATGACGATAGACAATAAATTGTCTTCACAGTGTTGGGTAATTAAAATCATTTACTAGTTCGAAAAGACTACATTTTACCTCGAAATATCGGTTTCCGTTTCAGTTTCGGTGCTTCGAATAAAACATATTTCAATGACATTTCGGTCTCATACGGTTTTCAATTTTCATAATAGTTCTCATTGAATCGGTCCCCGGACCCAACACCGCTATAGCAGACGACAGCGCCAAAACGCAGAGACTTTACGTTATTAGGTACTCATTACAAAATTATTAACAGATATTGCTCTTATAGTATCTTTAATGATTTCAAGTTCGTTCCACGACCAGGAGGTAGGCAAACTCGTACTGTCTGTATTAAATTGTTTCGTTTTTATTGTGCATATTGCTAGCTCGCAAAAATATAATAAATAAATAAATATTATTATAACATACACGTCGCCTCTATGTATAATGCACACGGTCGGACACTAACACGCGTACACGCCATTTATTATTATTATTGTCGTCGTCGTTGTCGTCGTTTTGTGAGTATAGGTACCTATTGAAATTGTAATAATAACGTCCAACAATGTAGTATACCACACACGCGCCATCGGGTCGTTCCGGTCGTCAGCAGCTCGACCAGATGGAAACGGGACGAGAGTTTTATCCCGTTTTCACGGTCACGTATATTATCGGCGGTCCGCGGCTTCTTTTTGATATATATTTTTCTATTTTTTTTTACTGCCGTTTCCAAGACCGTCTCAACAAAATTTTATTTCGCATGCGTATAATACGGGTATTATGGGTACATACAGCCACGCGATATTATTTTCCACAACTCGTTACACATAATACAATAATATCGTTGTTATTGTCGTACGCATGTAAAACTACACACTGCACGTACTTACAATAATAATAATGATGATAGTGATATTTTATCTTCATACACCCTCGAGAGTCATCCTTGTGTGGCAATTTGCTATTTGCAAGCAGTCCGGGACAGTGACGGATATATCCTAGTTTTGAGAGAGGGGGGTAAATTTAAAATCCACCAATTACCCCCCCCCCCCCCCGATAACCACCAGGTCCGGGAAAACAATTATTAGTGCCGGAATAAAAGATATTATTCGTCACCGCGGCTCTTAGGGATCGTCGTTTAGGCACAGTACATAACTCGGGGTGATTTCCCAAGCACGTTCGACCACAATTTTCCTATGGAAATGAATTATTTAAAATACAGATTTTTGGAAATTTTTTAATAGTATATTTAAACACCATATTTTCAAATTTTTGCGATTTTTTTGTGATGGGCACTTAAGGAGCGTGGCGATATATTTAAATTCTGGTTTTCAAATGAGAACCCCTTTTTAATGTAAATTATTTAGTGGATATTTTTTTTTCCTTATAAAGGTAAACCTTTAAAATGGGCTTACAGAAATATTAAATATAATTTATTGTATTCAGTGTTTGTTATACTCCTTACTCTGACCATTTTTACAAATTATTTATTATATTGATAGATTAATATTAATAACTTTCAAATAACCATAGCTCCAGACAAATTTTCCAAACTAATCATTGATAATCCTTATAGACCTAATTATCCTTAATACACAAAGTTAAATAACTCAAAAAATACTCGTTCAAATTTTACTTACCTATTCAAAGCTAATATTTTCAAATTCTAGAGATCTTTTGTACTACTTAAGGAGCATTCTATGGAGATAAAAACTTCTGTCTTTCAAATGAGAACCATTTTTTTTTTATTGTATTCGTTGAATAATTTTTATAAAAATATTGACGAAAAAAAATTTGAACGAGCAGTTTTTGAGTTATTTATCTTTGTGTACACCTTACCTGTTTCTGTTCCGAAAATCAGATTTCAAATAACTGCATTATTGAAGAAAAATTGTGTCAGCATGCTTAAAGAAGCGCCCTGTATAATACACTTTGGGTGTCTATTTACCACCCTTGGCATTTTATACTGTAGTATACAGGACGAAGTTTGGTCTTGGATTTGTCATTTGTATTTTATATTATTATTATTTTGATGATTTATAGGGCCCTCTGTCCCTCTCTAGTCAGCTGCGAAAAAAACGTTTCGATCTCTTTCACCCGTTATCGGCAATGGTTGTCCCATAGCGCCAAAACTGCCAAAGAGACGGTAAAAAATCTGTTTCTGTAGATTACTGCAGGGACGAAAAACCTGAAAAAATTATTAATTTTTCGGGTAGTTGTGGGTAAAATATATAACATAACATTTATATTAAAAAAAACAACACATTTTTTTAAGTTTTTCTTTTTTTACAGTACACACGCCGTACGTGTGTATTTATTAATAATAATTTATTTGTCATAACAACACTGATTTTTCCTTTTAAGCTTTCATACTCTTCAATAATAATTATAGTTATAATAATAATAATAATAATAATCTAAATAGGCAATAAAATATCACAGACAATACTTAAACGAATACATCAAGTAACATACCTACAAAAAAATATTAAACAAACAGTAGGTATATCATGTACTATATTAATACGAGGGACAACAGCTGAAGAGGTAAATCGTCGGATCTCGCGTAACGGTATCAACACTACGATAATAATGAAAATTATGATAATGATAATGATAGTAATAAAAATAATAATAATAATAATAATAATAACTACAATGACTTTAACAAACTAGACACAATGTTTGATACAATTAGGTCGTCGTAAAAACAATTTGATAAACATATATACAACGTGTAAATAACAGTCTGGATACGCGGAGGTACCAAATAAATAAATAAATAAATAAATAAATAAATAAATAATAAATAAATAAATCAGTAAATAAAAAAATTGTTAACGCTAAAAAAAAAATATATCTAACTATAGATAGTACACATTATAATAGTATGATAATATAAGTACGCGGTAGGTAATATAATAATAATACATTTGTTCGCTAGTGCGAGAGTCGTTTGAAAACAAATCGAATAAATCATAATAATAAAACAAATAATGACTTAAAACTATTATACGTAATGCATAATAAACGAGAAACAATTGGGACAAGGTGATGGCGGGGAGGTGGGATCGGTAGCGGTGGATTAGTCGGAGGGTCAGGAGGTAGAGTGAGGGGGGGGGGTGTAATTGATTTACATTCGATAATAATATAAAACATTTAAGCACAAATGTAATTAACTAAACGTAAACGCGTGCCGTCCGTATCCGTACTGTCGTATGTATAGTAATAATAATAATAATAAACCTATATAAATATGTTGTAATAATAAGTGACGTGTGCGAAAAGTGAACGAGTGGCGACGACGAATATGTATCACAATAATAGTTAATAATAATAATAATAATAATAATATGTATCAGCGGTGATGATGGATTATGGGGTCGGAGACGGTGGCTGCGGCGGCGGTGACGATCAGGTCGCGTTTATTATCTTTTCGTTTTCAGGTACCCAAAAGCCTCGATCACGTATTGTAGGCTGGTCATGTACTCACGCAGTATCAGCCAGTCCCTGAGCGACTGATTGTCACGCGAAATCCTCGACTCCATCGGCATGATGTCCCTGGACACGTGCGATTCCGGCGTATCGTTGATTTCGTAAATTGCCATTGAAACCTCACACAGGATCTTAAAGAAAACAAATTCAAAACGAAACCGTTTTAGTATATAGATTCGTTGTAGGTAGGTAGGTAGGTATGGTTAAGTAGGTAGCTACGACGACGACAATACCATATTGTCATACTGCAGTATACACAGAGACGCCAATACAGACGCCCAAACTATAATAATGTACCTAGTACCTCTATAGTCTATATTATAATATATAATAATACAATACGATAACGACGGACCGCAATTTAATGAGCACAATCGCCAATGCGTAGACGATAGTCGGTAGGCCCGACACTATAATATTATAAACAACCTACACCTTGGAAATTGGAAGTGTTTGGTTTACGAAATAATTTATTTTGTTTTTCCTGCATATTATTCGCATTTCGCACGTACAAATATTAAGGTTTATCGAAAGAAAGCGCCGTTCATTTATTATTTAAAAATTAAAAGTTAAAACAGTGATAAATCAATAGAAATCCACGCCGGCGCCGAGAGCAGCCGACTTAAAACGCCAAATTGATAATATGATATTTGGTGGAGCTCGCAGCAAAGGCGCTCGGGGCAATATAAACGCGTATCTCAAAGGTTCGTAATAGATTGTCCGTCGGACGAAAGGACGTGCCTGTACCTATTATAATATACGTGTTATAATTTCAAAATTTTAATATGTTATCAATGGCGTGCCACTCGATAAAATATTTAAATATCATCAACTACAACAAGGGTGGGTCTTGGAGTTTTTCGTCTATCATTCGATCATCGTGAAAAATGTAATAATAATATTATATTAATAAGGTACGATTTCCCTGAAGCGTCAAACAGTGGAACAGCACGTCCGCGTGAGTCAGACGCCGACCTATGTCCGGACGCTGCAGGGAAAACGTACCTATACACATAGACCCACCAATTATATATTTGAATCGATACCGATTAAAACGTGTAATATAACATTATAATTAAATGTTTTCGAGGCTTGTGTTTATAAACACGGTTATGCATGTAATGGCAGAAAACTATAAGCTGACAGTAATTCGAAACGATGTATACAGCCCGATGGTTTCGAATCTACGCTATTACATTATTAGATGCCGCGATCGTGTTTAAACGGTAAACTATAATTTATAATGCTCAAACTTGTGTTACTTAAACGGCGAAAAGGCATGCAATAATAATAAATAGATCTAAACGCGCGGGACTACCTACTATTTTTTTTTTTTTTTTTGTAAGTAACAAATTAACGCGTAGAAAATTAATAGTATTTCGTCGTTGGGATCATTGAATTAATAATTATAGGAATACATTATACCTATACATTTATAGCTACGGCCATGGTTTTTTGTACGATGATTTCGGTAGCGGAATAGGAAAAATAAAAACATCACGACTAGGAGGTAATCATTATTAATACGCTATTATACAAACGTGTAAATTATTTCCATATATAATATCGTACTAATGTCGATTGGCCATAATGTTATAACAGAACGCTATTATATAGGTACATAATATTATAATTATGTCGTAAATATCAAGTTATTATAATAATATTGTTATACAGGAGAGCGCGAGACCGGGTAATGTAATATACTAATATTATTTATTTTCGACTGTGCCAAAAAAAAAAAATCAAAAAAAATCTTGTACCGTACATAGTCAGGTGTACGTGCTAGCGATCACACGCGTTTGTTATATTAATATTATGTAGGTAGGTACCTATTTATTATACGTCATCATCGTCAAGAAAAATGTTTTATTTTTTAGCGAATTCTTCGATAAAACGGTGCCCAACTTCATATTATTTTATATTATATAGGTAAGCGAGGACTTTAGAGCGGTAACGGAGTGCGTATATATATATATTTACTGTAAGCAACCATCAAACTCGTCATACACCAACAAGTTTATTCGCAAAACTAAATCGTTCAATTTTGACACGATGTTTTTATCTAAAATATTAAAATAACGTTTACTATACGATTATAATATATATTATTGATATGTGGTATTTTATGAGACGCGCGACGTCTGCAGGACTCGTTGCACTCTGCCAGTGTGCAGGTGCACTCGGCGAAACGTTTTCCAAGTGAACGAAAGAAAACATTTCCAAGTCGACTAGGCCTTAGAATCGTTTACCTTTTACCCAAACGAAATGGCGCTTTTGCGATTACGTTGGTCTTAGGCATAATATTGCCAATGATGACATAATAATATATCTGTACAAAAAAAAATAATAAATACTTACAGTTCTCAGTTTCAAAGTGGTCTCGTTGAAGTACTTGGCGTACGGGAGCATCTCCCGGTCCTGGTCCAAAGCCACTTGTTCTAGACCCACAGCCAAGTTTTGCATACCGACGTACACGGCGTGCAGTACGTCCCTGAACGTCAGACTGGCCAGATAGGACTTGCTGAGAGGCACGTCCAGCGCTTTAGGCATGTACTTGGACAGCTCGAGCCAGTCGAGTTTGATGCCTTTCCAGTGGTCGTGATTTTTCTTGACGTCGACGTGAAACGTTTCGACCACCTGCGCGGAACAGAATAAAAAAATCACCTCGGTCAGCGTATGATAATAATAATAATAATACTACGTTTATTACACAGAATATGTATTATGTATAGATAATAATATATATTGTATATAGACGACGACGACACACGCGGGGCGGTTGGTGGTCCTATATTAAACTTTTTTTCCTTTCGTAAACGGACGGGTTTATAATACAACAATACATTATTGATAACAGTAATATGGTCCGGCGTCAAATCGAATGGGATACATAATACGAGCATATAGGTGGTACGTAAATGATGTACCGGCGCGGTTTGCGCAAAATTCTTTCGAATTTGTTCACTCTTTGCGACCATATTACATTGTGCGTGTATATTATTATTCTTGGTCGTTGTAGTTTTTTTTATTTTTTTTTGTTTTTTCTTTATTTGCGGTTTGCGCGTATACATATTATAGCGATTGTGTGTGTGTGTGTGTGCAAAAAATATAATAATTAATGATAGGTACGACGACGATGACCGTTGGTCGGCGCGGCCTGTCGTCCGAGATTAAAGAACGCGGCGGGCGACGAGACCGCACGACGACCATACTCACTCTCGACGAGTATAGTAATATAATGGCAAATGACAATACTTGTAACACAACAATACATCAAGTGGCCAATTGAGTATTTTTCACGCTCTTACAACCACGATTACGGCATCCTACACACCGTAGTATTCCGGCTTGCAAAGCGACCGAGGAAAAGTCCCATAAACAGCGTAATAACAATATAATATTGTTATTGTTATTATTATTATGAGGGTAACATATATTACACGCTTATTAAATATATAAGAAAGTATTGCGTTTGCGTATAGTTTTATTTTTGGGGCGGCTTCTTGTGCACATTATTTGATTAAAAACATTGTGAAAAATATAAGATAATAATAATTGAACTCGGCACGGACTTAACATTTTGGAAAACTAGCTGTTAACAAAATACCTAGACCAGATAATATACCTATAATACTCAAAGGCGTATTACAATAACTATTACACGATTGAAATGACGGTCTTGAAAAAAATTAAATGTTATCAATTTGTCAATACTATTCCGAAGCAGAATATTATTTTGTAGTATTTCGATGTACACAAATCGAATTTCGGAAGAGTAACTATAATTAATTTAAAGTTTAACTTAATCATTATAATATCTACCATTATACCCGTCCGTAGGTGCTCTGAAAAATATTCTGCTTTGAAATGATGAATTAAAAATGTATGTTGTCATTAAAAAGTAAAAGCTTAAAAATCGGTAAGCATTTTATATTTTTTTAGATATGTTAAAACAATATTTTCAAAAACTTCAAATATTTTTTAAATAACGAGAGTTCTTTGCTGAAAGAATCGCCCTGTATTGGTATAATATGTAACACGAAATAATAATAATATTATGATAATAAATAGTAATATCGTTATTATAATATTATATGTGTCACAGACGGCAGCGTCGTATATTATTATGTCGCACAATACGCGCCAGTTGTAATCGCGTCGGAAAAAATCCAACAACCCGCCCCTGGATCATAAAGTTTGATGAGTTGACGGTTTGTAACAGTTGTATTGTTGTTGGCGTCGTCGACGTGTCCGTCGTCGGTTTAGATTTTTGAGAAAAAAATCAATTTTTTTTTATGTTGTTATATGAATTCGTTTTTTTAAATACTTAAATTTGTAAACAACAATACTCGGCGGTATACCGTCCCTCCCTCCTCTACCCTCTACATAATATTGCAAACCGTTCGGTTGTAATATATTATACGACTTACTTTATTATAATAATTATTGTTGGAATAATAATATATTTATTTTTTCGTAGGTACCTAGTAACTACCTATATATTTTGTAGTCCATACCTACTTACGATATTATGTACAGTATAATATAAGGTTCATTAGAAGTTATATTATAGATATACGTAATATAATAATTATCATTTTCAGATTAGTTTTATTTCTATTATTATTAATTTTTTTTCTTTTCCTTGACTGGATTTGTTTTCTGGTTTAAACAGGCGCCTGGCAGCGACCATGACGGTCGATTGATCGATATGGATGAGCGTTATTGGGTGTTGGCAAGATTTTTTTTTATCGCTCACTACATTGTACACAATCTATCCCTATGCTTCATTTGTACAATGTACGTGAAATTTATGACTTGTCAATTTGTACGATAAATAATTTAGATGTATTTTTGTTTTTTTTTGTCGCGTCCGATAACTTCTTTATAAACGTGACCACCAAAACCATAATAACGATAATATTCGGTAGGCCGACAATGTACTGGAACACTTTGTTCGGAGTTAATTCGAGAATATTGTCGTGTCAACGGTTTCGAATATTATACAGAGTACAAAATAATAGTATGCATTGTGACCATTTGGTGCGAGGGAAGAATATCAACAACATCTAAAGACTATAATATAAAATCAAACACTAATAATACGATCCGATATTAATACGAAGTTATTTAAGAATAATGGTTATAGATACCATATATTATTTTATGATAGGTATATTAACGTATTATTTCACATTCAGCGAGGTTCTCAGTGGACCTGATTAGTTTATAAATTTATTAACATCACCAAAACGGAATTATATTGAGAAGTACAATACACGGTAAGTAAGTACTCGTCTGAATATTGTCGTGACTATGAGAGTGTGAGACGAAAAAAACAATAATTATTACACAATTATACCACATAATATCTACTATGAGTCAATGCATAATTATATATTTTGTTTTAATCGCAACAGTTGAGTATTATACATGTTTATTGTGCATATTATAATACTCGTACATTATATGCACAAGACGTGCGTTTTTTTTTATAAATCCACCTATATGTTATATAGTATTATAATTGCGATTTTAGATTTGAAAAGAAAGTCAAAACGATAAAAGAAAATTAACCGTCATTCGCCGGGTGTGTAAATAATATATGTGTCTGTGTGTTTGATGTAAGTATACTGAAAAAAAAAAGTAATTTAATAACAATAATCGGCGAGTACTCGTTATGACATATTATTATCGTTTTATAATCAAGTATAATATAATAACGTCAATATTTATCTTAATATTCACGTAATCGTGTATAAAGTATTAAAAATATATGTATGCATATAGGGAATATTATTGTTTGAGTAAAAATCCAAAACATAATCGGACAAATGGATGTCGATCTATTTATTGAGTTTGTCAATCATATTATACTAATATTATAATACCTACGTTATGATATTATTGAATTGTTCTATATGATCCTACACTGGGGGGGGGGGTCGCTCATTGAATGGAAGGGAGAGGGTGATCCCCTTTGGAATTTTTTATCTATTGATTTATCATATTTTATTGTTAAAAGAAAAATTCCTATTTGTTTTGGGCATAACGTTGTTAAAATAGTAAAAAATATACATCCCCCAACCCCCACAATCATCCACCATCAAATAATTTGAGCTCTCCACTAATCCAACATTCGGTTATAGGTGTAACACCTGTATATAATATTATAGATAATTATAATAAAAATAAAGACGAATTTCTCTACATGAAAACATTATGTTTTACTGTCCGTCGCGCTTGGTCTATAAAAAACGAAGACCGAAAATTGTTTTTAAAAAAAATTGTCGAACCGAGTCGGCGGCGTCGTTTGAAACACGGTACGGCACCAGCCTTCACTTTTATCGCTTGGTATTATTGTTATTGTTGTCGTGTCGTTATAATAATGTCGTGCGACCACCGCATGTCCGGTCGTACGAAGAGCTGAGCGCGCGATAACCGAGCGATAGCGATGATATTGTAATACGCACTGCGGTGCGCGCGCGCGACGACGGTTTTCGCGGAAAGCGCGTTTGTTTTTCCGCCGACGCTGTCACCCGAGACGCGCGGACGGCCATAACAATGTTGTGACAACAATGTTACGATAATGTTATCGTGGTCGGTCTGCCCGTGCACTATGAATGAGAAATAACGGCCCGCGAGGATTTCGCTGAAAATGCGTCCGACGGCGACGGACGGTCTGCGGCCGACGACCGGCGCCACTCTGCACGCTTCGGCCGCGGTGGTCGACGTTAGTGATGAGTGACGAGAGAGGTAGCGAGGTAGATTGCGCGCACACCGTGACGGTCCCACTCGCGGATCGTAATATTTTTTTATTTTTTATGTTAAAATTCATTATTATCATATTGAAAATATAATATATATTATTAGTTTAGTGTTTATTATTGAAACGAAGTTTTTTATGGCACGATGCGGGGTTAGTCGGGAAAAAAAGGTTCCTGATGAAATACTATTTTTTTTAAATATATTAAACAGTTATTTTAGCCAAAACATCCAATTTTCATTCCATCATACTGATCGATCTAGTGATGCGATAATACTTTTTAAAACAGATTTGAATTTCATAGTATGTCTACTTGATATTGGTCAGTCCACTTTTCTCAATTTCACCCTCTAACCTCTAAAAATTTAGCTTGAATATTTCAAAATTACGGAATTTTCAAACGTTGATTTTTCTGGATTTATTCGGAATTTAATGCAGAAATCTTAAAATGTGGACTGACCGATCTCTAAGATAAATTATAACGAATTCAGATCGGTTTTCAGAAATATTATCGCATTATTAGATCGATTGGTAGGATGGGACAAAAAAAAAAAAGAGGGAGCGGTAAGTTGTAGAGACGGTCCGCAATAGATTGATTATAAATATTTAGCTTATATTGATAATATGATAATGGATAATACGTCTCTACACTACGTATATTATGCATTTATAACTATTCTAATTAATTAAATATATATGTAATAAGTATATAATATATATAAGTATTGAATATTGTACTTAGGTAATATATTTTTTGTCACGCATGCACCGAAAGTGTAAGTTGTAGTCGACGTATAATAGAATATTGCAACAAATCGAGCAAACGTTCACGTACTGACAATTACGCAAGACAATTCGTATAAAATAACAATATTAATTTATAGTCGAGTGTATGATTTGTATTTGATTGTTTTCTCCACATATGCATAATAATATTGACTAGCACTAGTGTGAAAATTTCAGATAAGACTTGCGGAGTCCGATGTACAATAATAATAATTGCAAGCCCACAATATCAACGATTAAGCGCAAATTCCCCCGCCCTGTCGTCGTCGTCGTCGTCCCACGGTCGACATCGCATATTATTTTCCCCGACCACCATTCCCGATCATAATTAATAGTTATCTCTCGAAGATTCTTTCCCTTATCGTTATAATATTATTGTATAATATCATTTTAGTAAACGGCATTCGGACGGACTCTGCTCGCAGCACGCTCCGCTTAAGCTCGAACTTGTAATCCGAATCACCACCTCTTGTCTATAATTATTATGGGCATATTATAGCAGTTTTATTAATACCTACAATATTGTTTGCTCTAGAGATAGCCCGTCAGTAAGATACGAATGTCCAATGCGCGTTAAATGTAAATATAATAATAATATTATGTTGTCACCACAGCGTCGAGTAATGATTTTATTAAAAAAAAAAAAAAAATAATAATCACAGGTGCCGTCCGTTCGGTGTCTGTTACCGGCCCGCGTGTGAGATTAAAATATAATATTAAATTATCATTTTTTACCCCGTTTTTTTTCAAAAAAAATTATTATTATCTTTATTGTTTTTTTTTTCTGATTGTTGTCCCGTCGACAACTGCAGGCAGTGTAACGAGAACATACGCACGAGGATAAAATTACGTAAATGGCGTTTTTTTTCTTCAAAACTCCATCGTGTGTGATTGCTGTCCGTTTTTAGTAGTTCTCCCAAACAAAAAAAAACAATAATATTACTTTTGGACGTTTCGAATATCGTTTATTAAACACACCACATACAAACAAAATATTATTATACATTCATACATCTAGAAGAGATCGAAAATTATCTTGATTGTTATTTTCCGCTGATCGTGTATAGACGTATATTATTATAATAGTGCGTATAATTTTACGGATAGAAAACGAAATGAGTCATCCAGAAAAGTATAAATATTGTATAATTATTCGTGCGTACTGCGTACGCATAAAATATAATAATAATAATTATAAATTATAATCATTACGAGTTTAGACGATAACATCATGACGAGGTTTCGATTGGGTTAGTCTGGTTCAAACGCGTTCTAAACAATATTATCCATCGGTATAGAAATAGTGTCAGTTTTCTAAGCATGCCACTTGTGTTCGTCTGAACGAAAAACGAAGTAGAAACTAAATACTTTAGTGGGTAAAAATTTGGTAGTTATTATATTGTCATTTATACCTACGCTCGAATAGAGTAAAAACATCCAACAATATACGTAATTATTAAATAATGATTGCATCATCTGAAATCTCGTCAAAATAATTTTCACTTATTAAAGTTTTATATATAGGTATAAAGTTATTAAAGAGAACGAAAAGAAAAATACTATTGTTCTTATTATTTTTATTTAGAAAAGATGAATTCTTAGAAACGCAATAATAATATAGCCACATCGTTATTTGTAAGGGGGTAAACAGAACATTTTCCCCTTTAACACTTTTAGATTATGAGTGAAACTATGAATGTACCTATTGATTTTACAATGATGTGTGTTTTTTTGGGTTTTTATTTTTGTGTTTGTCATCACCCTTTAGGAAAGTAAAAATGATTGGATTTTCTTCAACAGTATCTTTTCTGACAGGAAGTGAATCTAGTTGGTACTTTGGGGGGCCAAAAGTAAAAATTTCCCAGTAGTTTTCAAAAACGGCGTGAAAAACAAAAGAAAAATGAAGGAAAACAGGAATTTTTACTCAAAATCGGTTTTCGAGAAAATATTGATTTTGGTTTTTGGTGCAACTCTTAAACAAATGACCGTAGGTACATGAAAAATGAAAATTATACTGAATGTTTATATTTTCATTTTCTATACACCATAAAATTTTGAAAATATTTTGACTCTTTTTTAGCTCTTTACGGACATTGTCAGTTTTAAATGTTTTTAGTTTTTTTTTCTATAAATATCAATAAAAATGTATTTATTTGGTAAAAAAGCGTGACAATTTAATGCAACGCTCCTGATATATTGTTACAATAGCAGTTGAAAAACTTTGAAAAAAAATAGGCACAATTTTTTTTTTATAAGCATATTTTAAAGTTCGAATTTTGACAAAATGTATTAAATTTAAAATTTAATAATTATTTTGTAGTAAAAAATTTATAAAATGTTCAACTTTTATAGCTAAGGATTGAACATTTAAAACAAGGTTCCACGTAAATAGGTTATATATAAATTGCTTTATTCACAATAATATCATCAAATATACCTAGTAATATCATAGGCTGACCGTTTTCGGCCAGAATCGTTTTTCTCATACCTAAAATGATATTATATCATTGAATTCAAATTGAACACCATCCATTACAGTGACCCACTTGTAACCTACTGTACAGCAGAGCGACATCCA
The DNA here is from genome assembly GCA_949089665.1 of Macrosiphum euphorbiae. Classification (NCBI taxonomy): domain Eukaryota; kingdom Metazoa; phylum Arthropoda; class Insecta; order Hemiptera; family Aphididae; genus Macrosiphum; species Macrosiphum euphorbiae. Next base: position 32,002,551 of record CARXXK010000001.1, read on the forward strand.
CTTGCCTACCTTTTTATTTATGTTTCTACATAATAATTATACAGAGTTTGGAACATTTCCTTTATATTATACTCAAACAGCCGAGTCACAATAACTCAAAAACCTTTATAACCCGAAAACCTAAAGTGTTTGACTTTATAAGTTATACTTGATGTATTTTACTTGATAAAAACACTAGTAGAATTTTATTTTATCCCTTTCGAGTGCTCGACACCGGACTGTATCATAGATGAGATAATATAATAAGTTTACAATTAAAATTTAGTTAGGAGTCCGCATTATATAATATTATTGTGCTATAAGCGTTATATTATAACGGTTATAATGTTGATTTATCATTTGGGTAGTCGAGAATCATATTATATTTTATTATTATTGTAAATTGTTGACGGATTCTTATTGATGTAGGTTAACCGAACGCATTATAATATTTAATTTTATCGTAAACACCGATTATTGTTTACACGTTCTGTACACGCGCGTGCGATTGACATTTTGTCGCTCTCCGTCTTTGAAAATAATAATAATAATAATAATAAATAAAACCCGACGCGAAAGGGTTGTATAATTATTATATTGTTATTATTGTTTGTTTGTTTTTTTTTATTCATCTCAATAACAACTCGGCAGCCAAAGGCCATTAGAAGATAATATTGTTTTGTTCGATCACTTCCCGAGTTGTATAATACGCACGCTCAGCAGCGGTGGCGTAGGCGGCATAATAAGAAACACGCACGTTTCTGCGGCGATGTCGTAATTTCGCAGTGCACTTCGAGGAAAAACAGCGACAAGCGGACAAGCGGTATACGCGTACGCTTCGATCGACGGAATAAATAAATCGTTTTGTTGGACCGTACAGGTACATCATAATATAACACGTATGACGACGACGGTTAACGTAGTTTTTTTTTCATATTGCTTATAACATAATATGACTTATAAACGGCTTCGATCGGTAGTTTTCGCAACGGAAAACCGATACGTTTCCTCAACCGCCGCCGCCGCCGCCGACGGTGTGTGTACGTCAATATTATATTCTGCCGCCGCAGCTGTGCCACCGACGCATTTCGTCTCGATCGCTGTTTCCCGATATTTTCTCGTACAATATACCTACGTCATATTATAATAATAATATTATCGTACAGGTACAAATATTGTTTACGGTGTATATATATATAAATATCGCGGCTCGTCGACGTACTCACACGAACGGCGGAAACAATAATTTAGGTGCGAACTAATGTATTTTTCTAAGCCGACGACGACTTGTTGTGTTTACACATATTGTCGTACACGCGGCGGCGGCGCATATTATCGCGTGCAGACCGTGGGAACTTGACGTCGCAGTGCAGCGCTGGTTACATGTCGTTTTAAAGTTCGAAAAAAACAATAACGCTAATACGCGTGAGTATTAGTATAATAATAATATAAAATATATATTATTGTCTACACCTGACAAATAAATGGGAACGAATACATTTTTTTCGGACTATATTATGCACAATGACTTATACTACTGTACATAAACCTCTTCGTTAGACAGCACAATATTACGTATATATCACTGCTCATCTGAGGTAAATAATAACAGTGTTGAAAACGATATTACATGACGTGCTAATTGTTTTATTTTCTTTACGTAATTCGCCTTCTAAAATTGGATATATGAAAACCAAGGATCTAAGCGGCGTATTGTCTTTTTGTCAATGTTAAAGTTTAGGGGGGGCGCAGGGGGACTCAGTCCCCCTACCTCTGAAGGAAGTTAAAAAGAGTCCCCTTTAACAAATTAGGATTTTTTACATTAGACATTATAATGGAATAGGCATATAGTCATATAGTCATGGGCAGTTATATGGAACGCTCAAAACTATATGGAGAAATAATAAGTCCCCTCTGGATTTTTTTTTCACTTTAAGCCCTGCTTTTTGTATGAGATATAAACTTTTTTTCCAAGTCGTGTCGCTTCACGTATCCGTCAAAACGCGGAAAAGCGTTCTTCTAGTAAAAAATGCGACACAATGAAAGTTTTCTTCTCAGCAGGTTTTACCGATGACACACCACGGCACAGCACACGAATTATTACGATACTACACAATGCATAGGTATATTATTAAAATCGAGTGACGTTCCCGTGGTTTCGAGCAGAGGGGGTTGAACTCGAGCCGCGTGTTTGCGGTGACTTAAACGTACGACCACAAAAATAACATCGTAGACGGCCTGCGCTCGCACACATACGATCCTTATTAACTGTATGGGCACACTTGCACAGGTCATCGAGTTCGTAATACACATTACACTTTACACGTTCATATTTAATATTTTTATGTTTTTATTCCGTCCGGTCGGCATTTCCGTCTGCGTGCGGTTTGTTCGCACATACGACAACAATGTAACTAGTTTTTAACGGACGTATTTTACGGTACCGCCCCTGAAAATGTACGACCTCCCAAACACGACCAGAGTTGGCGGCGGCGTTGACGACCGTTTCTAATCGACCGCGGATGATTCTCTATCGCCGCCGCCACGCGTATTTCATTCATCTCGACCGTCGCCGAGGCTCGACCCCCTCTGTGGCCGCGCGGTCGGACGCACGCGCGCGCACTCGAAACGCACGTGCGGCGGCGCCACACGAACACGTTGTCATCGACGCCGCGTGCCGCCGCCGGTGAATCACATTAATATGTTATTATTATAATATATTAGTGTACACCTCTACCTATATATGCAATGTACAATAATATCATAATTTAACTATTATTATTATAGTTATGCCGCGTGATAATATTATTATTATGCTCACGTCCAACCGATCATAATAATATTATTATAACTTATAACTTATAATCAACCGACGGTATTGTATACGATATATTTTTGCCGTGTATTATTTTGTCGGACTGTAATATTATTACTGTTATCATACTATTCCCTCATATAGGGGGATGGCCAAACCATCATGGATAATAGGTATGAGCATGGATAGGCCACCAGAACTTACAACGCTTGGTATACCTATTAAGTAAGTTCAATAGGAAATGTTACAGTTGAGTCCTATGGATCCAAATTTACACTTAATTCGGTGCAAAAAGTGACGTAATTAAAAAAATGAACCTTTCCATTTTACAGACTATTGGGACCGTCAGTAAACAATGTGACAACAATATTAAAGCGAGAGTATTAATTTCTAAAAAATGAACTGAATTACTATTATTATCCGATGGAATTCTGCAGCCATATAAAATATATTAGGATTCCTGCAGGGTTGTGACTGAAGTGTATATAACTCCCGTAAAATGCATATAATGTCGGTTATTTTTTTCAAATCAATCGAAAACTAAATAGTTACAATAATTTAAACATATCGATTTAAGTGTCATTTGGGAGTACTTACAAAAGCACCGGTGAACTGTTCGACGTGCGTCAGGGCCTGACCGGCGGCCACGACAATGCCGTGGATGATGTCCTCTTCGCGCCGCATCACCGAATCCGATTCCGGTTCCGCTTCCATCATAATGTCGTGGCTGACGGCGCTGCTCATCATGGCGCCAGTGGCGCCTCCGCCACTGCCGTCATAAGTCAACACCGTGCCACACGGGTTGTGCCAGAACGGCGTGCCGGTTGCGACGATCGGGCTCGGCGGCGGTGGCGACGGAGACTTTGACGGTTTGGCGGGTGCGGACATAGCGCAGGGCACCAAGATCAGTCCGATGACGAACGAACCGGCTGCAAATAACAAAAATCCAAATAACTAAATAAGTTTTAATCAAACGTAGGATATATTCTTATTGTGTATAGACTATAGGTGTGTATAATATGATATATTATAATAATATATATACGTTTTTTTTAAGAGAAAGAATTTTTTAAAGACTAAGTCGATTGCTCGGGGGAAAAAAACTACCGAAATGAACGCGGTTGTCTCATATGTAATAATATAATTGATGATATATAACTCAATTCCAGCTACACATATTATATACTACCTATTTTTTAACATTATAAATCGGCCGAATCGTGTCGATATTGCTCTCGCAGACCGGTACGGTTACGTATGCACATAATATTATTTACGTTTAATTATTGCATCTTCGTCTGGCACCCCCAATTAGCTATACTTTGCTCGCGCGCCGATCGCGCTGCGGACGAGGGTGGCGGCGGCGGGAAAGAAACCACTGCCCGCCGGGCTGTCTCCGATCCGACCGTCGTCGTCGTCGTCCATACGTGGTCGTCGCAGCGTCCGAACAGCGGCAACAGATCTCTCACACAAGCAGCGCACATTACTGGCTAATTATTATCGTCCGGCCGGCCGGTCGTTTGCGTGTGGTATTGTTGTCGCGCGGGGACCACACACGCGCGACGGTTTGAGAGCGCGAGCGCGCGCGCGCGCGCGACGACGACGACGTCTTTGGCCGCGACGGTTCGAGTACAGGTATACACTGCAAGAGGGACGACGGAGACGAAGACGAGTAGAGGACTATTGTAAGAGAAGGACGAAGAGGACGAACGAGGACGAGGTGGAGGAGTAGTTGTAATAATATAGGTATATTATAGTTGCAGGTAGGTTTTTTTTTCGCATCGATTATTTATTATTATTATTATTATTTTTTTTTTTTTTCATTTCGTTTGGTACAACATAGACGCGACGGCGGTTTTTTTCTTTCGAAAAGCTCGGCGAGCAATTAGCGAAAAATTCACGGCAAACCGGCGATTTTACAACGTTTTTTTCTTCTTTTTTATCTTAAACCCCGTGCGATTTTGCTAACCCGTTTGCCCGATCACCGCCACTGCAGGTGATGCGATGGGAATTACTATAGGTCTTCGATAGGTAGATACATATTATAGGTTTATATATATAATATATATATGTATGTACTATGTACCTATTTGTCGAAGCCGCTGTTCATCTCATCTCGTACATTATTACGACGACATCAGTCTAACTTATTCTTGTGTATATTATATATATATACGTATATATTTATTTATATATATATTTATATACAATATCTATTTTAATTGTATATGTGTGCGTGTACGCGAATCGGAGGAAAAAAATTATATAATTGTTATCCTCTTAGAGAAACACAGTTTTAAAGTAGGTAGGCATATTAGCGCTTTGTATAGAAAATAGTGCTCGACGTAAATATTTTTCCGATATAATATTATACATATATACCTATATACCCCGTCCTCGTATATCATAGTATTAACGTTGTATTATCGAGTATTTACAACTTATATATACAATATGATATACATGCTATATGTTATTTGAACACGGCATCTGTTTTGTTATTGTTGTCGAAAATGACCCACCTTATTAGATGCCATTTGATTAACCGATCGTATTACAACACCGATGGTGTCTGTAAAACATACATTTATTGACCACCATGAAAGTCCAAGACGAAAAAAAACCTACATAGTTCAGAATTTTGTTTTAAGTGGCCAAGATTATTTTTTTATTATCTTGCATTATATAATGTCATAATGTTCGAATTGAAAGTGCGAATTCTGCTTATTTTATATGTATTCATAGCAATAATAGTGAGTAATTTTTCTAATATTGTTATAAATTGATTACCAAAACACACTCCCAGATTTTTGAATAAAAAAAAATGTATAGCTCTCAATACATAATTGTATTCATCAATAATAAAATATCAAATTGCCGCTATTATTTACACTACAATTTTAATTTACTCAAATTATGAAGAAAACATAAACACTTATTATGAACCTATCTGGAACACAGTTTTAATTTTTATATTTGGTAATAAACGTGTGTAATAATATGAATAATAACAAACAAAACATCATATTAAAAAAAATTAATTTATCCTTCAAATACAAAACATAGTTTGTTTTGTGTATAATAAACAAAAATAATTTTTTTCGCTATTTGTAAATTAAAATGTTAAAATATGGTTTTGAGTAATAAAAATTAAATCGTACCTATAAATGAATCAAGTCGGATTCGTTGGGCCATTAGCAATTCGAACGACCATATTTCTTGAATAATTCGTCTACATAATTCTAATCCAGTTTAGGTACTTGTGACCATGTCACAGACGGCACTACACGTAATTTAGGTACTGCTATAGTGCTATCACGAAAGGCACAACGACGTCGACGCGCCGTCAAGCGACGACTAAAATGTACTGCGGCGACGTGAGGTACACACATGCGCGATTTATTATTTTTCGTACATAATTATTAATAGTTCAGTACCTATATGAAAACATTCACGATCAATCGACGACTATCGATGTTATCGGAAGGCCGTGATTGTTTTATTTTAATTTGTTATCCATTAAGATAATTAGTGCACACGTCATTTTATTTCTATGTATTATCGAAACGCCTATAGGTACCTACATGTTATAACCGAAACGCGAATGAAAATCACTTGGCGCGGTACTCAAAGCTTATCGAGTAGTAAAATTATGTCAGAATATATATATATTTATAGTAAATAAATACGTACATATGGATCGATTACGATCACGCAATATAACTTGTGACGAATAATCGAAAACCGTAAGAATTGTCGAGCGTATATTGCAATGTCGCGCAAGGTGGATTATTTGCCTCACACGTTACTATTGCAGCGATATAATAACAAATGACAATAAGACATAGAGTTATGACAAAGTTCGTAATGTATTGATGAAAGACCAAGGATTTTTATTGTTTTTTTTTTGGAGGCGAATCGCGCTCGTTATTACTACCATCGTAGTCAGTCAAAACACTCTAAAAAAATAAAGAGACTACGACGGTGACAGAGCTGCAACCCTACAAGACGTGTATCTGAAGTGAAGACTAAAGAGGCAACCTAATCAAGAGATTAATGAAAACTCAATGTAAAGAGCATGTTAATATACTACTGTCACCGTCATCGTCATCAAAATGCGGTGTGAGGTAAATTTTCGAACGGCTCCGGACGAAATGCAACCGGTGTCGTTTGCCGCTCGCACGGCTGCTGCAGACAAAACAACATTGCACGCAAAAGAAATGATAACAAAAAACGCTAACGTGGTCCCAGCGATCAGTCGGATTTTTTCATTATTATTTTATTTTTTATTATTATTGTTAGGTGTGATAAATTCTAATATTATATGTATAACAATATTAAATTATTATCGTTCGTCATAATATAATACATTATATTATAATAATATTCTTATTATTGAGGAGACGGACGTACGGTGAGAATTTTACAGAACGCGGTCCTGCGAATTTGTGCGAAAAATTACTTATATTATGACAATATTTTGAAAGAGAAGCTTATTCGATAGAAAGTACGGTTAACATGTATAGGTGAATAATAATATTATAAAGACGACTCGGGGACTCACCGATAAAAAGTCGACACGAACGGCGGGTGAAATCGAATCTCCTAGGGGCAGTTTGGCAGCGGTTCATCTGTAGCGACGGCGTCCGGCGGTCTGACACGGTTGTCGTGACCGGCACCGAAGGCGTTTGCTGCCTGCAGTGTTCTCGATAACAATCGACGCACCCGGCGCCTTCGTAAGACTCCATAAGGCCGTAGGAGGTCGAGTAGAAGTGTAAAAAATTAAAAACGGTAAAAAAACGTATTCCGTCGATAATATTAGGCACGTCCAATCGTACTGATTACGGTTAATACAATAATATAATATACGTATATTATGTCACAAGCGTACCGAGAGAGTCGTTGTTATATTGTGCCGGCGATTGCGATGTCGATACGAACGTCAAACAAAAATAATAATAAAAAACGATCGGAAAACAATAATAATAAATGAATGTGTGTTAAATAAACGAACTGAAAAGTCTGTTGTATATATATACGTATAATATTTAAGTTACGATACGACTCAAATTAAAAAAAATATTAATAATAATATTAAACAAATAGTGTGAAAACTCGCGTGCAGTATACGGGACTACGACGACGACGATGATGATGATGATTATAATATATTATATATTTGTACGGATGACCACCGTCGACCGAAAACGATCAACTGAGATGGTCACCTGACTCCGGTGGACATTTAAGTCTCGACGGTGGACCGAGCGGCGGCGGCAACAGCAGCAGAAGCGGCGGCGGCGGCTAACGTAAGGGCGGCCCGCCGGGCCCCCACCCGCGCGACCGTGGGTTTTCCACCCGGCCACCGGTTGACCAATGGCGACCTGTTGAACGGACGGGAGGACCGGCCCAAGGCGACCGGGGGTTCATTCATTCAGGACGCACGCACGCACACACGCGCAAACGTATACGCACACAGACACGCGCGCGGCGAATTTCGCGCGCTCCCCTCCGCGGACGACGACGCCGCCGCCGCGGAGAGCGCGGACGGACACACGCGGTGACGTCAACGAACGATGACATACTGCTCTGTCGCCGCCCGGCGTCCGCGTTCGCTATAGTTGTCCTGTCACCGCCACCGCCACTGTACGGTCCAGAACACATCGTGGGGGTATTTCCCATCACTACTACAACAACAGCCACTGCCACTACCACCACCATTACCACTACCACTACCAGTGTCACCCTGCAGCCGGGCCCGGTGGCGGTCACGTTGTCGTACCACCACCGTCGGGGATGATGGCCACGCAAATATTATTATTATTAAGTGTTACGATACATTGCACCGTGCAGCGCGTGTAGGTGTATCATACCATGCACCATATACTCGGGGGATAACGTCATCTGTGTGGGCTTAGGTCTCGGCAGTCGCTATATGCGCACATTTAATAGGTATAAAAAATAAAGTAGGAAAATAACGATTTTCGACGGAAAAACAAGTTCTAGTGACATTTGTATATTATAATATTACACATACCTAGGGGGGGGGGCAGGGGCTGTACGCGTCATCACGCACGACGTGTCAAGTAGGACAGCTCGCGGTTCAAAAACGAAAAATTGATCGTAAACATTATCATCCCCTATGGCACATATAAAATACTATGTACGTCAGTTTGTATTCCTGTGTATTGGTGTATCCGCGTGGACTACGATGTGATGGTAACCTAACCTAAGTACGACACTATTGTCCCATACACAAAGAATGACAATATTGTGTATATTATACTATTATAGGTACTTACCTGATATGAGTATACGTTTTCGTAAAAACTAAATAGTGTCAGGTGGGTTAAAATGCACTTATTTCGTATTACCTACTGTAACATACTGGACTATGAATGTCAAAAAAGTGTATTCATCAAATCGATTCGATGTGCTTGAATATAACTATGAAATTTTTCCTAAACAAAATAATTATCTTACCATAAGTAGCTATTATTTTTTGATAACTAAAATAAAAAAAAATTTTTAAACCCTAACTGAAAGCTGTGAAAGGAATGTATTCTTTCATACGTTTTGTGATCCTAGTCTTGTATACAACTAACCGAAATATGTTGAATGTTATGTATGCACTTACCAATTAATTATAATATTTAACTTAATTTTTTTTCTGCTGATAGTATCATTGTTAAATCGTATTGTTATTTCTATCTTCTTATAATATTATATACATATATTAATATATTATATAATATGTTGACCCAGAAAATTAGTTTACAATTTAGTTACAGAATCTATATGATTATGTGATCAGCTTTTACAATAGTCCATAATATGGAATGAAAGTAACTTGATTCACAATCCCCTCCTTCGATATTACTATTGAACGTTATTTCAAATGGTTAAAATGTAATTGTTATCAAGACCACAGATTAAGTGGAACTATATAGTCTGGTGACTGTATAGTGATACATTTATAATTATTTTAATATAATATATAGTATTATGTAAGAAAAAAAACACTGGGATATATGTAAGGTGGTAAAGATAAGGGTTTGTTTAGATGAAGAGCTTGAATTGGGTGTGCGGATTGTTTTCAAGATCAACAAATTACACGGTTAAAATTGAAAATATATTTTTTACATAGCCATAGATATAATTTTTAAATAAATGATGAAATAAAAAAAATGAATGATACTTATTGTGTCAATGAGTAGTTGAAAATTGTCTAGAAATAATGTTAGTTTTAAGATGATAATAAACAATTTAATAATATTATACGTAAAAAGTACAGACTACATACTATATGAAAATAATTCATAAACCATAAAAAACTGTGGAACTTGCATCAGCTACTGAATAGTGAATAGTATGTAAGTACAGACTACATACTATATGAAAATAATTCATAAACCATAAAAAACTGTGGAACTTGCATCAGCTACTGAATAGTGAATAGTATGTAAGTACAGACTACATACTATATGAAAATAATTCATAAACCATAAAAAACTGTGGAACTTGCATCAGCTACTGAATAGTGAATAGTATGTTTCGACTGTTTTGAGTGTACCTCATTATTGAGTAAGTCGCTGTATTGGATTACGTGTTAAATTTGAATTTAGAGATAATTATTGATATTTTTTTTATATTATTTGAAAAAAACGGTCATGAGTTAATGCGATGAGTGTATCAGCATCAATTTCTAAGGATAGCTATACTAACTCAGTAGGTTGAACTATTGTATTGCACAGATGTCGCATAAGCTTATAAGTCCATACCGACAATTGGTGTGAATTATAATTATGTTCGTGGGATAAATAGTTTAAAGTTAGTCTAAATATTTTGAAAATTGAATTGTTTTCAGAAATTAATAATATATTATGTAATGGTGAAATCTTTCAAGTCTCTACGATTAATATTTTGAAAATTACTACCAAATACTTATATATGTATATTGCACAAACAATGGTTATTTTAATTTTATTTTAAATTATTTGAATTTAGATTTACAATAATATATTTTACAGACACATCATATTTTTCTCATTATTAATTGAAAATAAAACTTAAAGAAATAGTTTATTTCAAATGCATATAAATAGATCAAAAATATTTTAAAAGTTATATAATGTCTAGAAAATGCTAACACATTCCCAATAACTCGAAAAGCTTGACAACTCGATTATCATTATTTTATTCCATTGAGGTTAGGTTATTTGGTTAGATTCGAGTTGGTTATCTCGAATTATACATAATATCTCGAAGTGATAACTCTAGTTATTGTGATTCGACTGTACATATATAAGTATTTTTGGTGAACATTTCAAGTCTCCGAGATAACTGTTTTCTGAATAACGACACAAAAAAACAAAATCGATTTTATACGGAAACTGATTAGGTTCCTATTTTCCGTACATTTTTGTTAGTTGTTTATCCCAATTATTTATTAGAGTGTCGAACATATTTTGTTATTTCACTATACTCTCCCAAAATCTCTACTAGATCAAATTTCGAAGTTTGTTCCAAACGTGATGATACAGACAAATAAATCAATTGTACAAAATTATTGAAAAATCATTAACCAATACATTCCTATGAATTTGCCCAGAATCTAAAATTAAAATAATTGGCTTCCGCTTTTCCATAATATGACGTCTTATTGACATCATTAATAAAGATATTTTTCACTCTATACACGGTGAACCGGAAGGATTTACAGGTCCTCGCATTAAATACTTAGTTTTTGAATAGAAAAAAAATATAATGAGTGTTCTAAAAGCTGTTTAATACATTTATAATCTTACATACCTAATGTCTTAGTTCACCGATTAAAAATAAATATTTAGGTAACACACTCTCTTACCATTCATTATGTGTTGAATAGACTGTTAAAGACAAATTTAAGTAAAAAATCAAAAGAAATTTATACTAAAGAAATTAAGAAAATTATGATCAATAAAATAAAGATATTTCATATGCTAAAGTTATTTGAAATTAAAGGTGATGTTCGTATCTTAGTCACCATTGAGGTATATATTTTTTGTTTTAAATGATGAGGACACTCGTTTTAATTAACTTTGGACTTACCTTGGACTGCATTGTGCTGCCAAGTTAGAATTGATTAGATAATGGATAAAAATCTATTTTATGAAATAGTAAGTTTAGTTACAGAAATATTATTTTTAACTATACCATGTCCAATAATAATAAAAACATTTCCCAAAACGTATATTAACGCAAGGATGGGTATGATAACAATATTATCTATCATATGTGACTAATCATAGGTAGAACACCCTCGCGAAAAACTATAATATGCTCTACACCTATATGCTTCCGGTTAGACATTTTCGGTTAGTTAGCGTAAAAATAGAAAATAGACGACGATTGACGTCATAATGGTGTGCTCATTTCTCCTTTAGATTGTCTGACGTTAATAACCGATGTAATTTTTATTAAAAAAAGTATTGGTGTGTGTGTTTGCGTATAACAATAATAATAATAAAAACATCCATTCAAAGATTTACTAACGATTTTCATACATATACTTACTTTTTTTGGAGCTCTTCGATACTTGATTCCTGACTTTAATTATACAGTAGTGTTACCGATTGTGTGCAGTAGTGCGAATGCAGACACAACAATATTTTCCAAACACTCGGAGAATGCGACGTTAGTCCTTAATTGGCAAACTAAAAATAAAAATAAAAATGAAATATCATTATCAGATTCTTTTTATTTCAAAATATTGTATATATTTGTGATTGTAAGACACATAATATAATAAATACGTATCATCTATAAAATTAATATAGTATTGTTGTGTAATACAATTATAGGTACATATTTGATATTATTATTTTTATTGTCATTTAACGAGATTTTCTAAACGCATCTTGGTAAGAATCCTGATAAATAGTGATAGTAATTATTATATTTAAATTGACTATAATTATTTTACTATTCAAGATTAAACTTGCAAGACAGACAGGTTGAATTATTCGGAGTACAGGTAAATCCTAAATAAACGTACAAACCTATCGTCGATTCCGTACGTTTTATTTTCACGTTTGAGCTGAAATAATAATCACTCAGCGGCGTTTGGAGTTAAAAGAAAAGGGGCGTATGTGTTATCGATGTGTGATTGAAACGGTCATATAGATTTCACTAAAAAAAAAAAAAATAGCTCTAGAAATGTTCGATATATTTTGTCCCATTTGAATTTACACAGCCGATTTTATTTTATTTCCAGGGTCAACCACATCCGAAAGTCGTAAAAAAGTAAAAACAAGAAACACATAACAAATTATAACAATAAAACTGTGTGAAGTATATTTCATTTGGCCTAGTCTGTTTTTAGTTATAGATATTAAAATAAAACGAATATGCGTTTGCTGTGTAACAAATTTTGTAAAATTATTTCAATGCGTTTCAAATATAGGCCTATAGGCTATACCTATATAGGTTCTCGACGACTGTTTGACATTTTACATTTGAATGGCTTAATGCAGTATGGTTTTTATTTTTTGTAATAATAAAAGTACTTGTTTATTCAGTGTTCGAAGTCTATTGGCTATTATAGGTAAGCACTGTGTCTTGCAGATATTTGTCGAAAAATTTTAGAAGCGAAGAAAATAAATCAAAATGGTATGAAAGTAATTTCTTTTTATCATATTAAAATTTCAGTTTAGAACCTTCGTCAACAGTTATTAAAAATATGTTATTATTATAGGTACTAATGAATAAAAGAGAAATCGGATTTTTATTCGTTCCCTATTATATTGTTGATATATTTGTAAAAGACTTAAATCGTTTATGAAGACTCTATAAAATATTAACATTATGTAAACATGACCAATCTGCATGGAAAGTGCAAAATATTATATATATGAAGCCCTACAACGGTCAAAGGTTTGGATAGTTTCAATTATTATGTGTAGAATATAATGACGATACATTTTTGGCAATTTTCAATTAACATGAAGAATTGTATATATTGAACAATTATTATAACATTAACGATACCTACCTATACTAAATGCCAAAATTGAAAAATAAAATTCTCCATTTAAATTACATTAACTTTTTTTTTACTTATCGTTTTTATAAATTATTATAAGTAAGTACTGTATAATGTTAGGCGACAATATATCTGAACATTATGTTTGTACGCTCAAGTCGGCGCTAAAGTAATAACAAAATATACACACATCTAGTATCTATATAGGTTAGGTTAAATATAGATAAATTAATTTGATTCATATAATAAATTGTCATTGTAGAGTGTTCCATTTTGAAAGTATCTGGATTGAATGATATTTCGTATTTTATATCATTGGTTTTCTAATCAGAAATACTCCAGCTTAATAATTTTAAAGACACTTGAGAATCGCACTATTATATGGCTAATGTTAGTAAAAAAAAAAATATTTATAATATAGTATCTATTTTATTTATAATGTAATTTAGTAAAATTTGGAGTATTTTTGTTATAAACAAATATTTGTTTATAATTTAAGTAAAAAAATATTTGCTTTTGGTGGTATTTATTTTCAGATAAATCGATAAGTGCAAGAAATTAAATAATATACTACTTATGAATAATATGAATATTTATGGCATTCTTTAAATTAATTAATTTAAATAACAACACAGTATAATAATATAATATTATAATATTACAATTTAATATAAACTAACTACTATAAATATAAATAATATACTAATTATACGACATTGCGTCCTAAATCCTTGTAGTCAATTTTAATTTTTCAACAAATTGTATTGACTGTATCTTGTCTATAATTTATTATTTATAGGTAAATTTCAGGTACTTACTAAAAAATTTAAAGTGTTTTAAAATAAACAAATAACCGTACATTTTGAAAACTACTTGCCTGCATTACAAATATAGACATGCATTTAAGTATCCTTTGTTTGTATTACTTCGTTTAAATATTATGTTTAATATTAAATCTTAACATTTTAATCTGTACATTCAATTTGTATTATCGGAAACAGGTAGGTACCTACCTATTTTTATGATAAAAGTATACATTTATAAAAATATCAATCTTGTATTATGCCACTGTCAAAATGGCAGTAATTTATTTTATGTACCTACAGTATTTTTTTTTAATTTATTGGAAAATTAACTTTCAAATATTATTTTCTCTCCAAATCAACATAAATTAATGTTTATTTCATAAACTTTAGAATTAATGACAATATTAAAAATACAGAAAAATAATATTATGGTATTGTAAAGAATGATTAAAGAAAAATTATTCATAAAAAAAATCGCGATGGAATATTGATGTGATAGACAGCCACTAATTTTTATGTTTCTGCACTGTTAGAGCGGTCCACATGACTTATAAATTATAACAAAGATTAATGTTGATTGATTTAAGTTTTTATGAGTAGTATGTTGCATGTGTTATGTGTATAACAATGATACCTACTCATTGCTATATTATTTTACAACCGTCAACCAGTATAATAGCTGTTGAATTTCATTGAATTTACCAGCTTCACCTTGAATACTTGGTACTCACGTGATACTGCCTACTTTCATCACTATAATCATAGGGATTCCCCTAAAATGTTAGACTTAGTGAGTATAATAATATGATGATAGGTCATCGAGACATATGAATATGACGTATCTAGCAAACATGTATTAATTTCCATACTCAAGGTCACAGGTCTTTCTAACCTATTCAGTTAAAATAGTAAACCAGTATACTTGATTCATAAATAATATTAGATTTTGATTGGCTTATATTCAAGACAAAAAATTATATTATGAGTAAGTACAATAAAATGTTTTTAAACATTTTAATAATAATATCCAATAATAACTGAGCGTTTTCCATAAAATATCTCGGTTTGAGTAAATGTTATCATTAGTATATTAATAATTGGTCCGTTGAACATTTTAAACAAAATATAAAGAATTCAATGGATAAAAACATTTGATTTCATAACTTCTATTATTATATTAGTTATGGATTGAAACGGTTTATAAATAAAATCATATAAGTGTATAACGTATAATAATATGCTATTACATCTATTATGATAAAATAAACTGTGGTAAGGTCAATTATTGGAAAACGCAGGTAGTAGGTACCTATACGTTTTGTCTGCACTTCTTTACTTGTGGTTACCATTATCATTACATTTATATTATTATGTATTCGGACCGGTTAGTCGGTCATTTACTGCATTGCTGGTCGCTGGTGCTATAATACAGACGCATTAATTATTAATTATTGTGCTCTATACATTTACAAAATAAACACACATTTACCTTCAACTCTGAAACGACCTATTATAGTATACGGTATAATATTATACAGGTACAGTATAGTATAACACATAATCCAGCTTTACAGGTAGGTACTATAGGTGTATAACAAAATTGGAGCTCCGTTACCCCAGCACTGCCATATTTGAAATTGAAATTCAGACTTATCCAGTATTATGTACTTTATTTTGTACAATTTTGTACAACCAAAATTAAATTTTGTACACCTCCCCGAACCTGAGAAAACGCCATTTTACCACGTCCGTGCTGCGGTAACGTTACCCCAGCACTGCCTCTAACGAATTTTGAACAAATTCAATTTTCAACGATACAGTATTATGTACTTTATTTTGTACAATTTTGTACAACCAAAATTAAATTTTGTACACCTCCCCGAACCCGAGAAAACGCCATTTTACCACGTCCGTGCTGCGGTAACGTTACCCCAGCACTGCTTCTAACTAATTTTGAACAAATTCAATTTTCAACCATACAGTATTATGTACTTTATTTTGTACAATTTTGTACAACCAAAATTAAATTTTGTACACTTCCCCGAACCCGAGAAAACGCCATTTTACCACGTCCGTGCTGCGGTAACGTTACCCCAGCACTGCTTCTAACGAATTATGAACAAATTCAATTTTCAACGACACAGTATTATGTACTTTATTTTGTACAATTTTGTACAACCAAAATAAAATTTTGTACACCTCCCCGAACCCGAGAAAACGTGACCTATATTAGTGGATATTTTAACGAATATACTGGGAGTAGATTGATTATTTATTACGTTTAATTTTGCTATTTATTTATGACGTATATCATTTCTTTTGACAAATAATTATTGAGAATGGAAAACCCATGTAACAATTCACCGTAGCCCATAGGTAGTAGGTACCTAGAATAATACAATGCGAGAGAGCAATGCATTCCAAGCGGTCCGCCGGCCCGCGATAATACGACATGTTTTTCATGCTTTCATCTGGTCGTCCAGTCGTTCCGGCAATTATCCACAAATTGATTGTTTTTCATTTTATGTTAGTCCTGGTTCCTACCATCTATTAGCTAATAAGTTAAATGATTATTTCACTTTAAACAGTTTAAACGTACAACCCCTAAGTTCAATGTAATACGTCATACGATAAGGTAATACGGCCACAGGACGACTTTCGTCTTTCGGTAAGTATATTATAATTTAAAATCTAAAATTGTAGACTTGGACTTAACTAAATACAGTAAGTACCTGTTGGCTGTTTTTAATAATTTTAATATTGACATTACAAGATTTACAAAATACAATAATACTAAATTAAATATACATACCTACTTGCATAATATATAATACGTATATTACCATTTAACATTGGTTATAAACACTATTCAAAATAGCAGTTTTACTATCAATCGTATTACGTATACGTATTGATGTAAAATTATTAATATTCTGTGAATTTCTGTGAATATTCAATATAATAACATTTTTAATAAATTATCATTTATTAATTAATATAATATTTAATATTTTGGATTATTATACATTTATACCTAACTTTCTTTTTAAATTCATTTTTACAAAATTGAATATATATTATTTTAATCTGTGGTTTAGGAATAAAATTAACTTAACGTGACGATAAAATAAATTAACTCATAAGTTACTAAATAACATGGAAAAAATGTAACTCGTTATTTAAGTTAGTTAAAAGTAACTTATTCAGACTTATTCAGTATTATGTACTTTATTTTGTACAATTTTGTACAACCAAAATTAAATTTTGTACACCTCCCCGAACCCGAGAAAACGCCATTTTACCACGTCCGTGCTGCGGTAACGTTACCCCAGCACTGCTTCTAACTAATTTTGAACAAATTCAATTTTCAACCATACAGTATTATGTACTTTATTTTGTACAATTTTGTACAACCAAAATTAAATTTTGTACACTTCCCCGAACCCGAGAAAACGCCATTTTACCACGTCCGTGCTGCGGTAACGTTACCCCAGCACTGCTTCTAACGAATTATGAACAAATTCAATTTTCAACGACACAGTATTATGTACTTTATTTTGTACAATTTTGTACAACCAAAATTATATTTTGTACACCTCCCCGAACCCGAGAAAACGCCATTTTACCACGTCCGTGCTGCGGTAACGTTACCCCAGCACTGCTTCTAACGAATTTTGAACAAATTCAATTTTCAACGATACAGTATTATGTACTTTATTTTGTACAATTTTGTACAACCAAAATAAAATTTTGTACACCTCCCCGAACCCGAGAAAACGTGACCTATATTAGTGGATATTTTAACGAATATACTGGGAGTAGATTGATTATTTATTACGTTTAATTTTGCTATTTATTTATGACGTATATCATTTCTTTTGACAAATAATTATTGAGAATGGAAAACCCATGTAACAATTCACCGTAGCCCATAGGTAGTAGGTACCTAGAATAATACAATGCGAGAAAGCAATGCATTCCAAGCGGTCCGCCGGCCCGCGATAATACGACATGTTTTTCATGCTTTCATCTGGTCGTCCAGTCGTTCCGGCAATTATCCACAAATTGATTGTTTTTCATTTTATGTTAGTCCTGGTTCCTACCATCTATTAGCTAATAAGTTAAATGATTATTTCACTTTAAACAGTTTAAACGTACAACCCCTAAGTTCAATGTAATACGTCATACGATAAGGTAATACGGCCACAGGACGACTTTCGTCTTTCGGTAAGTATATTATAATTTAAAATCTAAAATTGTAGACTTGGACTTAACTAAATACAGTAAGTACCTGTTGGCTGTTTTTAATAATTTTAATATTGACATTACAAGATTTACAAAATACAATAATACTAAATTAAATATACATACCTACTTGCATAATATATAATACGTATATTACCATTTAACATTGGTTATAAACACTATTCAAAATAGCAGTTTTACTATCAATCGTATTACGTATACGTATTGATGTAAAATTATTAATATTCTTCTTCTAACTAATTTTGAACAAATTCAATTTTCAACCATACAGTATTATGTACTTTATTTTGTACAATTTTGTACAACCAAAATTAAATTTTGTACACCTCCCCGAACCCGAGAAAACGCCATTTTACCACGTCCGTGCTGCGGTAACGTTACCCCAGCACTGCTTCTAACTAATTTTGAACAAATTCAATTTTCAACCATACAGTATTATGTACTTTATTTTGTACAATTTTGTACAACCAAAATTAAATTTTGTACACCTCCCCGAACCCGAGAAAACGCCATTTTACCATGTCTGTACTACGATAAAGTAAGTAGGTATTGCTGTAGGTAAAATAATTATTCACTGCAATAACCAATATATTCACATTTAGCTTAGAAAATGTGTACAATGGTTATTACTTATTAATGTTATTAATACATTTTACACTTTTAGAAAATAAATGTTTATAATTTGTTTTCGTTGCTTTTGAATAATATGGTAAATTTATAAATATAAAAATTGTATTATTGATATTTTTAAAGTGTATATTATTTTAAAACTTTTTTAATTGGTTTGGGCTGAGTAATACTGTGTTCTAGGCACGATTTAAGATATACCTTATATATATATATACCTAACCGTATATCTTAAATCGTGGTTCTAGGTCGTCGTAAACTTCCCAATAGTTATTTGATCTCGGAGGAATTGGTGATTTTTGATAGGTACCTCTCACCTACTTAATAGTAATAATCATTTTATGAAATTATTAGTTTTGAAACATTCCTCAATCTTTATTATACACTTCTTAATCAATGAACATATTTTGATCATGTCTAAATGTCTTTGGTATTTATAGATTATTAAGAACAGCTTATTATTGAAATACAGTTTATTATCATCATATGAAAATCATATATTGGGAAGACAGATTAACACTGGGAGCGCTGTCGACGCCTATCGTACTGATGGTTAGGCAGGTTCCCCCCTACGTGGAGTCCTGAAATTGTATGTATTTTCCCGACATTTCACATATATTTTGCTTTAAGTGAAGTGTATTTGAATGTATTTGATAATATTAGTAGGAATTGTACTTACCAACGTATACAGTTAGCTATAAAAGCGTATAAAGTTTCGATACCAACATTAATTTATTATAAACAGTAAAATAACTAATAAAAAACTATATCTATACATCTTGAATTGGAAGTTACAAATTGTTTCCACCAGAGCGCGTTTTGTTAATCTGTTTTCCCAATAGAACATAATATTAATATATGTTTATTTTTATACCAGTTGTATATAACTGTATAGTATTATATTTGTGATTTATACCGCACATCATGATTTTTATAAAAACTATTTATTATTGGTTTAGTATAGCTTAGCTTACAGTGAACTATTGTGCATACTGACAACAGTATTTTTATAAAATTGTTTTTATTATTTTTCCTTATTGCAGTTTTAATTTAAAAAGTAAGTTAGTTGCCAATTACATCAAAATATTACATATTAAATATGTATGTTTAGTAAGTAATTTGTTTACTAGAAATGACAGGTGAAAATAGAGGAAGAAAACCTAAAACTGAATTCATCAGCATTATCGAAAATGAAATTATTAAGTTTAAGCATGAAATTGTCCAGGATGGAAATAGTAAGATATTATACATTATTTTCTATAACATAATCACTCCATTAAAAGTTATTTCTTTTCTACATCACAATTTGACCCTGTTTTCTCAATTTGTGTACTAGAAAAATACCATATTGGTAGTACGTACCAGTAGTACCTAAATAATTGATTTGGGTTGAGGGCATTCAGGCTATTCTATTTTTTGTATTCAACCTATAAATTATATTTAAGCATTGAGCATATTTTGCTGAGTTTGGGGAAATATTATGGTTCATTAGCATTAGTAACCAAATTTTATGTAATTACCCATCAGGTAGGTAGGTAGGTACCTACCTAAAACTTATTTGTTATAGTGGAAGTCAAAAATGGTTTTGTCAATTGGGGTGATTTGGCTGATTTCTTAAAATTTCTACAAAATATTTTCATCGTTAACCATATAATTTGTGGTTATAATATCTTTAATACTTTAAATGCTCACAAAAATAATAGAATCGTGCCTGCCTATGCATCTTGAATACCTATGTTTCAACTTTTATTATGACAACTTATAAGGAACCTCATATTAAATGAATATGAGTAATGAGTATTGTATTATCATTTTTCATATAAATAAAAACACTTTATTATAAGTCAAATATTTAAAATGGCAATATATAGCTTTAAATTAGTCAATTTGTTTTGAAAATTACATCATTAATAAAAGATTCTTATCCAAAACTATTTTTATAAATATGATTTTTCATTTTAAGGAAGACAAATTTTCTATTACCTACAACATCATTGTTCTGCCTAAATGTTTCACATAGGTACGTTAAATATAAAATTCAATGAAATATTTAACTGTAAATAACTTATGTTAGTGTCTTTTCAAGTCTGATCACTTTTCTTGATTTAAAAGAGTGGATATGGTCTATAATTGAATAATTGGTAATTATTCTACAGACCGGTAGTAAAGTAGGTAGGTAATTCTTGCTCCATCTATTTTTTTATAGGACTTAAATAAGTGTTTTTGAATGTCATGCAAATTATATTCAAACAATTAATAGAAATTTTTTTGATTGATTAGAAAGCAATTAAATGAACTCAAATTTATCACATTTGACATTAAGTAGGTATAAAGTAATTTATCTTCTTTGTTGGTTTTACGACCATCCTTTCTATGTACCTACATTTGTAATATATAGACATCATATCCAGTAAAAATTGATGTTCAGTTTCATCAGGTATACGTATCAGCTAGAATTGTGGAAATGTGACATACTGTTAAAGGTTTTTCCTTGTGGATACAATTCAATATTCAAGTTTTTTCAATTTAATTCTCCATATTTTTTCTTATTTGTCTTTAGTGAATTTTTTTTATTTTCTGTTCACCACCAAGTGTTTATTTCTTCAATATACTCAAGGTCTAAGTATTAGTTCATTACAACTATTAGTTTCAAGATTATCTTCTTGATTCTTCCAAAATCACAAACTCCATATTAGGTACCATCAAAATTTAATAAGTTATCCGGCTTATCCCAATAAATATATTTTATCAAAATATATTCATATAATAAATAATAATAAAAGTTTATTACAGGTTATAATAATAAAACCAACATAGTTGTTATGTCATACCAGGGTTCAAAATATTAAAGCAAAACAAAATGCATATTATTAACTTATGTAGAAATACTGTAATATTATAATCTATCAAATTTTTAATTTACAGTTTTTTGAAAAACAATAATTTGTATCTTCTGTTGAAAAATTAGGTGATTTAAATTTCAAGTTAATTTCATTATCTTAAGACAAATAATAACTTAGTTCAGTTTTCTACTTATCAGTTACCTATCCGCAGTCTTGTAAAATATACTTTTGATAAATTATTAAAACATTAATACTAGTATTCGAATAAAATACTATTATAAAAATGTATTTTATGAATACTCATTAAGTATTTGAATACAAAAACAAGTATTACTTTCTTGATTTTTAATCAAGTAAGTATGGTAATTGAAATGAAAAAAATCTTAATTTTTAAAAGTTCAAGAATATGTATCTAAGAGGGAAATAGTAAAAATGTAATTCAGTAATAATATAGGTGTGTAATTTAGCTAGCTTTAATATAAGATATTAATTAGAGAGATACGATATCACACCCAAGCGGTATAACCACTTAAATAAACATAAACGTCGGCGTGAACAGTCATAAAATTTCTATTTTTTAACTTTTCTCTTAAACTAGGTTAGTTAGAAAGTTGGTTGATAGCTCATTAAAAAGGGATTATCGAGTAGATACTAAATGTGGAATTAAATTTTAATTAAAATAATTATTAAATTTTTCACATAAAAAAAGAGATATTTTTGGCTAAATTTTCATTCAGTGAGGTAATCTCTGAAACTATAGAAGGGATTTTGTTGTTTGAGGTCTTGTTAGATGCACATTGGCTAGGAAAAGTGCAAGGGAAGATTTTCAAAACTTTATAATTCACTACAAGGCTGTAAAGCTGAAAAACATCAAAAAAACGTTCAATAACAATAAAATTTTTTTTTATTAATGTTCTATAGAGAATTAACTATTAAAGCTTAAGTTTTGAAAATATTCCATTGCACTTCTCCTAGCCAATGTGCATCTAACAAGACCTCAAACAACAAAATCCGTTCAATAGTTTCAGAGATTACCTCGCTGAATGAAAATTTAAAAAAATATATCTTTTTTTTTATATGTGAAAAATTTAATAATTTTTTTAATAAAAATTTAATTACACATTTAGTATCTACTCGATAATCCCTTTTAATGAGCTATAAACCAACTTTATACCTATTATAGTTTAGGTGAAAAGTTAAAAATTAGAAATTTTGTTACTGTTCACATTTCACATTTTCATTCAGCGAGGTAATCTCTGAAACATATAGTTATATAAACGGATTTTTTTGTTTGAGGTCTTGTTAGATGCACTTTGGCTAGGAGAAGTGCAAGGGAAGATTTTCAAAACTTTATCTCCAATCGTTAATTCACTACAAGGCTGTAAAGCTGAAAAACATCAAAAAACAATAATATATTTTTTTAATAATGTTCTATAGAGAATTAACTATTAAAGATTAAGTTCTGAAAATCTTCACTGCACTTCTCCTAAAAAATGTGAATCTAACAAGACCTAAAACAACAAAATCCGATGTCCGGTTATGGAGATCTACCTCGCTAAATGAAAAACTAGTTAAACAAATTATTTTTTTAACTGTGAAAAATGTAATAATTATCTGCTCGATAATCCCTTTTTAATGAGCTATCAACCAACTAAATAATTTTTAAAATTATAAAAAAATTGTCTTCAATAAGAAAATAGTAAGAATGTAACTCAGTAATAACAAATAGGTGTGTAATTTAGTTAGCTTTAATATAAGATATTAATTAGAGAGATAAAATAACATAAAATAAATTAATTAGTTTTAATTTTTTTAATGCTATGTAGTTATTCAACTATTAAAGATAAAGTCTTCTTTGATAGATTTTCATTGATATAGGTAGATTTATGAAACTGGATAACAGATTTTCATGTTATAGGTCTTGTTAGATTCACATTGAATAAGAGAATTGCAGTAAACATTTTTGTAACTTTATCTTCAATTGTTAACTATGTTACTACTTACCATAGATTTTAACAATTTGAAAAAAAATAATAATACGTCAAACTATTTAGAAGTAAATATATGTTTAGATATTTCATTCATATTGATACAATTAAATTACAAAAAGTAAAAAATAAAAAGTGGTATTAACTATTAACTATTAATATGAAATTATTTAAAAAAATTCAAATACAAAATCCATATAAAATTGGTTTAAACTTTATACCTTTAAATTACCTACTTTTTCTATACAAAATGTTTTCTGTTTTTATAAATTCAATCTCATTAATATATTGTTTTATTTTTATATAATTATAAAGCCTTGAAAATAAGATAAAAATTTATCTTCAGTACTCCCATACTCATGATTGAATACAATGTTTTCCATAAATAGTTTATATTTCTTCTTTACACCTAGTCATTTGTAGTTCAAATTTTGACAAAAAAAATATTTAAACAAAATATTTTTGATGTTAGATTTTGTTATAACCTTTATTGTATTCCATATTTTAGAAGTATTTTTATTATTAAAAGCATACTAATTTTTTTATTCAAATTTTAATTTGTAATTATTTTTGTAATTATTTTTAATGATTAAATTAGAAATAGTAGGTATTCAAGCTGATGTCTGGAGAAAAATTGCATTTAATATAACTGAAAAATGTAATGAAGAAGTAACGCCAGCATCTTTGAGGGTTCGTGTTGCCCTAGACCGTGGTGGTATAAAACAAAAGTTAGGAATAGAGTCAATTGAGTCAAATAAAGTTGAAGAACCTTACCAAAAAAATGGTATATACAATTAAATAAAAATAATCGAGTAGATTATATAACATTAAAATTGTTTTATATTTTTATTCATTTAAAAACAATATATTATTCTTTTTTAAAATTGTCAGAATCTTCATATAGCACATCTGAGGAAGAGGTAGAAGAAAATCATGGTGATGAGCTATTATTTGCAATTACATTTTCGATTAAGGAATGGGAAGCGATTCGTCCGACAAATAAAGTCTACAATTGTAAGCGAGGTCCTAAGACCTATCAAGTTATGTCTCCTTTCGAGTGGAGTAATGTGATCCAAGAACACTTTTTTTTGCACACTAAACTACCTTGTTGTCTTGTATTTAAAAAAGCAAACATCAGCTTAAATGGTAAATTTTTTTTAACAATACGAGGACGTTGTTCTGACTGTGGATCAATTTTTGATGGTGTTGTTAAAGATATTCCTAATACGGAATCTAGGTAAGAAGAAAATAATTTATTTTAAAATGTTTTGTGACGTATCCTTATTAATTTTTAAATTTTTAACAGAGTCATAATGGAATGCAATTATTCAGGAAATTATAAAATTTCACATTCAAAGAAACGTAAATTATTTGGAAGTGAAAAAATTCGAGCATTAACTACGATGCTAAATGAAAACGTTAATCCTTCAGTGTTTAACCGTATTGAAGCAAGTCGTTTAATGTCTGAAGGTGAGATGCATTAAAAAAAATTGTATTTTTTATATACTTAACTATTTAATAAAAATAACTTTAAAAAAATAATATTTTATAAATTATAAATAATACAAATAATAATAAACAATATTAAATAAAACCTAAAAAATCAGAAAGTTACTATTATGCATTAAAACAATTATCCTTTGCTTGACAATTAGTTATCAGAGTTACCAATTTTTCAACGCCTAATAAAACTATTATTTTTTCATCCTTAAATTAAAAAAAATTCCAATCTTAATAATTAAACCATTTAAATTTTATAAATAAGTTTATTTTGAATATATGAACTATTAAGTCCTAATATCTATAATATAATAATTTTAAGACTTTTATTCATTTTAGGTGATAAAGCCCCTGCACAAATTCCAAGCTTGATAAGTCTTAGAACAGCAAAAAGCAGAGCAATTTCCTTAACAAGGCTTCATCAAGACCCAGTAATTGCAATAAATATTATGAAATACAATTCATCATTTTGTTCTACTATTCGTGATATTGGTTACGATGGTTTTTTTGTTCATTTTTGGAGCAACTTACAACTTCGAATTTACAAAGATTGTTACTCAAAATGTAAAATTCCTTCAATATCATTTGACGCTACAGGAGGATGTTGTAGAAAAATAAAAAGACCGGACAACACTATGAGTAGTAACCTATTTCTGTATGAAGGTGTTATGGAAGTAGATGGAAAAACATTCACAGTTTGTTCAATGATTTCCGAAAAACATGATACATTAAGTATATGTACTTGGTTAAAACGATGGTTGAAGTGTGGTGTCAAATCTCCTAAAATGGCTATATCTGACCAATCTTTGGCCCTTATGTCTGCAATTGTACAATCCTTTACGCAGTACAATTCCCTTGAAGAGTACTTAAGAATATGTTTCAAATTAATCATGAATACTCAAGTTAACGAAAAAGATATACCTTTATGTTTTGTAAGAAATGATATCAACCATTTTGTAAAATTAATATCACAATGGACTCCACTTAAAAAATCTAAGTTCCCTAGAACTAGACAATTGTTTATTCGTTCTATGACACTATTAATATATTGTTCTTCAATGGAAGAAGCAAAACAAATTTTAGAAGCTATTTTCAAAGTAGCACTAAGTAAATATGATGGTCTTTGTTTAGGAGCAACAAATAATAATATTACAGAAGAAACTCCTTGCGCTAAAAGTAAAAAGTATTTACAATCACTTATTTCAAACAAATCATCGTATTTTCAAACTTTTGATAATTATATAGAAAATACAATATCTAATGAAGAATCAAATTCTGTAAATGAAAGTATATGTGCAGATATCGATAGCTCTTTTATGAATTGGGCTTCTATAATTGCAAATCGTTCTAAAATAGATGTTGAACAACTGGAAGGAGAATATGACAACGCCCAGTATGTACCAGAAATTGTTCCGTTGGTACTTAATGCGATGAAATTATATCCATGTTGGTCGGGAATTATGACGAAGACTTTCAAATATGGAGATGCCTCAGTTTCAAGTTGTCGGGTGGAAAGTAATTTCAATAATATTAAGAATAGAGTTTTCAACGGAGACAACTTACCAATGAGAGTTGACAATTTTTTAGAAAAGTTAGTCTCTTATTACAATGGGGATCATTTGTTACTTCAAAGTTCAGATTCAATTGTTACAACAAACTCTAATATTGATGAAAATTTAGGATCAAACCTTGATACAAATAACTATAATTCACAAACGGTTTCTTCAAATAAAAGTATAATCAATGAACACCATTTGAATGACCAAGAACTTGAAACAGATTGTACAGATGAAGGATTTTATATTGGCGGCACTATTAACAATTCAAATCAAAAGTTGTATAACAAAAATGTTGTACAAATTGAAGAAGATCAAGATATGGAATGTACTGAAAAAAGAAAAACCTCAACTGGGACTATATTAAATAATGAATTTAATACCAACATATGTCTGCCATGTAAAAATATTGATGAAAATTTAGGATCAAACCTTGATACAAATAACTATAATTCACAAACGGTTTCTTCAAATAAAAGTATAATCAATGAACACCATTTGAATGACCAAGAACTTGAACCAGATTGTACAGATGAAGGATTTTATATTGGCGGCACTATTAACAATTCAAATCAAAAGTTGTATAACAAAAATGTTGTACAAATTGAAGAAGATCAAGATATGGAATGTACTGAAAAAAGAAAAACCTCAACTGGGACTATATTAAATAATGAATTTAAAACCAACATATGTCTGCCATGTAAAAATGGAGATTTCCCAACAGGTATACATCGGTGTGCTTTTTGTAATAGATCTGTACACTTATTTGGTTGTTCAGTTAATCTTGTAGATAGCGAAGAAGGCTACGGAGAATCACGAATATGTTTGTTATGTTTTAACCAGTCAGAAGAAAATAACGCTGAAGAACAATGGCAAAAAAAAAATATATCTAATCGGCCCCCCATTAGATCAGCTAACTCATATCTTACTTCCCAACCAGGATTCGATCATTTAGATTTAAGCCAAAATGGCTCCATAAAGGCAATAATATTTTTGAAAAATGGTAATACTTTTCAAAATAAACCTTGCACCTTACCAGGAATTGGTAAAGTAATTCTCAATAATAGTTGTTCACCAGATTCGTTGAT
This sequence comes from Macrosiphum euphorbiae, assembly GCA_949089665.1. Classification (NCBI taxonomy): domain Eukaryota; kingdom Metazoa; phylum Arthropoda; class Insecta; order Hemiptera; family Aphididae; genus Macrosiphum; species Macrosiphum euphorbiae. The sequence goes on from CARXXK010000001.1 coordinate 32,031,042, forward strand.
GTCTATTTTAGCCTGTGCTGCAGCAGACAGTAAGGTTTATTATGATTATTTATCAAGCATATCAAAAAAAGATAAAACTGCCAAATTTATTATTAGCATGCTAAATACAAAAACAAGGAAAGTTATGCACAAAGAACGAATAATATTATTAGCTCCTTATTTTTTATCTAAGGACAAACATCTTATTGGTGGTATCAGTACAATTGATGCAATGGATACATTATCTTCTACAGCACATAAAATGTTAAAAAATATGCCATCTTACAAGAAAATAAATCAATGTACAAATTTCACGTGTGAAGATTTTTCCAGTGAACAGAGTTATGAAGTCGTAAAATTAACAGCGATTGATGGAAAAATAAATATACAAAAAGAAGTAGATATTTTTTTTAAAAATGAAACCACCATATGTTCCTACTGTGACTCTAAAAGAAACATTACAGTAAATGTTAAAAAAAATGTTTTGATTGAGCTGGTTTCTATTCCTAAAGGTAATTTTTTTTTTAATTGTACCTCAAAATCTAATGTTATACATAACCATTAAACTATTTTTTTGTATAGAACTTGAAGCATCAACAAGTGCTCTTGATATTGATATTATAAATGACATACAACAAAATTATGCTGGAGAAACATTGTTGACATTGGATGAGATACCAAAAACATTAAATGTGAATGGCCATACTTATTATATCCGAGGAACGATTGTCTTTAATAGTGGCTTACGTACAGGACTCAGAGTTACAAGTGGTCACTATAAGGCATTTGCATATAGGAAAAATAACTATTGGGAAGTTTATGATGACCTAAAAGATGGCATCACTCAGCCAAAAGCAATAAAAAATAATGTCGAGGTCATAATATATACAATTTAATAATGTCAATGACACAATTTTTATATTTGAAACTACCTACCATTTACAAAAGCAATTTTTAATATTTATTTTTTAAATGTGTAAAATATATTTTATAATATTAGTTATTATTATCTAAATTTTGTAAATTAAGGGTTATTCTTGTAATGTCTAGTTAGATCTCTGATAACGCTAACTGGCAGAATATTGGTTATCGAAGTAAAAACTTTTACTTATAGATACCATGCAAATGATGAAAAGCTGTGCGGTATCATGGAGAATTCAATAAGTTATGTAATTATAAGATCTTGATGGTCCCACCTCCTAGAATATGTTTAAGCATTGTGAATGTTTAATTCATAGATCAAAAGACATTTTATATTAATTAGGTACCTATATTTTATGAAACAAGGAATCAACCTGATATTGTGTTAAATGTAGTTTTAGGGTCCTTAACTTTGAGAAAATATTTACAAATACCTAATACTTAAAGTTGAAAAACTGATACTTAGTGGACTGTTCATATTGTTCAAGAAATACAACAAAATTGTTACAAGGCGGATATCTGTAAGTTGAGGTAACTTTTGTATAGGTAATATTTAAAAATGTTTTAAATTATTTACTTGGATTTAATAAAAATACCTATAATGCATTGCGAAATCCTGCTACAAATGTTATTCTTGACGTTTAACATTATGATAGTATAGGTACATATATGGTCACTTGTTTGTTTCTCATTTGAATGAAGATTCCTTTTTACAAACTTAAGTAAACAAGGAAGGTACATAACAAGAATCGCTTAAATCTTTTGATTTTTTATTTCCAACAAAGTGAACACAACATAGCAAACTATGTGACTTTGGCTGCCAAAGTTGACAATTTTTTTTTCTAAAAAAGAAGTTGCAGTAAAATTATTTTTAGCACTACTATGGAGGTAAAAGAAAAAAATCCAAAACTGATATTTATTAGGTACCTATTAGTACAACGTACTCGGATCGTTTTACTCTCAGTACATTTAGGTAGGTATTCCTTGTGAGAGCAACTATACAATTTTAAAATGTTGTATTTTTATTTTTAAAGGATATTACAACAATTATCCATTCAACATATTCAATTACTCTTTTTCGACAATAAAGTAAACGATACGTCTTGTTTTATTCAACTTTGAACTTTCGACAAAATTAAAAGTATGATCAAGGATCAACTAAGAATTAATAAAAAACAACAGCATTGTTACCTAATAATAAAAGAGCTTATGATGTTATCAACCAGATAGTGCTAGTATAGGTTTGTACAGTACCTATAGAAATATATAGATCAGACTATATTTTAAGGAATTATCACTGGGCGATTTTAAAAAAAATTTCAAGCTGACTATCATAATCAATGTATTATGAACTTTAAAAACTTTTCAGTATTAAATATTGTAAAAAGTATTACATATATGGCTATATCTAATAATACCATCAAAACTCACAACACATAAATAATTTATAAGTTAGGTAAATTTATAATTTTTTCAAACTTTTTCAAAGAACTTCTGTATGTAGAAATGGTTTTTATACGCTTGTTCGACTTTAAAGTTAAATTCTAAGTTAAATTCTAAGAGGTGTACAAAATTTTATTTTGGTTGTACAAAATTGTACAAAATAAAGTACATAATACTGTATCGTTGAAAATTGAATTTGTTCAAAATTCGTTAGAAGCAGTGCTGGGGTAACGTTACCGCAGCACGGACGTGGTAAAATGGCGTTTTCTCGGGTTCGGGGAGGTGTACAAAATTTTATTTTGGTTGTACAAAATTGTACAAAATAAAGTACATAATACTGTGTCGTTGAAAATTGAATTTGTTCATAATTCGTTAGAAGCAGTGCTGGGGTAACGTTACCGCAGCACGGACGTGGTAAAATGGCGTTTTCTCGGGTTCGGGGAAGTGTACAAAATTTAATTTTGGTTGTACAAAATTGTACAAAATAAAGTACATAATACTGTATGGTTGAAAATTGAATTTGTTCAAAATTAGTTAGAAGCAGTGCTGGGGTAACGTTACCGCAGCACGGACGTGGTAAAATGGCGTTTTCTCGGGTTCGGGGAGGTGTACAAAATTTAATTTTGGTTGTACAAAATTGTACAAAATAAAGTACATAATACTGAATAAGTCTGAATAAGTTACTTTTAACTAACTTAAATAACGAGTTACATTTTTTCCATGTTATTTAGTAACTTATGAGTTAATTTATTTTATCGTCACGTTAAGTTAATTTTATTCCTAAACCACAGATTAAAATAATATATATTCAATTTTGTAAAAATGAATTTAAAAAGAAAGTTAGGTATAAATGTATAATAATCCAAAATATTAAATATTATATTAATTAATAAATGATAATTTATTAAAAATGTTATTATATTGAATATTCACAGAAATTCACAGAATATTAATAATTTTACATCAATACGTATACGTAATACGATTGATAGTAAAACTGCTATTTTGAATAGTGTTTATAACCAATGTTAAATGGTAATATACGTATTATATATTATGCAAGTAGGTATGTATATTTAATTTAGTATTATTGTATTTTGTAAATCTTGTAATGTCAATATTAAAATTATTAAAAACAGCCAACAGGTACTTACTGTATTTAGTTAAGTCCAAGTCTACAATTTTAGATTTTAAATTATAATATACTTACCGAAAGACGAAAGTCGTCCTGTGGCCGTATTACCTTATCGTATGACGTATTACATTGAACTTAGGGGTTGTACGTTTAAACTGTTTAAAGTGAAATAATCATTTAACTTATTAGCTAATAGATGGTAGGAACCAGGACTAACATAAAATGAAAAACAATCAATTTGTGGATAATTGCCGGAACGACTGGACGACCAGATGAAAGCATGAAAAACATGTCGTATTATCGCGGGCCGGCGGACCGCTTGGAATGCATTGCTTTCTCGCATTGTATTATTCTAGGTACCTACTACCTATGGGCTACGGTGAATTGTTACATGGGTTTTCCATTCTCAATAATTATTTGTCAAAAGAAATGATATACGTCATAAATAAATAGCAAAATTAAACGTAATAAATAATCAATCTACTCCCAGTATATTCGTTAAAATATCCACTAATATAGGTCACGTTTTCTCGGGTTCGGGGAGGTGTACAAAATTTTATTTTGGTTGTACAAAATTGTACAAAATAAAGTACATAATACTGTGTCGTTGAAAATTGAATTTGTTCATAATTCGTTAGAAGCAGTGCTGGGGTAACGTTACCGCAGCACGGACGTGGTAAAATGGCGTTTTCTCGGGTTCGGGGAAGTGTACAAAATTTAATTTTGGTTGTACAAAATTGTACAAAATAAAGTACATAATACTGTATGGTTGAAAATTGAATTTGTTCAAAATTAGTTAGAAGCAGTGCTGGGGTAACGTTACCGCAGCACGGACGTGGTAAAATGGCGTTTTCTCGGGTTCGGGGAGGTGTACAAAATTTAATTTTGGTTGTACAAAATTGTACAAAATAAAGTACATAATACTGAATAAGTCTGAATTTCAATTTCAAATATGGCAGTGCTGGGGTAACGGAGCTCAAAATTGGTACCTAAAATATTGCATTGTTTTATTAATTATTATACATTTATAGTACAATATAGTTCCTCAACCAAAATCCCAACGAGTTCAACACAATGTTAAAACTTAAAAGATATTAGAAATGTTTATATAATATGAAATCAATAATATTAAAATAAAACCACAACTATTTACATGTAATCTATGCCAATTGTTAGTATGTAATATAAAATGGTACTTACTAAACATGGCTATAGTAAGTAGGAATGCACTATTTCAGGAGGACTGTAGAAGACAGTGATGACTCCAATGTAATTTAGGTAAAAGTATAATAAAACTAAATTAAAATGAAACACATATTTTTTAATGAACCTGTTTCTAATAAATTAGAGCATTGACTATGAAACGGTAGTACTAGGTACGGTACCATCATAAAATTTAAGATAAAATTTAGGCGTACCTGCCTATAATATATTAATAATAACTTATAAATTAGACATAATGTATGTTGTAATTTATAATCAATCATATATATAATTGTCTTAATATTACTTTAATACTTAGTGTACTTAGTATATTATACATTAAACATGTTTTTTGCTTTTACGAATTGTTGATATTACTGTGCGAGTCCTTTTATTAAATATATCAACTATAACAATTGTAAACATTAGACCTGACATTAGATCACTATTCGGTCTTATATTATTTGAAAATAATAAAATTACGTCAACGATAATTCGAATTATGTTTAATTACCTACTTAAAATTATTCTTTTACTTTTATCCACTACATCCCTCAATGAAGTAAAATACTAATATAACACCTAATATTATAAACTTGTTAACTTTAAGCCTGTAATTAATTTATTGTGGTGTTGATTGTTTACAGAAAGAAAAAACGAACTGTATATAGACTTTTAGTATTTATAGGATCAGTGAGTCGAGCACTGGGCTCAAGTGCTCAAACATAATATGACTTATATAAGGTATTTAAAAATTATAATAATCCAGTGCTTATGATAAAATATATTAATATGTATTATACATTGGTACTTATAAGTTGTAATTCGTTAAACTTATTAATATCAATGATACACACAAGTAGATATATATAATATATATTATATAATATGTATGATGTACCTATCGGCTATCACCTATGTAATAATTATACAGAGTGTAACCTAAAGACCTGACAGGTGAAAAATAACAAAGTGGGAAAGTGGATGGTATCATGTTGCTCTGCTGTACATTAGGTTACAAGTGGGTCATTGTAATGGATGGTGTTCAATTTGAATTCAATGATATAATATCATTGTATAAGAAAAACGATTCTGAGCGAAAACGGTCAGTCAGCCTATGATATTACAAAGTATATTTTGATGATAATTATTATTATTGTGAATAAAGTAATTCATATATAACCTATTTACGTGGAACCTTGTTTTAAATTTTCAATCCTTAGTTATAAAAGTTGAACATTTTATACATTTTTAACTACAAAATAATTATTATATTTTAAATTTGACAAATTTTGGCAAAATTCGAACTTTAAATGCTTATAAAAAAAAATTGTGACTGTGTATTTTAATATTTTTCAACTGTTATTGTAACAATGTATCAGGAGCCTTGCATTACATTTTAACGCTTTTTACCATACAAATAAAATTTTATTGATATTTAGAGAAAAAAAAACTAAAAAAATTGAAAACTGACAATGTCCGTTAACAGCGCAAAAAGCGTCAAAATATTTTGAAAATTTTATCAAGTATAAGAATTGATAAAATAAACATTTAGTAATATTTGCATGTATCTATTTTTATAGAGTCATTCGTTTTTGAATTATATCAAAATAAGAAAATCGTTACATGAGAAATCGAGTGAATAACAAATTTTGTAAAAATATGAATTTAAAATGCTCATCAAAATTTAATTTCACTTTCTTGTAGACATTTTTTTTTTTTTTGATAAAGGTAGACAAACTTATGAGGAATCTTGTATTACATTTTCAAATCATAGAATTAAAAAGAAAATTTTTCATGAATTTCTAACTCAAAATAATTTGCAAATTTTCGTCATTTTTAAGTATTTTTGTCAATATTTGAACTTTATATGCTTATAAAAAAAAAATTGTGACTATGGATTTTTATTTTTTTTTTTATCTGCCTTTGAAACAATACACTAGGAGCTTTCTATTAAATTTTCAAGCTTTCTTAACCAACAAATAAAAGTTTATTGATATTTATAGAAAAAAAAACTAAAAAAATGGTTACTGAAACACAGCAAATTTTCGTTCGCTAGATTCAATAGGGTATTGTGAGTTTTGATATTAGAGTGAATTTACCTATTATCAAACTTTTAGATAACATCATTATCTGTGTTCTTTCGTTGTTTTTTACGATGTTTTAATTTTTAAGTGAGTTATGAGCATTTTCAAATATTAATATTTTACTTACTACTTGATATAACCGAAAACATGTTTGTTATTATTAATATCACTAAATATTTGTATCACTGTTTTTTAGTGTGAAATGAAATCGTAAAAGTAATTTTTTTTTTATAAAATCATGATAACTTAAACACATTAAGTAGGTAGGTACTCAGTTCACATCCAATTTGTATTCAAATCTTTATTAGTTATAGAATCTACATAAAACGTTAGTACCTTCAAATAATAGATAATCCAGGACAACAAAATATGACTGTAATTTCAGTTTTTATTAATGTAAAATATTTTTTTAAATATATAAAATGACGAGTAAGTGAAAAATAATTAATAACGAAAGAAATCCATGCACAGAGCATTAGCAAAACAAATTTTAATACCTAAACTGGGATAAATTTATTATTGTCACGTTTCATTATTTAATTTTAATACTGTCGTTGTTAGTATCATAAAAATGAAATAATACATTACCTATTTAAATACAATTTTATTGTAATCTAAAGATTAGTTTATCATCATAATACAGTTTCAACATTGAAATATATTAATAACCAACTTACGTGGTTTTTTAATATATTATTTCATATGAATGTGAAACAAATGTGTGATTTTACTATATTATTTGATAACTAAATTTTTTGACAGGAATAAATTGTTGTTATATATGGAGTGACGTTGTAAATGAAATAAGGGCATAAACTTAAAACTACTGACTCATTTTTTCTATAATAAACAATTGACGAAACAAGATTAAGCACAAATAATACCTAGAACACTAAATGACCTTAGGAAAAAATAAAAACTGGAAAAAATTATTAAAAGTCAATAATATTTACTGCAATACAACGTCGAGTAATACAATTTCGCAGGCAATATGTTGGTCAATAATGGCACTAAATGATTCATTTGTGATAAAATCGAAGTTTATTTTAAAATTTTAATAATATTGTCATGTACGTTGTAATTAGTTAATATATTGTAGTACGACTAATACGAGTTTACTTGACAATAAAAAAAAGGTTTATTATTAGTTTGAATATTGCATATCTGTATAAACCGTGAGAAAATATGACTTTAAAACTAAACGTGTTGCATTCAACTAGTTATACCATTGCAAACGTATTATTATGGTTACATAAAGTCAACATTATAGTTTGATGTATTCGGTTTTATATAATAAATTATTAATGGACTCAGATCATAATATCATATTGTTATAAATGAGTATTGTTTTAACAATAACATTTTGGTATATGTATTGTCATCATTAAAATCTAATCTTTGTGACTTGTCACCAGTTTCTCACTAAAAATAAAACCCACGCAACTTATACTAACACGATAAAAACAAATTTCTTGACCAATTAAAACTATTAAAAAATGATTAAATTGCAAAAAACATAGACATATTAATATTGTTCAATTAATTTTGAAAGTATTTCAGTAGGTACCTTAATGAAAAAAAATCTCTTCGTACCGACCTAAATATAATCATTGATTATAAATACTAGTATTTATGATCAATGATATAATATTATGACTGAGGTACGACCTACCGAAAAGGAAAGAAATGCAAAGAAATTAGAAACAAATACAATTTAATACTCTCGATCATTTCGTATCGAATGAATTTGTGTGTTTACATATTGCACAACTTTACCCAACCACTACAAATTAACTCATATTTAAATTTCGCCAATCGAAAGTGTACTTCAGCCGATATAGGTATTATGTACGATGTATAGAATGATAAAACCCGTTATATCCTTATACATTTCGTTGTTGTGTTTAAATTATACCAAGAAGCATTTCCGGTTTGTGTGCGTCCGAACACGTTTACATCTGATCCACACGGATAGTGGTATAAAAAATCAAGATCGAAGGTACCTGCTGTTCGAATTCCTCATTGATCCAAGGGGGTATTTACCGGTATAGGTAGGTATATGGTGCGGAGGCGGCGGTGGCGTCGCGCGTCAAACACGTGTTTCGATGTGAGTCAGCCGATAAAAATTGTATTACGTAGTACCTACGTACATTCTTGGTAAGTCTGATTTCGTGAAATACCTAAATTATGTCCTCATGGTTGAGGCAATACACGGGGTAATGCGTGTCAGGTATGCAAAGAAAGCGACCGGAACTGCCATACGATCTTTAGAACCGACAGCGACGGAGAAAGAGCTGAGCGATAGATGATGGCAGGGCGGTGGAGGGAGAAACAATGAATCGACTTGCATAATACTGGACCGCGATCTCCTTGAACGATAATAATATAAATCTGGAAGTCTCGTTGTTGGTCGGAGAATACAACTAAAATAACTCAACAAAAATACTGAGACACCTAATATTTTACTTCCACCGACAGGTATTTTGATAGGTTTATCGAATATTATCATCATGAGACATAAAGTAGGTACTATAATACTGGTTTACAATTTTATAACCTGCTATCTGGCTTTACCTACTAATATAATTACCAAAACGACGTGCAACTGTGCAAGCCATCGAAATATATACAAATGCGTAATCTTGGGTTATTTAATTATACTTTATTGTTAAGGTACATTTTCATGCAAACGTCGTTTGATACATTATTTTAAGCACATTTTTATTGAGCCAATTTTATAAATGTTCGAAATATAGTCGGGTAGAACATTTTGAAAAATTTAACCTATGTTCAGTGCCCATCTCGATGAAACATTGCTTAATATTTTGGTTCGGTAAAGTAGAATTTATCTGTAGAAACGACCATGACAACCACTTTGTTCAATGAACACGCACATGGCACATACAAATATTTTTCTGACTTCCGAACATAGTTCAAATTGTTAGTTTGTATGGAAACGAGCCCTAAGACGACGTAATTAAATATATACATTTCTCACATGGAATTCGTCAACAGGCTTTGATAAACAGCATAAATTAGAGCCCATTCATTTTCAACTGAAAATATTTATGTCTGTGATTGGACGACGTTTTTTCGAATACTTATGTCATGCCTAAATAAACCATCTAAAACCTAACAATGAATGGTGTGGTTTTTTTTCACCAGCGGATATCCATGTGCAAATATTGAGCATATTCATTAATAGTTAATACTTGGTTAATGGTATTTGTACAGTTTATTTTAGTAAAATTGATCGGTATTAATGTATGATGTATTGGTCTTAAACCAATATTCTTCTATTTAATCAAGAAATATTTATAGAGTTAAATTTTGACGTCAACTAAGTTAAAAAAATTCAGAAAGCAAAGAATTTCAAAAGTTGAATGCAAATTTCAAATGCAAATCAACTTTTATCCACAAGTTTTATTTACTCACTAAATACGAATAAACACAAATTATAGTAATATTATATTATTATATTATTATTTTAATTTTTAGCTACGTGTCGCGGCCGGTGCTATTCGTTTAAATCGGATTTATAAATCTTATATATAGGTACCTGCCTACTAAACCTTAAAAACACTATAAATGAATAAAATATTGTCCTTCCTCAATTGAAATATCATATGTTTTCTGGTACTCAGATTAATACGGTTTGTCAGTACCTAACTATCCCACAATAGGGTTTTTTTTTTTATGAATAACAGAATATTTCTGTATTTGTAATTTAATACGTCTTAAAGAATTTTTTGACCGGATTAAAAAGGGATCGAACATCGGAACATCTGTATCTTTCCTTCACATAGTCGGTTATTGACGAAAAAAATCATTTAATATAATATGAGAATTATCTGAACTGAAGAACACAGTAATATATATTATGTGTTATTTTAATATGCTTGAATGCTTGATACGTTGGCGGGTCTATCATTAATGTATACACACGTACTTAAGTACTTAGCTTATACATCATCCATTAACAACTAAACAACATAATATATTTTAATTTGATCAAATATCTAATTCATTTTCTAATTTTGTTAGCACAGAATTATAGAATTATAATTAAATGATATCAGTATAATATATAAATAAATATATTTTTTTTACTAGCTATACTTATAATAATACTGCTGAGTAAATATTTGAAACTATAATACTTATTATTATTATAATATTATGTGTATAATACGAATGTATTACTCAAATGCGATTTTAATTCAGATTTCAGTTACAATAACGATAACATTCCACTTATAATTTAATATTATTAATAAAAACCAAAAATGTTTGGATTTTTTATTATTCTGTAATAAGCATGATATTGATACGCGTTACTCCTATAGGTATATTGAAAACCAAAAAAAAATTTTAAACATATTAATAGTATTAATTTAAAGACACGTGCAAGAAAGACCTTTCAATCAATCTCATCGTGACCAAACACCCAAAATACATTGTATCACGAAAAATATTTATTAGCTCGGCCTTAATTAGGGACGTACCCAAGGGGGGGGGGCTCGGATCTGGACTTCCCCATTTATTGACATAGAATATAAAATTCTTAAGGTGTAAACCACTGATTGTATCATTTTACATGTTAAAAAAATTTGGACCCCCAACTTGAAGAATTCCTGGGTATGACCCTGTTTTCAATTCAACATTCTCTTAACGAAGAAAACCCGGAAGCAATATATTATTTTTCCATAATATAAACTTAAATCAAAAATTGTAAATAATTGTTAATAATGTTATATTGTTTAACTTATACCATGTATCTAATCTAAAAGTAGGCGGCTACAACCATCGCGGTTGAAGCCTTAACAGATAATAATAATAAGAACAAAATAAAACTTTTTAAAAACATGTGATTACAACATATTTTGCAGGAACACGTCTAAGTAATAATTAATAATAGGTAATATTATAAACCAATGATTAAAAATGTCCTATAATAGTATGTACAGCATGACGTATAATTTTAAATCAAAACGATACGGTTTGAGAGAAATTCATGCTTTAATCCAGCTAATAATATTTAAAAAAAAAAAAAACCGCCGTAATGATGGAATAAAAAACCACACAATTATTATTTCCATGTATTATTATTATAGAGGTACGAGTACCTATATGTATAATATTATAAAAATGACGTAGGTAAACAACATTAACTTTAGTTCCTTCTTTATTATATGAGTCATCGGGTTATTAGGACGTTTTATGCAATAACAGCTGGTTGGCCGAATTTATGTTTTGAGAAGAACCAATTTTTACTTTCTTCGAGAAAGAAATAGTGTACACTGTACAACCGTTACAAATATCAAATATGCGTTATGTGCATTAAGATTGCAATACATGAACAATTTCGGCTTTCATAGGTACTGTTACACAGGAATACAGAATATTGACACAGTTTTACTCAACTTGGAGGTACGACTATTGCCATGAGTTTGATCTAAAATAATTTTTGAAATTCATTTAAAGCATGGCAAGCAAGAATAGAAAAAAACTCCACATCAGACGTCGCAAACAAAATTAGATTTTTGGATGTAATAAACAGTAAAGACTAAATAGAAGTAGGAGCTAACAATCATGCAAAACAAAGTATAACTTGATAAACAACACACATAATAAGTACAATTAATATTGTATAATGATCAATGACTATGACTATAATATGTATTTAATATAACAGTTGATACTTGATAGATTTGAACATAATTTAATTACAATTACGCCGCTTGAAACACCTAACCTACTTATTTTATAATGCGTGTCAAGTGGCGCCTTGGACATTTTTGTGATGTGTAATTTGTGTATCATCGTATAACACGTCATACCACACCACAAAAATACGAAAATAATGTAAAAAAATGATTTTTAAAAAAAATGGGGGGGGGGAAATGTCCGCATCAAACATATATTGGGTTTGGGGGAATGTCCTACTACACTAAAAACAGTCGGGGGGATGTCTGCGATTCCTGTAATTTAACTATATTTTATAAGGATTGAGGACTCTACACGCCGATTCGGTTTGTCTGTTAAGCATAAGTTCAACTTTTTACTATTCGACCTTTGTAATTTTTCCCTGTCCTGTTGTCGGACTGATTATATGACTTATAATATGACTGATTATTTCGACTTCATAGTGCGGGGATGGATTTATGGTCATGCCGTATCACATAATATTATATCACTCGTGTATTTATTACCTACCATGAAAAACGATTACGGAAAAATCAAAAAAAGTCATCTTCACGTCAATAATTTCCCACGTATAAAGTATAAGTATTATGTTCACACACGTGCATTAGAGTAGCAGCTGCAGCGTTCTTTCGTATTACATTATGTCATTGACCATTGACAGTCGACGGGCGCCAAAAAGAGCGAAACAAATTTAAACGGTTTCCCGCCATTCGGTCTATAATAACAGCGTGTAAACGTGTAGTACTTGCAGTAGATCATAATATAATATTATTGTAAATAAAAACTAAACGATGGCATGGCATGGCACGCGATTTCAGGATTCGAAACCTCAGATCGTACACGCGACAAGGCGATAAGACATATTAAAATATTATTATTATTATTTAATTATAATATATTATACATCTAGATACGTGTTATATAGAAACAATTTTTAAACTAGAGAGAGCACAAGCAATTATCAAGGACCCTAGGTACCCAAAAAATAGATAAGTACCTATGCCCTTTAAAATAATTATTTTTTTACGAAAAAAAACGAAATTGTCATATTTTATCATATGTTTTTTGTATTTTTAACATTAATCATACATTTACTTATTGTAGTAATCTATAAGTCTTGAGGCAAATGACTTAAAAAAAAACCTCCTTTGGCATATGTATACTTATCACCGTTTACGACCGCAGAGCATAGATAATATAAGAATGAATAGGACATGCCTATACCAGTTCCATATGAGTCCGTGTGCTTTTTTGGGGAAGAGAGAACGTAAAGAGAGAAAGACGATATGAGGTTTTTTAAGGTTATGTGCAAGACTATTTTATTAAATAATAATAATAACATGATAGTCAGTTATATTTAGATATTTGTCAGTTTGTATTTTGATTGTTGTGCCACCTGTGCCTGGAAAATGGAAATTGGAAAATAATATTTTAACAAAATGAAATTATATAAATTTTATTTATTATTATTTATCAATAATTATCATATCAATATTTGCCTTATATAACCTTAAAAATAGTATCACTAAATTTTCATGTGATAAGTTCTTATGTCCTATCCATTCTTATATTATCTATGCCGCAGAGCTTCAGATATCAGCGATATGTGTGCAGTGTGCAGTGTGCACACTATGAATTATGATAGCTGGGACAGGCGCAACAGGCTGCAGCAGAATATTATTATTATTATTACCATGTTACCGCCACAGGTGTGCGCGTGAGAGAACACGTCGATGGCGCGGCGGCGGCCCCAGACGTGACGTCACAAGGTCGTCTAAGTTTGTTTATTCGGTCGACGACGGCGGCTGAATCATAATACTATAATAATAATATTATTATATAGTTCGTACAACCGTTTCTCTGTGCAGACTGTGATTCATTCGTGAAAACGACGACGACGACGGTCAAACGCTCTCGTTACCGTGTCACCGGAGTACCAGACCCGGTCGTACCGTGTTGGACGAATAAAGGTACTTTTACACTGTCACCGTTATCGGCGTAACCGTGTGGTCCGTGTTTAGAATTTTCTCGTTATTCAACAAATTTAATAATAGTGTTGGTTAAACGATTTCACTGGTCATTAATAACCACGTTTAAATAACTAGGTACCTAACTAGGGTTAACCACACAGTTACGGCGATAGACGACAGTATAATAGACAATAGTTTCTTAAAGCCGGGTTCTCACTACACCATGTAGAATTGAATATATTACATTTCAGCCTGTAGCCTGTAGGTTACCACCATTATGTTACCTATATGTGCTTCGTATTATATAGGTATACGGAACACTACGTCATGGATATACGACACTATGTAGTATATGGACCCTAAGCCCTGGCTGCGTAATAATACATATTATATTCATTGATTATAATACCTACATAATACAAGATTTATTTGTATGGACCATAGGCGCAATTAGAGGTGATTGGGGGGGGGGGGGCTAGTGGCCCACTTTTATGCGTAGCCCCCAGTTTTTTTATCATATTTTATTTTGAAATATAAATTATCAGGGTCTGTGCTGCTGATACGATTCTATCACCCCCCTCCCCCAGAAAAACTTTCCTAGTTTAACTTAGAGTATAGACATTTTCAATAACCTTCAAGGCGGCATCGAAAGCACTCGACTCCCAGCCGCTGTTTGTACACTTAACAATTACCGATGTATGAAACATACCTATAAAAAGTAAAAATGAATTAAGAAATTGTCCAAGTGTACCTTGCATGCCAAAAAAATTCTGGTCGGAAGCATTTTTATTAGAACACTATTATTGCAGCCCTTAATTTTTTGTCGATCGTCATCTCAGATTTGCTTATTCCGACGACAAAGACAATAATCATAGTTGCAGTTTGTTTGTTGCAGTAGTGGAGTACCTACCTAAATATTTCACGAGAAAGAGTAGGTAGTTAAATTAACCACATCCTAATATTTTGTATTTATTTATGAGAACGTTACTATACTCATACGGCCTTCTATACTTCTTAAGAAGCACCTACATAAAATGTATAAGCTGATGTTGATGCATCAAAATAATACAAGTCAAAATAAACATGTCATGGATTAGTATTTAATTGTTATTGTTACAATAATAAGTACTTAAAACTTTTATTTATGAATTTATGATGATTGATGAATGACAATGTCTATATTAAGATGATGACATAGACCTAATAATATTATGTTTATGGTTGATAACGGAAAGGAAAAAAAAATGTAGTACCTGATTCCTCCATATTTTGCTACCTACATTATGTTATTATTATTATCTGTCAGTTACGTGTACACAAAGACTTGATGACAGGGAGGGGTGGAAAGCGCTGTCCAGTGTCAGTTACTAAGTTTATAGGTCTAGCTATGCTCGCACCTGTATGGATAATTTCGCTTCGTAGACCTTGTTTCGGACACGGCGATCGTTCGTTTACGATCCGAGTATTTGGAAACCTATTCATTTCGTACGTGTACGTTCAATCGTATTCCGCGAAAAGTTTAAGTAAAAATATCATCAAAGAGCTTCCACAAGGTCGTTGTAATAAATTTAACTTAACGACGTAATGCCTAACGTGAAGAATTCTGTTAACAGTTTACCGTGCGTGAGACGAAAAATCGCTCAAACTGCACACTATCCCCGAGTTGTGAGCAGGTGCTATCGTCAGGGCATCGAATCTTGGGGAGATAAATGTTATCGAATTTTAAAACATTTAAAACTTACCGTCCCACATCGCTATCATCATAGTAAATTGTACATTTTTAATAAAAATAATGTTGAATTATACGACACCGACTTACTGCTTACACTGAATATGATTGACTTATTAAATAATAATTGCCTACTGTAAATCTATCAGAACATAGAAACGTTATACATTACAGTAAATACCATTTACTTACAGGCTCTGAACTGGAAATAATAATATGATATAAGTACATATATTTTTTTTAAATATTAAGACTTGTTTTTATTTTTTTTCTTCCATATGAAAATGTGGTAGGTATAAGTTTGGTAATTTAAATTGATATTATTTACAATATAATTATTTTCATCATTATTTCTATACTTTCGATAATATTCGAAACTAAAATTTTTAAATTTTGTTCATTCAGATAAGATATGACAGCATCATTAACAATTAAATATTTATATTTTTAATTTATGAATATTTAAGACATATTAAGTATTAATTTACATACATAATTTTTTAATATAATACTTAGCCCCCCTCCCTTGTTCCATGCCTATTTACTTATACTGTATCGTCTGCGTATCTATCAATATGTATTATTGATACGTAAGTACAAAGTAAACCACGTATCTACTAACATAATTTAAAATACCAAGGTTTGTCGGTTTCTCGTATATTTAATTAAAATTGAATAGGCATCTACTATTTTAGAATTAAATACTTAATATTTATTATTTGATGATATTGAATTTCGCCTTTTAAAGTTATATAACTACGACGAATATAACTGCTACCCCTTATCTATTATTTGTCATAATTATAATATTATACAATCAGGGATTTCAGAAATCACTGCTAATTGCTATAATAATAAAACATTTTGGTCTTCTACTCTTCTTCATTTATCAATAACTAGCTGATCCCGTGCACTTCGTTGCCCTTAAAAATGTGTGATTGTTTAAATCTTTTTGGATGTAACTCGCAACAGTAAGTGCAATTTACCCACCCCGAACAATTTTGTTCTTCAAGCCGCTGTGAACGCTCGATACTTGACTCTCTTGCACGCGATTGCGACGTGTATTCTCTCTGACTTGCAAGACGATTTTCAGTTTCTGATTGAGATTCTCCATTACCGGGATAGTCGAATTGCACTTATTACCTAAAAATATATGGTCGAATTGCACTTGGGTTCAAAAAAGGTAATGGTCGAACTGCACTCGGGTAAAAATCAGCTAGTAGTCGAACTGCACTCGTTCAAAAATAGGAGTTAAAATTTTAGGCCACTATGGACCTTCACTATTATTATTATAATAATATTTTACGAAATAATAAAAAATTATAAAAAAATTATATACAATATAATATTATAACTACAAAAATTATCAAAATTAGCTAAAAGAAAAAAGTTATAATAATGACAACAATAATATTTGAGGATTTAATTAAATATGTTATAATTATGCAGTATAATATATATAACGGACAATGATATGTCGTATGTATACTATGTATAAAACAATCATTTTTAACTACGACAATAATTAAAATCATTGTCAGTTCAAATGCATGATATTTTTGTTGAAGTAGCTTTTTTGAGCCCAAGTGCAGTTCATCCACTACCTGTTTTTACCCGAGTGCAGTTCGAGCATTACCATTTTTAAACCCAAGTGCAGTTCGACTAAAATAAGTGCAATTCGACCATACCCTCCATTACGACGTATTTTTATTGCCCTAGCCTGTGAACTATTTCTAGAAAGTTGAGATCTTGTTCTTTTGGGATTTTTAAAATGAGAAAAAAAACTAAACAGTAATGTAATGTATTGTTTATACACACGCCGCCATGATGCCGATAACGGTCGTACATCACAGTGGTAGGCATTACGGACATATTATTATACTAACTATTTCTCCTATGATCAATAGGCAATAGCCACCATTTTCAATAAACAACAACCAATAATTATTATTTATTATTATAATAGCTTTAAAACCCATGGCAACTATTTTTAAACACAAATTTCTATCGTAAATCTCAAAATTCCAGTTTGAGCACCTCCCCTGGGTGAACAATTCACTTTTTAAATTAGCCTATATTCATCAATGATAATGTCGGCTTCTAATGGTAAAACAATTTTTAAAATCTGTCCAGTAGTTTCGGAGCCTATTCAATACAAACAATCAAATCTTTCCTCTTTATAATATTAGTATAGATTAGTATATCTATACTATATTTGTATTAATATTAAATAACTTCTCCGAGTTAGATATCAGAACAGTTAAATGAGGCAGTTGACGGATTAAACGCTTTTGTTACACACTAATCAATCATGCAGTGTCATCATCTTTTATATCTGTATACTGTAATGGTACAGATTATAGATTACAGACAACAGAAGTCTGCTGCCTACAGGTTGTAAATATTGTGATAACACGTTTTATCTACCAACTGCCTATAAATTATAATTAGCTTTATTTACTAACGAAAATAGATCCACACAATATTAATAAGATCTGTGCTAGACTGTGTACACTTTCTTTGAAATTAGGTACTTATTACGTGCCCATTAAAGTAAGTGCCAAATTGACTTTAGTCCTGTGTTAATCTTAAACTACATAATAACTTAAACCAAATTATTTATTTCAATAAAGTATTCAAAAATTACATCACGAAGCAATATTATAACGATTAAACGAGATAATAATATACATAATAGCCATACGCAAGTACGCAATGTATTCAAATTCACTGTTTTTCGATTATTTAAAATATATTTTATTATATATCTATTATTATATTTAATTATAGATTCCTATTTTTGTACAAATGTACATTGGTACTGGGATCTGCTTTACTAGATGAAATAAATAATAATACCAACAACGAATTTAGTTAGTGTCGAGTTAGTGTTTTATTTATATTTGCTCTCAGTTTTGCAAAATAAGTAAATAAGTGATATTAAAATATTTAGGATTATATTATATTAGTTATTTTACGATAATAGTAAAGACAGTGTAGTATATTATACATTCATAAATATAAAGCTGTATTATTTTATAAATATAATATGAAAATATGATAATTTATCACTAAGGTTCAATGATCGACGTATACGCACGATATAGCACAATCGTATTCGACAATTTGTGGTTAAAGTAATTTCTCGTTATTTATAACGTGTAGGTAATTTTTAATTTTATACATTTTCCTAACGTTTAAATAATAAAACCATTTTAAATACTAGTCAATAAAATATTAAAATACATTCCGTTATAGAAAGTTTGTTAGTTAAAATACAGGTGGATACTAAATATCATTGTAGTATTACACTATTTACACTACTTTGATGAGTAGGTATTATTTTTCAAACATTTAATTATTTAAACGTTTTTTTGGCTTCGGATCGATATAGGTACATAATATACACATTCTCGTCTTTATAGGTAGTTTGATGCCTACAATTCCCCAGAACTGTTTGAAAATTGTTCATATTTGTTCTTCTTTTCGACGAGTACCTACGTGCCTATACCTTTCAATATAATATGGGAATGATTTCAATAAATATTTCAAATGTACGATAAAAGAATACAATAAATCATAATATGATATAGATATTATAAAGATATATTTGTATTGTTAAAGTCATGCGAAGGAGTCATTATAGGTCCTTTCAAATGTTTTATCCCAACATCAGTTCTTAGTATAACCGTTGACATTTCCCACTAAAACACGTAGTATGTACCTACGTAGTTAAAAAAAAAAGAAAAGAAAATCTCGGTCATTTTAATGATTTATAAACACGGATTATAAAACGTTTGTTCCTCATATCAATATATCAAACAAACATCCTGCTCGGACGACAAGTAATCGACCAAAAATGTTTCAATATGCATATTATCCAGTCACTATATTAACGAATTTCCGGTAGTTCACATACCTCAAATAGTTAACTTTGTTTTCGACACTCTCATCGTGTGTGGTGTATGTAAATTATAACCACCCAAAGTGATTACTACTATACGGTGGTTTAAACTCAAATTATCATATAACATTTTGTCAAGACTTTATTATATTTTATATTTTATTATATTAATTTATAACACGCTGTATAAAATACGTTAACATAAAAATGCATTAAGTACCTTGTATTAAATAATAATATAACCATTACTATTATTATGAAACGTATGATATTAGTGATTAGAAAACAAATATTTAGCGCTATCGGTAGTTTTTAAGTATTAAACGATCGTTGCACATTTTTGAAAATACGGCCACATATATTTACTAACCATTAAACTTAAAAATAATCACATAGATTTAACACGCACACCGACTTAATATTATTATTAATATGTAGCCATGTAGGTAGTAGGTATATTATATTTTATCGTCTATGCAGTAAAAAATCTTAAATAATTTAAGTGCAGTTTTGGTATGTGTTATATATATTTTAAGAACATTTTATTGATATTTAATGTATATTATATTGTATTATTTTAGTTATAAAATTAACTTTGTCACATTAAAATAGTAACGTGCATAGTATTATTTAAAAATTATTACCTATACAATAATAAGATGATTAAGGTTTAATGTATATTAGTTCTTCCATTTTCTTTAAGTATTAAGTTAAAGTAGGCTAGAAACCTGATTTAGTTAAAGGCTTTCCCGGTTATGAAAAAAATAAAAATAAGATGTTGTATAATGATGCTAAATTAAGAGGATATCGTACCCGCAAGTGTTGTCTCAGTGTTACTAATACATATACATTTTTTGTTCAGAAGAATCCACTATGGGTACTTTTTTAATTTTAATATTGAATTGACCTTATTATTCAATTTAAAATTAAGAATATTATTCACCTATTATTTTTAACTAATTACTTTTTCAAACTTTAAAATATCAAAAAAAATCTACATAGGGCTTTGGATAATATTCTTACCTTTTAATTTTATAATAATTTAACCTAATCTATTATAAAAAAAAACAGCAGAGTAAAACGGACTATTTTGAACGTATAATGTTCAATGTTATGTGTTAGGTAATAAGACGTTGACGAATAATTAAGTATGCAGTTACGACGTCGTCCTTTTACGAAATATTTCTTCAATAAATAATTTATACAGAATATTGCAATTGTGTCTTAACAAAAGTGTAAAACTACAATAAGCATGATGAAAATTTGAATGTAAATGTGCGTTTAATTTGTGTACCGAGAAACACGAATGAACAAAAAAAGCTAAAAAATGTCATAAAAATTTAAGTTATAAAATTACTGAAAAAGTATACTTAAAAACTATACATACGACTTCAGCTTATAATTTGTAATCTATAATACTCGATTCATTTTTCTATTTAATTTTTTGTCATATTTGCAGGAGAACAATAAAAGTACAATTTGTAAATATTTACAGTTAAGAATTTGTGATAACATACACTTATAATTAAGGTGGATAAATTCACTTTAGAAGAAACCTCTTATTTGATGGACTATTCAATGCATTTAAAAACACTATTCGTATAACAAATGTTCAACTTTTAACGTTAATTGTAAAAATATTACCGGCTGTGCAAATATTGATCTTAGCTATGTTTTTTAGAAGTTAAGGACTTGAGGTATTTTTAGTTTTTGCAGCTCTTAAATGATAAACGAATCACGAATGAGTCTATTGTCTATATTAGAATACACTTACTATGAATCAATTAGTATCTATACATCTATAGGTTTTGTTGTATTTTAACTAAAAACATATTATAGTATTTGTGCTTTTTATTCATCAGTCATTACACCACTTAGAATCTAAAATCAATACAACTCTGTGTAACACAAATTTTTAATTTATATATGTAAAATGTAAATAATATTATTATATTAGCATAATAATTACCCATTTGTTGATGCCATAAAAATCCCAGACTGTAAAATTCCCAAAAAGAAAAAAGGAATTATGATCTAAAATCATAAATAAATGACATTTAAATAAGAAAACACACTTAAAAATCATGTATATTATACAGATTTATCCATTTAACGTAACACTTAATATTTCAGTAAATATTAATGACTTTTAAAATAGTTTTTTTAGTAGTTCCAAAATAACATTTTTGGAAAAACATCTAATTGTTTACTATTGTTTATCTTTATAATTGTATTTATTTTTTTTAATCTTTTGAATGACAGCGTATATTTTTAGTTCATAATGCGAACAGAGTATTATTCGGAGTATTTCAATTTTCAACTATAATAATCAAATTTAGAATAAGCCGTTTATTAGTTAAACATATTTACATACTTATAAGTATTTAAAGTTTAGTATTGCTGAGAAGTGGTATAATATTTTGTGGGTGCTCTTATATCACTCTACTCCGATAGTCAATATTGTAATTTAAATATTTATAACTCATAAACTACTAGTCCAAAACTTGACTTTTATTTATCAAAGTGCCCAAAAAAAATATTCTGTTTGGAATAAGGAATTTAGAATGCACCTATTGCTTATTAAAAAAGTAAGAAACTATTTTATTACAAATATAAAACATAGAACAAATATAATTTTTTTAAAAGAATTTTGTTTTTAACCAGGTAATTAAATTATGTAAAAAAAATATTTTCATAAACGTAAATAGTTTTTCAAATTATGAGTGTTACACGTTAATGCATCACTCTATACACGAATTTTTATATTTATAAGTATAATATAGATTTTAGATATATTATATTATTTTAAAGCTGGATTCTATGTATGCATTGTGTGAACCACAGTCCACAATAATAATAGGTATATTGAGATTTAAATGCAAGTTTCCGATTTTTTGTTCATATACTTTAAAACAATTAAAACTACCTGATAACAAAAAAAGTAAAAAAAAGTACAATTATTTCATATAACTAGATTCCAACCGGCAATGATGATGATCTCAACGAGATAGGTTGATCTGTTGCTGTGCCGACCGAGTTAAACGACTAATAAATTATAAGGTACCTATAAGTGTATAACAGTTCACCGCAAGCCTGCATTACAAAAGTGAAACATTTATATGCCGTAAAAAAAAATCCAAAATGGATATGTGAAAATGGTTTATTATCCGTGTATAATGCGGGTACCTATAAACTATATTAATATAATATTATAGTGCTTATATTATGTGGTTTAAATAACTGTTGGATTTTCAATTACGTCTATACACTTTGTCTGGAAATAATTTACGTAGAGCATATGGTGTGGAACACCAACCAGAGTCAAAATGCCAATGAAATCCTATAAGACTGACAAGTGTTATCACTTATAAAAAAAACATGGACACTATATTCGCATACAACTTTGTCATACGTATACACAGCTATTATTTTCGTGCATACCATAATATTCACATAACAATAAAATATTCATAGACAACATATTATGTTTAGCGTGTATATATACAATGGAACGAATATTGTTTATTTATTGTTTATGCGTGATAAATTAAAATGATCATTTCCGAATAGGTGTTGAATAATATACGAGTCTATTTTTATATTATTGTTTTAACTACCGAGCATAGAATTTTCAATGTAAAAACACAGTGTGTGTGAAACACATTCGTATATGTATAAAAAAAATTCGTATTTATTTGTACTTGTGGGAAAATATCTGAGATTGTAAAAGCATACACGTCAGCAGTCCTCAATATCTAAATCATCATTTACGACCAAAGTCCGATGGCACCTTTACATAAGAAGTTGCCTATATAATGTTCCTTAAAACCTATTGTTCTATGATTACTTTAAAATCATCTATAATAATATAGCCACGTAATTATGGACATATTATAGCGCTACCTAAGACAAACGTCGTGCTGTTCAAAACACTTTTCGTATTATATCGTTGGCGTCTTCAGATAAGGGATAGATTTTTAAAATATAATAGTAATTGCGTTTGATATAGGTAAATAGTATAATACATTATTATAAAAAATAAATATTATAACCGCGGAAATACCGGATGAAACGTCAAAATATGTGCAGACGCTGTTCTCGTGATTCCGGACAAGGACAATATTCCGTTACGAATGGGAAGTGTATCGGTTGTAATGTATCATAGGTAGTTGTAGTCGGGATAATACATAACACTTTACGGTGTATTATATGACGTGATTATATTAATAACATACAATATCGTCGTTGGGCGATGTTCTTTACTGTTTATTCGAGCCGATGGCTCCGGAGAAATTGCACTTTTCGCGTGTAAATTGTGCAATATAACCAACGCAGAAGGCCGAGGAGAGGAGGTGAAATGGCCGGCGAACGAGGACTTGACCGGCACCAGTGTGAAAGCGCTGGCGGGCTGCCGACTGAATCATTAACCGGCCGCGGTCACAGCAGTGTTACCTATCACGTCAGAAACTCTCCGACCTTGTGCACATAATATTATTATAATATTATAGCATAGTCTGTAATGTAGAACAGGAATATCGTATTGAAACACCGACGGCTGACGTCGGTGTATGGCCATGCATATCTCGAATCGAGTAAGCGAAAGGACGAAATGTGCAGTTCCGTGCGACCGGGGCGCAGGTGGTAATGGGACGGAGCTGCAGTTGGCGTTGGAATGTACGAAAAATGTGTTTTTCCTGAACGAGTTCAATGTCAAAACCGAAATGACCAAAAAAAATAAAAGTGCTACCTTCTCCCTCCTCCGAGCACTAATTGCATGGTCTACTCTTGTGATAAATATATATATTTTACGATAATAATGTTATGTATTTATACGTTAAGACGGTGTATACGTATCACTGTATCGGCTGTTCGTATGTGATAAGCATTTTGGTATTAGGTATTTTGGTTATTTTGCCAGTGGTCAAAAATATATAACAATAAAAAAGACGAAAAGAATAAAATTGATAAAATACAGAAATGTCAACGGTATAGATTGTATAAAAAATCATATACTTTAAGTCCATTTTTTAAATACTTGGATTTTTTTGTACCATATCAATCACTAATCGGTATGGTATTTTAGTATACCGAAAAATTCAAATATAATATCATAATTCGAATAAATGCATTGCTATAATAAAATCGGGGGTGAACATGCTTGAAATATACACTATACAATATACAGTGTATACCAGATACCTATATGTCCTATATGTTATACATCAATCAGAGTTATATTGTTATACGTAATCATTATTTTCACGTACCTCCTCCACCTTTTTATCTATACATTATATAGGTGTGTGTAAGTGTGTGTTATTGTGTGTGTGTGTGTGTGTGTGTGTGATACGCATGCCGTCCTCGCGTAATACGCCGCTCGGCGAAAAACGATAAATCGCAACGTCAGCGAGTTTATAATTTTTTCAATTTGTTTTTGTGATTATCATTTTAATCTTATTGTAATCGTTACGTAATTGTAGTCTGAATAGGTACATATAGATATATGATTTTTTTTTTCACTCTCGTTTTGTACGATGTATTTTTCGCGACGCAACACGTCTATATTATATTGTGTACAAAATATGCATAATATATACATAAACGCGCGTGCGTATAATATACATTTTAATGCAGTGTTAATCGAATCGAATACACTATCGTTCGTATACTGTATAGTAATTTTTTTTTTCATTAGTAATCGACGCTTTTTAGCTTAGCAGTGCGTCCAAACGTGTACGTGAGCCGTTGTCAAACAGACTAGTTGGCGACATTTTACACAATATCATATAATATTAAATATACTATTATATAGGTGACCTATGTGACACAATAGTACGCGACAACACACGTCCTTTCAACATTGAAGTCGATTAAAATTTGTAAAACATTAAATACAATAGCGTGTGTCTTATCATCATGTTCGCCCTCTTACATGGGTGATCCGACTATTACACGAATAATTATATAATATAAAACCAAAAGTCCATATCAACCTATGTACGACTCTTTGAAGAAAATCCATGGTATTTTAAATGCTGGTTTATCATTAAAAGCCAATAGCCAAAGGGAAAAATGTGATTAAATTACATAGAATTAAGTTAGCGGGAATTTAGTTAACCACTCTGCTGTACAGTAGGTCGAGTCGAGTGTACCTAGTCATTGATTAGGAGTTAGGACACAGTTATGGATGTATTAAATCTGATTTTAATGATAAATCATTGCAAATGAAAAACGATTCTTATTGGAGGCGGTTTGTCAACCCTTGAGCCTATTATCATATAAAAATATTGCTATTAATTATTACCTAGTATATATTAATATGGTATATAAGCTATAAATAGTCAATAGCATAAAATTAATCAAAACGTTTTGAAAATGTCGTTGTTTGCATAAAATATAATAATATACGTAAAAGATTCAAATAACCATGAAAAATATTATTGAATTAAAACAAAGTAATTCCTATCGCTAATTCCTATTGCACATTTTGGTGATTTTGACTGGTTGACAAATTTGAACTCCAATTAATACTTGTAAAAGAAAATTATAAACTTATAAAATAAGTTATTTTAATATTTTTAAATACCTAGTTAAAATAACAGCAAAACATTTTTATTGAAATATTTGGAATACCAATTAAAAAAATCGAAAATGTTAATATAATATACCTCAAAAAGTGTAAAAATAGTTTGAAATTTTTATCATGTGTAGAAAATACTATACTAGTAACATTTAGTGAACATTTTAAGTATCCATGGTTATCTATTCAAATTGAATAATATCAAAAAGACAAAATTGATTTTGTAAAAAAACCGAGTTTGCTTAAAAAAGAGTTTTTTCCTCAATATTATTTTTGTTTTTAGGTTAGGTTTCAATTTTGATTTCCCATAAGTACCAACGCAACACTTAGTGGTTCGTTGTGATGATATTAAAGACGATTCTCATATTTTCGGATTAAATTTAGATGTATCACTAGTATATTTATCACAGATTTGTTCAGTCTATTAACACAATATTTAGTAAAACTATATATATGAACCGGTGGAATCAAAATTTAAAAAAGTTCGGTTTACTCGATAAGTTTCTTATAGGTAAAAAGGTATTTTTGGGAGAATTGATAAATGTCCCCTAAAATATAAAAAACACAATAAATCTTACACTGATTCTTAAACAGAAATTTAGGTTTACTTACAACTGGTCAATGTCATTTAAATTTTAAATGAGTGGATTAGGTTACAATCCTTGAGCAGGGGGGCAAATATTTTAATTTTTGTTACACTATCCGATTAGTGATTGGTGATAAGTTATTATATGTGACATGTTTTCTTTCATATAGGTAAGGAATATATAAGAATTATTAATAAATTATATGTAGATAGTTAGTTAAAACTTAATCACACGTCATTAATTTTAATTGATTGATATGTATAATTTTAAACAAATGAATAAGTAATAAACAAACTTGGTTGACACTGCACGTAGCTACACCACTACATGCAATAAATCTATAAAAGTCACGTTATTAGTAAGGACCTTCATACATAATCAAGTGTAATAAAAACCACTTGCTAAAAAAATGATTTTATTTTTAATTTAAAAATATTTATTTTGTGATATTTTATATTGCATAATGATTAAAGCTGGGATTTCGATGCACTTCACGATACATTTTTTTCAGAGTCTGGCTTAACGATACTCGTTTTATAGCACATACAAATATACATTATTTTGCATTTTTCGACAATTATAGATTTTAAGGTCTGATTTTTAAACTTATAGCTAAACAAAATTTGAATCTTAGAGAGCAGTTTTTTCATAGTGCCAATATTATATACATTAAAAATATATAAGCAACAAAATGACGTTATCTTAAAATATAATTTGGTTTTCAGAAAGTCATGTTTTTTTACATGATTCAAAACAAAAAAACAGGAAATAGTTTAAAAGTCATTGTGGTACCTAATTAATAATATATTATATTTTCGATCATTATACATTGCTAATGAAATACGTAAACAAAATACCTTTTTTAATTTTTAAACCTAGTTTAACATAATTAACTTTGTGGAAAAAATGTTTGTCTTGTCAAACGAAAGAGCATAATATGTTCACAATTCAGATCAAACAAATTAATAGTTGAGATTCTGGATTTTAAATATATATATAATTAATGTCTATGAAATATAATATGAAATTGAATGCATCATAAAGTTAACATATTGGCAGTTACAGTTTAAATAAAAAATTACACATGATGAAGTTGAAATATAATTTACTAATATATTAATATTATAGGATTGGATTTGTAAAAACAATATTCAGTTTAAGTTTCATTAGTGTTTTATGTGAAACTATAATTTAATAATACCATGTATTGTTATTGATAGGTATAAACATTGATTATAAATACTAATATTTATAATCTATGGTAATTGATATAAGTACGTACTGTATAGTGTAACGTGCATTGATCCGTAAAATATCTCTTGATTATTCAAAACCTTTTCACTTGTCAGGTATATCTATATTCATTACACTTAATCATATATAATAATGTAGAACTTAATGAAACAATAATAGTTGTTTTTATTGTATACCACAATATGATGGCCAGCTAGTTTAACTGTACATACTATGCGAATACTTTTGTCCATCGGTATACCTAATCACTTATAATGATTATTATTTTGTTAAAGTTGGCGTTCTAAAACGTATTTAATATTTATGCCTACTTGTCAGGTTTATTGTATAAAACAAATGAGTATATATTACTCAAAGTATATTTAATATAACGCATGTAGTTGATTTAAATTTAAATTTGAATAATTTGCTTAGTAATAATTTGAACGTTTCAATATGGCCAACGACTTAGTAAAGACGTTGACCTGATATCACGAAATGTAAATACCTACTAAATAATAATAATAATTATAACAAGTTAACACTAAATAAATCGTGTAAAAATGACATTATTTTGATGTACCTACTCATGATAAATTACTTTTTAGAATAAGAATAATATTTTATGTTTGTACTTATTGATTTTATCGGCAAGACAATTGTTGTAAACTGTACAAGAGTACGCATATATTTTGTCTTTATAACTTTATACGTTTGCTTAAAATATAATATTATATTCTTTACAAAATTAATTAAACTAAAGACGTTAAAGTGTATAAGGTACCTATATACTATCCATTATAACTTATAAGCATGCATTTTTAGGGGAATAGAAAGTTTTTTTTTAATTTTAACTTTTTAAACCGTAACCCCCCACAAAATGATAATGGCCATAGGTGCCGGTTTCCAAAAAAAAAAGGTATAGTTTTATTTTTATTACAAACTCTGATTGAAAATCTTCTGATTCCAGAGATTTAGTGACGATACGCGCGTAACATAACGTAATAGATCACCAGTTTTGGCATATACGGTGACATGGATATTGAGAGGGCGTGTAAGGGCAGTGTTAGAGTAAGTGTTGTCTGAATGTGTGTGTGACGTGTGTGTGTGTGTGTGTGGGAAACTGAGGAATTTCCGGTGAAAGTATCAAGGATTAGTTGTGATAGCTCGTCAGCATATAGGTACATTCTACATTTAGAATTTCATTGCAAAAAACAGATTTAGGTATAGGCTGAAATTATCAATGACGTTGAATTATCTGAGTTTGGAAGTCGTTCTTACTTATTGGTAAATTCATCTGTGTAAATGTGCAATAGTAGTAATTGTATAATTTTTATTCGATCCGCCTAGATGCGTCAAGTTTTCAATATTTATTGAATATTTGAATGTGTGTTAATGTTAAAACATAATCATTCGTAAGGAAATTAATGAAACTTATGGACATTAGGCACGTAAATCATGCGTAGCTAAAACCATTATACTTATTAGTTATCCGGTTTAAAATCAATTCAGATCACTGTTGTTTGTTTAAATAATATATTTTGCGTACGATTTATTAAATAGGTGGAATGCATGATGTACACCATATTATACCGTTCAGTGGATAACTACTCCAAATAAATTATTAGTTTACAGTCTGCATCGCGCATTCTCTAAATGTTTCAGACGTTAGGCTTGTTATAGTCTATTATGATTTATGACATTTTATGATAATATCTAATGGTGCAGTTGAAATGTTATTGAAATTGTTGACATACTTTTATTTGAAAACTCTGATCGTATTAAACAATAATTGTATGTATCAAGTACTCGTTTTTTATTAATTTTAGAGTTGTTTGTTTTAATCCTTATCTTAAATATAATTTACATTCTATTTCATACATATATATCGGTATACCTACTCGGAGAGTCTGACTTTCTTTTGTCATACCTTAATAGATAATAATATATTATAGGTATAGTAATCTATTTTTGGTTTTTTCCTTTTCTTTTTGATTTATTTCGATGACCACTATACATATAGGTACGTATAGGTACCAATTTTCACTTTCGTCCCATGTCTTAAGAAAACAATATTTTTGTTCACCGTAAATTATTTAATAGGTACAGGTAAACCATGTATTATGAATTAAGATAGTAAAGATAGCATGAAATAATATAGTATCCAAATCGAGAGTTAGAATTGTTATATACGTGTGCATGAAACTCATCAATAGCCAAGAACCCGAGAATTAATATAAGATATTATTAAGTATTACTATAGGTACGTATAGGTATGTGAAAATCATGTGTATTGCGTGTATACCTATTGCATATATTATATTACCTATAGTTTGTATAAAAAAAGAGTAGGTACTCTATTATTATTATTTTAGTTATTTCATATTTGAGTCCGTATATAGTATTGCAATTAGTTAACTTTGTGATTATTTTTCACCGATCAACCGCAACGAACCCAACTTTATAATATACTTAATAGTTAATAATATAAGAAGCAGACTACTGAATAACATCAGGTATGAGTGCAAAAATGCGAATGTAATTTTTTTTCATTTCCGCAGTAATAAAATTATCCTTATATTTTTTTATATGTAGGTAGGTACCTGTATAATAATACGCGTATTATTAACTATTAGGAGTTGGGTTATTCACTTATTCAATACTTAGACAGGTAGCTATATTTTAATTTGAAAGAATATTATCAATTATTTAAAGTAATTATTTGAAACTTTGAAAATACCGTTGAGCTTGCTATACAATAATGCCTACACACTATATAGTAGGTATACCTACATATTTTAATAGTTCGTGAATATACGGTGTTTAATAAACAATTTCAATATTGAGGCCCCGGTGCAAAAATATATTAAAAGTCTCTGGCACGATGACGATGCCCTTGTTTAAAAATTATCCCCCACACTGCCACGCCGAAAAAAATATACTATTATATTCGACATCGAGTATCGACACTTTCTATGTAGATTCAATTTGCCGTAGATAAAATTAGTAAAATTATAAACAGATGAAATGGTCAATGACTTGACGTACGGCCGTACAGAATTGGAATACAATTTAATAATAATATTAGTCACAGCGTGGCTTGAAAATATACGATGACTGGTGAACAACGAGTACGATTATGAAATAATTGAAATAATATCGTCGTTAATTAAGTATAAGACAAGTGTAATAGATTTATTATCAGTTACTAGCTGCAGATCCTATGCACTTCGTTGACCGTTAAATATACCAACTCTATATGACTAAAACTTTGTTCAATTCGTTATTTAATATTTGATGTCCATACACCAATATCAGAAAATTTATCTTAACTTTTCTGTTGCCTGGAATAAAAATTCTGATTCGCAGCATATATTACCAGGTAGGCAAGGGTCCGCGATCTACTGTAGGTATCGCGGACCCAGTGCTGATTGTACGTAATAGTGTATGATTTAACTCTAAAGTATCAAAGTTATACCAAGTTTATTTTGATATAATACGGTGGATTAATATAATCAATCAATACATAATCCTAACCTAACCTAACTAAATCCGATGAATAAAAAAACCAAATTTAACCCTTTTTAAATTAGCCTATCTTCTTCAAAGATCTGCACACAAACATTCATTTATATATAGTATAACTGATCCTGCGCACTTCGTGGCCAGTAAAAATGACAACTCTTACAAAAATTGTGATTGTTTAACCCCTTTTTGGTGTAACTCACTGCAGCAAGTGCGACTCAGCCACCCTGGTAGGCAATGTGGGAAAATTCGATTTGACGCATGTTTGTACCTGATCTGCCCGATTAACCAATAGCAACCAATAATAAATAAATACTATATTTTCTATTAATTATTTCTCCTGTAACCAATAGCAACCATTTATAAACAAATATTTTCATCGTAAATCTCAAAATCCCTTCTTGAGCACTTCTATTAATTGGTCGTAGCTTGATGTTATATAGCCTCTAGCCTTCCTCGATGAATCGACTATCCGACAAAAAAATAGTTTTTTAATTCGAACCAGTAGTTCCTGAGATTAGCGACTTCAAACACTTACAAATTCAAGTAAATCTCAACTCATATACTTTAAGCATTACAGACGTCCTAAATAAATTAGAAAATATCACTAATAAAACAAGTCCTGGTCCTGACATGATTTCAAACTGTTTCTTTACTAACTGTAAATTCGTTTTAGCTGTTCCTTTATTACGTTTATATAACTTATCCCTCTCTAGTGGTTGTTTTCCATCTAATTGGAAAATTAGTTTTGTCAAGCCTATCAATAACGGAAGAGATTTAACTAATATAATTAACTATCGGCCTATTTCTATTATTTCAATTATTCCAAAACTATTTGAGTACATTATTTATGAAAAAATATATCCTATACTTACTTCCCTACTTAATGATGACCAACATGGTTTTTTGAAAGGCAAGTCAACAACAACTAATCTTTTAATTTTTCAAAAATACGTACTAGATGCTTTTGCTTCCGGTTATGAGACATACCAAAATAACTAATGACGTCCAGATAGATCTATTTAGTTTTCCTTCTTTTGATTGTTTTTGCAACTATATTGCGTATCTTTAAATTATTTCTGCTACCTACACTATTATTGTCTATATTATATTTTTATATTGTTTTTATAGTTTTTATATTATTATTTTTATATATACATATACTATTTACTGTATTTCTTTTTAATAGATTTAAGTCTACAAAATTGTTTTTAAATTATTAAAAATTGTAATTGGGTTCTACCCGTTTAAATTAATAATAAATAAATAAATAAATAAATAAATAAATAAATAAAATAAACTCTACAGCTTTATATATATAAGTATAGATTAGTTATTAATTATTATAGTTGCATTGCCTGCAGAAACATACTAGTTGCAGCAATATGAATAATTAATATCTCCACAATTAATTTGATGTATCCCAACAAAAAAAATCAGCCATACTCCGTGAAAAAAAAAACGCTAAGTATAAAAAAAAAACGTCTCTAAAAGTTCTCATATCATTTTATAGGTCGATAAGTCTTTGAACTATTGATATCATTTATGTTAAGATTATTTTTATTATGTATAATTTAGATTATTTTAACATAAATTATATCTACAGTTCAAAGAGCTACCTATAAAATTATATCACAACTTTTAGAGCTCTGTTTTTTTTATATACTTAGCGTTTTTTACACACATTATTTCGGGAATATATTGGTTTTACAATGATGGTTTTTTATTTTTTATTTTTTTTTTTGCAGATTGTTATAGTAATATAATATCGGTATATTACTAGCTACCCCCCGACGTTGTCCAGGCCAAAGACTTGTATTTTTTATAAATATATTTGTACAAAATGTATTTACCATATTTCTTTTAATTATAATATTAATATAATATATTGTAACGAATTGCAACCGTTTAGATTGACAAAAAAATCTCTATTATAGTTTATAGATTATAGGTCTTTTGTTTATTGGTTACCATTGGTTACCATAGAATCTGATGTCGCATGGGTATCTAATGCGTTGTAATGCTCGTCACGAGGAATATTATCTATTAAAATTTTGAAAATATACTACAATAATTTTCAGTTAAATTGGCTATAACTCTGTTGATATTGTTCAAAATGATTTGAAAACTACGCCATGCACTTCAACGTACAATTTCCAATTAGATTATTGTATTTTTAAACTTCATTATTTAACTACAAATTTGCTGTTTTCTCAAGAAATTTTTTTCGTGAATCGTGTGCTTCTTATAATTATTATAGCCCGACAGTTTTTCTTTTCTTTTTATACTTAGCGCGACCCTGCCGGGTCGTTGGAAAGGTATGATCTACTAAATGTTATTATGGTCTATATCTCTTTCTCTCTCTCTCTCCTTGTAAATATACCTAATATTATGATATGAGATGGTATGAGTCAATATTGGACAATAAAGTTTTAAAAGTGCAATAATACCCAGTAGTAAAAATTCTATTGTGGGAAATTAAATTGTGACTAAATCATAATATTATGTACATCGCACTTTTTAAGACGTATTCTCTGATACGTTTCAAGATTTCCCGTATAAAAAATTGAGACTATGAAATAATGCTCAACATTATACAGCTTATATATTATATACGTGGCTGAATGAATTGATTTCTTATATCTAATAATACACTATAATATTATTATTGTAATGGTCGTATACAACGCGTACATTGTATACCACAAGTGAAAAACACACGCGAGTCTTGTGACTTAGGGGCACCTCGCACGCTAAAATATTCGGCTGAAACTATAATTTATCGTGCGCGCATTATGATATCGTAATGATGTACAACATATAAATCCTATGTCGTGACGTAGGCTGCAGGTATACGGACGCTGTAGTAGGAAGGTATAATAAATCGGCTCAATCCGTTCGGAGGAATATTATGCATAATATTATCCGCCAGCGAGTGTATCGGAATAAGGTATACACCTACCTACATAGGGACCGAGCTAATGACGTCTTCGAATGTCAAAAATAATGGGTACAAATCCGAATTCGAACGTGACGTCTCAATTATTGATGCGTTAATGAGAAATCACGGGCAGAACATACATCAAAAAACCGTCCGCCAATATAAACAGGTTACTAACATAGAGACCACGTCGCGAATCCACATAGTATGCACAATAGTTATATTATATTATGTTCATAAATTATTATTATTCAGCATACGGATCGCCGTCATCGAATATATTATTGTCCAGTGGTTTTTTTTCGTCTTATACCACTGCGTGTGACTGCGGCACTGCAGTCGGATATAATACAATATTGTCGACCGATCGTTATAAAGACGGATCGATAAACGCATTCGATATAATAGGTCGGTGGTTCATATATTATTATAATATTATGTACGCATACAGTAACGCGTGAGTATAAGGAGGAGTACCATGTACCATGTATTATTATCTACGTCATTGGATTCGGGTGCGTATACACAGAATCTCTATGTACATATTATATACGTAGGTATACCTACATCAAACCTTACTGTTCCGAGGCAAGCGGTACAGCAGTTGCTAATGTATATTATTATAATTATACTAGGTAGCTGATCCCGTGTACTTCGTTACCTACCCGTTAAATGTACCTGATCTATTTGACTCAAACGTTGTTCAATTCGTTATTTAATATTCGTTGTATGGTGTTCAAAATGTATAAAATATATACATAAAATGTAAAATGTAAATATAAAATGTAAAAAATAAAAATAAAACAATAACAATAATACAAATCAACAAACATGCCCAATTAACCAATAGCAACCAATATAAATACACTATTATTATTATTATTTTATATGTATAAGATGGCGTGATGGGTTATCAGGGAGTGTAAGAGAAGAGAGGTTTGAATATAGGGGATTTGAATGGTTTAATGTGTTTTTGTGAAATGGTTTATACTAGTGGGATGCAAGTGAATGAATGGTTGAGATTTTGAGGTCAGAATGAAATGAGAGATTGCTGGTACCAATAAGGGGCTTTGTAATGAGGCGAAGACAACTTTACTGGAATTATTAGAAAATTTTTAATATTTGATGTTTCGGCCGTACCCCTAAAAAGACATTTTTTTTTAGTTTTTCTTCTAAATATGTTAATAAAAAGTTTTTCTTTAAAAAGCTTGAGAGTTTAATACAAGTTAAAACATTTTTTTTATATAAGCATTTAAAGTTCAAATCTTGACAAAATACTTAAAAATCATGAAAATGTGCAAATTTTTTTGAGTTAGAAATTCACAAAATTTTTTTTTTTAAATTTAAGTTTTGAAAATGTAATACAAGATTCCTCTAAAGTTTGGCTATTTTTCTCAAAGAAATGTAAACAAGAAATTCAAATTAAATTTTTATGAGCGTTTGAATTTTTTTTACAACATTCTATTGAATAATTTTCATTATTGCGGCCACATCAAAGTACCAACTAGATCTAATTTCTACCCTTGACCATTCTAGGACCTTGAAAATCGAAACGTTTTCTACTATAACACTTGTACCTACAAAGGCACGAAAAAAGTTTAAGAAGACATCATTGTAAATCAATATATTCATCGCTTGACTCAGCGAGTCTTTAAAGAAAGGTGATAACTTTACAAAGTTAAAAACATAAATTTGGCTCGGTAGACGCTACGGATAAATACGAGCAACAATTATCATTATTGTAGTGTATTTCTTCACATCATTGGTAGGATACTATTTTTAATATATATTATGTCAACAGATGTTAATGCATATATTTTTTGAATAGTAAAATATTGTAAAAAAAAACCAGGTAAGTGGGTGTCACTCTTCTGTACAGTAGGTTACAAGTATTAAAATTTCAAGATTTTTGACCCAACAATACAATTTTATTGACATTGATAGGTAAAAATAACTAAAAAAAATTTGGAAACTGAATATATCAACAGCTCAAAACAAGTCAAAATATTATGAACATTTTTTATCATGTATCTTCTGTAATTTGCTTTAGAGTTACACCAAAAACCAAAATCGGTTATGTCGAAAACCGATTTTGCCTAAAAATTCCTCTTGTTCCTTAATTTTTATTTGTATTTTATATATTATTTTTTTATTTTAAATTTTGACCTTCCTAATACAACAACTATAATATATTCACTTTCCCATCGAACAAGATACTGTTGAAGAAAATCGAAGCAGTTTTACAGCCTCAAACGGTGATGCCAAACGCAAAAAAAAATAAAAATACACATCATTGTAAAATAAATACATTCATCGCTTCGTTGAGAATCTAAAAAATTTCCTAGATGTCAATGTTCCCGTCCCCTGTCACCCCTTCCCCTTAAACCATTGGTCGGCCCGTTAGTCTTAACTCTTAAAGTGCAACTTGGAAGAAATAAATACTATTTATAACAAATCTTAAATCATTTATAGTGATTATTCAATTCATTATGGTTATTAATTATAATCTATAATATATCTGAATTTGAAAAGTGACTGTTTATTTTACGATTGCTATTTTCTCGTCAACAGACGGTTATTTATCGTGCATACTATTACAATACGCGAGTTCAATGTTTTAAGACTAATTTACAGTTTTTAATATCGATTGCGTTTGGAAAACGAATGTCTTCTCAATCAAGTGATTCATACGTTTTTTTACGAAGTGTTTACGATGATCGGGACTATTCAATTGAACTTAATCGTCATTTTATGTATGCAAGTAAACATTCATAAGTTACAACTCATTCTTAAGTAGACGCGTCGTATTTGAATACCGGTTTGTTAATATTTGTTTAGTACATCGTTATTCATTAGTCATAGCTTAGGTATAAACGATTTCATTTGAGCGAAATTGTATAGCCAAATTTTGGATATCAAAACTAATTGTTTGGATACGTCATGCAACTGACGAATAGGTAATATAATTATGTACCTCTGTGTATATATTATTATGAGCATTCATCTCGGGATTACAAGAATGATTTATAATATACGATGCAGTTAAGTGAACTATGCACGATAATAGTAAACTGCATCGTCTGCGATGCTATAAAGAATAATATTTACAATTTATATAGGTAGGTAGGTAGGTAGGTAGGTACTGTTAAATAGTCGAACCTCATTGATTCATTGTATAATAATGATCATTACATTTTGAGTTACATTCGTTTATTGCAAAGCAATATTTTACCATCAACCATTGGTAAAATATTCACTTTTTTTAAATAATAATTTTCTAATTTTAACTACCAAATGTTGTTATTATTGACCCTTGTACTTATGAGAAGCATACTGTGATAGTAATTTGTAACTTGTAAGAAGTATTAGTTTACAGCTTCTTTGGCACAGTATTAGTGTCATTTGTGAGCTGTACGTATGCTCAACAAACACACCATATTACTATACCATATTATAATAATATGTCTATACCTACATTATTATAATTTATAATTTATAAACTTATAGTAAAACCATTAAAAATTATGTCTTATGTTAACAGGCTATAATCAGCTCTTCCAATAGCAGTATAATATTATATAGTCCATATATCGGTTTCTTTTATAAATAATTGGTACAAGTGACTTAGTTAAATTTAACTAAAATTTTTAAGTAAATTATGAAGAATTTAGAATTTCCAGTTTTTTAATAGAAACTGTTGACCAACATGGAAATTGTTTCAGTGAAATACGAATTAAATAAAGTATTTTTATATCAATAATATTACAAAATAATATTACAATTTTTAAGCAAATTATAAAAAATTTCAAATTTTCAGTTTTTTAATAGAAACTGTTGACCAACATAGAAATTAGTTCAGTGAACTACTAATTTTATAAAGTATTTTTATATCAATAATATCATTGATATATATGTATAAATATTACAATATCTGCTTTTTATTTTATCTGAGAAAGAAAATAATAAATATCAGCGTTTATCTGATTGGAAGAGTAGTATATTATTATGCTCGTTATGGCAGATACTTAAGATTTTGACTGTCGGTTTTCATATTTCTATAAAAGATAAATGATAATATAGAATGTAATATAATTATAATTTACTAAACTAAATAACCTTTTAACATAAGATCCTATGACTGAATTACTTACTGTAAAATGCTTACTGTAAATAATAAAAAGGTGGGTAAGTGGATGTCGCTCTGCTGTACAGTAGGTTACAAGTGGGTCACTGTATAATGGATGCTATTAAATTTGAATTCAATGATTCAATATCATTGTATAAGAAAAACGATTCTGAGCGAAGACGGTATATCAGTCTAGGTTTAAGACAAATTATATACATATCTATGGTATTAAAAAAAAAATTGACCTAAAATAAATTCCAAATTAATCATATCACATTATCACAATATCCATTAGGTACTAATAACACGTTATACACCAACAACAAACCCTGATACTATCATATATATATATAATAGTACACTTTAGAAGTTTCAAGTAGGTACCCACGAATAATATTATATAATCACAACAAAATAACTAGGTTTTTTAATATGTAATTTCGTCAAAATTTGAACATAAAATGACTATAAAATAAACTGTGATTGTATATTTTTTAGATTTTTCGGTAAGAGAATTAACTACTTACGTGGAATCTTGTTTTAAATTTTCAATCCTTAGCTATAAAAACTGAACATTTTATAATTTATTAATTACGATGATTAATAATTTTCGAGATTTTGAAAAATTCTATCAAAATTCGATGTTAAAATGCTTATAAAAAAAATTGTGCCTATGTATTTTTAATATTTTTCAACTGATATTGTAACAATATATCAGGAGCCTTGTATTAAATTTTTACACTTTTTGGCCCAACAGATAAAACTTAATTGATATTTATAGAAAAAAAAAACTAAAAAAATTGAAAACTGAAAATGTCCGTAAACGGCTCAAAAAGTGTCAAAATATTTTCAAAATTGTAGGGTGTATAGGAAATGCTAATATAAACATTCAGTGAAATTTTCATGTATCTACAGTAATTCGTTTTTTAATTACAACAAAAAAAGGAAATTGCCACATGAGAAATCGAGTGAATATCCAATGTTGTAAAAATTTGAATTTCAAACGCTCATAAAAATTTAATTTGACTTTCCGGTAGAAATTTTTTTATTGATAAAGGTAGACAATCTTATGAGTAATCTTGTATTAGATTTTCAAATCTTAGATTTAAAAAGAAAAATTTTTACGAATTCTTAACTCAAAATAATTTGCTAATTTTCGTAATTTTTCCATATTTTGTCAATTTTTGAACTTTAAATGCTTATAAAAAAAAATTGTGACTAAGGATTTTTAATATTTTTCATCTGCCTTTGAAACAACATATTAGGAGCCTTCTATTAAATTTTCAAGCTTTCGCAACCAACAAATAAAATTTTATTGAAATTTTTAGAAAAAAAACTAAAAAAAAATGGAAAATGAAAATGTCCCTAAACAGTTCAAAATAAATCAAAATATTTTGAAAATGTTATCGTGTATAGAAAATGCAAATATAAACAACCAGTGAAAATTTCATGTATATACGTTCATTTGTTTTAGAGTTACACCAATAACCGAAATCGATTTTTTGGAAAATCAATTTTGCGTAAAAATTCCCGTTTTTCCTTAATTTTTATGTTGTTTTTCCCGGCGCTTGTGAAAACTACTGGGAAATTTAAATTTTGACCTCCCCAATGCACCAACGATATTCACTTTCCAATCGAACAAGATACTGAAGTCGAAAATCGAAGCATTATTTCGACTACTTATCGTGTACACAGATACAAAAAAAATTAAAAATAAAAAAATAAAAAAACACAAATCATTGTAAAATCAATACATTCATCGTTTCACTCAGAATCTAAAATTATAATATTATTATATGTTACTCCAATTGATTATTTTAAATAGTTTTCTTTGCATCACAATCACGACGTTATTCAGGATGATTAAAATAATCAGTACTTTTTTAATTTTCAAACCAACTTAAATCCGGAGTTTATTTCTCGTGCATAATTTATTGATCCCACTGTAAAAATTTGGTTGAACGTTTGCGCATCGCATGTTGTAACAATGTAATGGTTGTAGGGAGGGAATGTTAATTTTAGTACTTTGACATGAACGGATCCTACACCGCGGTTAGCATAATATGAGTATCTCAGATTCAAAAATATTTAGATTTAAAAATAATTAGAGTTAACATAATTTTGTAATTTTTTTTTGTACAACCAATGGCCAACCATCGAATCTAGTAAAACTAAGATAATTAGATTTTATGTACCTATTAATTTTGTATTTTTTTTTGTGAATGTACAATATGTACATTGTACATCGTACATAATCACCAATCATCAAACCTATAGATAAACATAGATGGTCACATTTTATTTTAATTATTTTTCAGCTTTTCTTAGAAAAATAGTTATGCGCATAGTACGGCCTATAAAAAAGCTCATTCCTAATATTAGAGATGAGCTAGCCTCCTCCTCGGACGGTTTAAATCAACGTGACGAAGGTGGAATAGAAGAAGGACTCTGTAGTGTAACAATTCGTAACTTGTAGGTAGAAAAAAGTATTATTATATTTCGTTTTACATTTTAACATTGCTTTTGTGTAGGTAAATTTAAAAAATCCAAACGGCATAGATTCATTGTTTAATTACCATGACGTGCGTAGGGTTGTTTTTAAATGCCATTGAATAGTGACGTACGGTTTTATACATATTACAAATAAGTACATACGTTTATCGTGTGAATATATATTTAACACATTATTACGTAGAATTAAATGTTAGCTTTAATTTCTTTTTTTTTCCATACCACTAAATATTTTAAACGTTTGTAACTATTAAACGTCAAGGTATGTTCGTAATACACGGCAGGTACATATTTCAAAATCGTATAACATTCGTGAAAATGAAATGATTAACGTCTTCAGGACTATGAGAAATGTCGATTAATTGCCGACTTGATGAAATTCCTTTGATATGAGCTAAAATAATTGCGATTTGCGATTACCTACAGGGTTTAATGTCAAATTAAAAATTGGATAAACCGTTTTTTTTCTGTTAACAATACGTATACTTTAAAGTTTAAACAGAAGATTTTTATCGTCCGTAAAATGTAATGCTTAAATGTAATATTATTTATAATAATATCAATAATAATAATAATAAAGTTGTATAGTAAAGGGATTTTATACTTTGGATATCCCTATTGAAAAAACCACGGAATTGACCATAAATACA
Source organism: Macrosiphum euphorbiae (assembly GCA_949089665.1). Classification (NCBI taxonomy): domain Eukaryota; kingdom Metazoa; phylum Arthropoda; class Insecta; order Hemiptera; family Aphididae; genus Macrosiphum; species Macrosiphum euphorbiae. The sequence goes on from CARXXK010000001.1 coordinate 32,073,272, forward strand.
TTAATACTGTGAAAAAATTGTTACGGAACAAACACCCACCAAGTAAAACGATTGAAAAAAAGGACACGATATGACGAGTGAAAATCACACATGATAGATAGGAATGTCCGTTCAACGGTGTGATTTTCACTCGTCTAAAACATATTACGCGAACCAATCAACGATGGACTAGATTGTCGAAAAGGGTATAAATACCGGACACTCTCGACAATCTAGTCTAAGTCTACGTTCAGCGTTCAGAGCAGCAGTTTGCCCAGTATTCAACGCCAAGAATCCACACAAAATGACATCATCATAGTCGTCATCGCTCATCAAAGTGACGTTCAGCGTTGAACACGACATCTGCATCTGCCTGAATGAGCAACTCGTTCAGTCTTCTTATTCATTAGTAAGTACCTTACTTTTTACTCTGAACCCCCCCTCGACTACGAGGCAAGTGAACCCGCGGGTTCGCACCGCCGGGTCGCGTCTGTGCATCGTGCACGACGGTTCCACCTCTAGTAATAATGACAAGGGTAAAGAAAAACGTTCCACGCCGTGGTTCCGACCCAAATCTTCATCCTCCTCAAAAGGTTACAATCAAAAGGCCAACTTCATCGGCTTCTTCACTTCAATCGTCAACCAAAAAACAAAAACAAAAAGATATTGAATCTCTTTCTTCTGATTCCGAATCAATGTCGTCCATTTCAGAACTAACCTCAACTGACCAAATATCAGGTCTACCAGGATCTCTGCCAACTAGCATCCGTTCTTCTTCTCCGGGAAAATCAATCTCCAACCGCTCAACGCCTACTCCCACTCAAGACCTTCCACCTGTCGAACAAAAGATCAAACCTCCTCCACCACTAATCACTTCTACCTCAGCATGGAGGAAAGCAGCGTCCAAACTTATGAAAGCAGTTCCTATTGACTCGATAACAGTCAAAGCTTTCCGGAATGACTCGGTCAAAATCCAATGCACTGACTCTGATATGTTCAGAATTGTCCAAAAATATTTCAAGAACACTGAAACCGAATTTTTCACGTTTCCAAGTCCCGAAGAAAAAACACTCAAAGTCGTAATCAGGGGCTTGCCTACTGATATCTCCGACATCGAACTCTCCGAAGAACTAGTATCCAAAGGATACGAAATCTCTGCAGTCCGCCAATTCGTTAAAGCCGGCAAAAAATTGCCCCTTCATATGGTCTCCTTACCAAACAACCCTGCCAGCAAGTCAATATTTAGGGAATCTTCATTCTTTTATATCTCGGTAAAGGTAGAAGCCTACAAAGCGACAAACCCAGCCCAGTGCTTTAATTGCCAACGTTTTGGTCATTCCAGCATCTACTGTGGGTTTACCCCAAGATGCGTGAAATGTGCTGGATCCCACCTGGCTAAAGACTGCCCCAAGACCCTAGAACAGACTCCCAAATGCATTAATTGTGAAGGCCCTCACACAGCCAACTACAAACAATGTCCAGAATTCTTAAAGACTAAAGCCGCTAAGCAAGCATCCCTACCCATGTTCAATCAACAACGCGTTCAAACAACTCTTTATCAACCTCCAGCAACCATCACTCCTCCATCTAATGAAGATGCTATAATCCGCCCTCAGTCATACGCAACTGTAGTTGGCCCTAAGCCTTCAAAATTATCAAGCCAGCCTGTCAATCCAGAAGCTATCCAATTGCTCACTAATCTGCTGTCAGAGCTCACAGCCGGCTCCGCCAACATCAGAAACGTTCTCATCTCTACTCTAAATGCTCTTATCCCCCTTCTCCTATCTCACAATGGCTGACACCAGAATCTTGTTTTGGAACTGTCAAGGCGTAGCTCGGAAACGCCTTGAACTTCTCGACCTAGTCCAGAGGAAAAAGGTTGACATTATTCTTTTAAATGAAACTCACCTTGCTTCAAATAGCCAATTTAATCTCCCTAACTTCTTTTCTTACGCAACCAATAGACCACTAGTGAATGGCCACCCTCCAGCCGGAGGGACTGCTGTCCTAGTTAACAAGAAATTTATTCATCACCATGTCAAAATCATCACAACATCCATCAACAATACGGCAATCGTTATCCAAATCAATGACGCGGAACTTACTCTTGTCTCGGCTTACAAAAGCCCAGGCACTCAACTTGTAACATCAGACTTGGACATCATTCTAGACTCAGGTCAAAACGTTATAATCGCAGGCGATCTTAATGCAAAACATCTAGCGTGGAACAGTAGGTCCACAAATACTGCAGGTAGAACATTATTTAATTATCTAGACTCGAGGCTAGACACAACTGTTACAGCTCCTACCTCTCCAACTCGTTATCCAACAAACCCAAATCACAATCCAGACGTTCTTGACATCGCCATAATAAAGGCAGGTAGTCTTAGCTATCATTTGGAGAACCTTCCAAATGAACTGTCTTCTGACCATTCTCCTATTCTGCTAGACATCCATCATCGTTCTGCTCACATATCTCCGCCTAAACCTCGCTACATCACCGACTGGATTAAATACGAACTTGATATGCTCTCCAAGCCATTTTCTCTCCCTGAAATTCTCACAGAGGAACAGGTTGACTCAGCTATTCAGCATCTCTCCAATTTCATCTCCGACAACGTAAAAATCAACTCCACAATCCACAACCCATCTGACAGGAAAACTGACCTTCCACTATCGATCCAATTCCAAATTACCAAAAAACGCAGGCTAAGATCCATCTGGCAGAGGACCAGGAACCCGGATATAAAAACGCTACTTAACCGACAAAATCGTTTAGTCAGCGATCTCCTACAATCAAATCGCGACGAAGAGTGGTCCAATTTCTTGTCCTCAATCGATATTGGTCCCCAAGGGTGGTCCCGACTTTATAAGCTCAATAGACGACTTCTCAGGAAATCTACAGCTTCCCATCCACTTAAGGACGATCATGGTTTCCTCCACTATGATTCTCTCGAAAAAGCCAACATCTTCGCTTCAAGCATGGAAAATCAATTTTCTCCTCTGGCTAGTACTTCGTGGGTAGACGAAATAGTACAAGACACCCTGGAACAACACTTAAACTCGATATACGACAAAAACATCTTCTTTTCTCCAGGCGAAATCTGGAACAATCTTCGCAAACTCCCCAATAAAAGCGCCCCTGGGCCTGACCTTATATCTAATTGTGCTCTCAAACGTGGGGGGAAAAAACTTGCGATCTACTTGTGTAAAATATTCAACTCTTGCACTCGTCTAGAATATTTTCCCAACCAGTGGAAAATTGCTGATATAATTATGATTCCTAAGCCGAAAAAAGACCCAAAAATCCCAACCAACCACAGACCTATATCTCTCCTGAACACGATGGGTAAACTATACGAGAAACTCTTACTCTCCAGACTTAAAAGTCACATATTGCCTCAAATCAGACCTGAACAATTTGGCTTTCGCCCCCAGCACAGCACTGAAATTCAACTAGTCAACTTCATAGACAACATAACAAATAATATGAACAGAAGGCTAAAAACAGCAGTAACTCTCCTTGATATAGAAAAAGCTTTTGATAAGGTATGGCACGAGGGCCTTTTATTCAAACTCCTGGCTATGCAAGTACCTCAACAGCTGGTCTCCATCATTCAGTCATTTCTCAAAGAAAGGAAATTCTGCATAAAAATCGACGATACCAGATCTTCCCCCAAGACCATAAGAGCTGGAGTCCCTCAGGGGTCATGCCTCTCTCCGCACCTATTCTCCGTATACATCAACGATATGCCATTATCCTCCAAAGCCAAGTTAGCCCTCTTCGCTGACGACACATTATTTTACGCTGATAGCATATCCCAATCGTGTGCAATTAAAAACCTTCAAGCCCAGATTGATCTCTCGATCGAATGGTTCCATCAGTGGAAAATATCAATCAATCCACTCAAGACCTCAGCCATTATGTTCAGCAACAAGCAGACTAGAGCGGGAGATTGCGTAAAATTTGGCGACACTCCCATCAAATGGTCAAATAACATCAAGTACCTAGGGGTCACCATAGATAAAAAGCTATCTTTTAGCACTCACGTAAAAAACATCATCACCAAGGCTAAAGGAGCCAAACATTCCCTTTTTCCCCTTATTAATAAACGCAGTCCTCTTTCAACTATTTCAAAACTACATATATTCAAAACCTACATCAGACCTATCCTGACCTATGCGGGACCTGCATGGACGGCAAATATTTCCAATAGCAGCTGGTCAAAACTAGAGGCAGTTCAGTCTACTACCCTGCGTCAAATTACTGGACTGGACTGGTATGTCTCCAACGAAACCATCAGATCATCCTTAAAGACTCCACCACTAAAAGATCACTTATCAAAAAACAAAGTTTCACTTACTCAACGCATCAAAAACTCAAGCTTCAAGCACATCTCCGACATTCTCTCCAAAAACTCACCCAAGGAGCACTTCATTAAAAAACCACTTTCTTAATAATAGCTAATCTTTAAGCCTAAACTCACCACTCTCAATTCTGTACTTCCTCCTCTCTGTAAGAAGCTAAATGCTTGAAACAGAGTACTCTAACAAAGCAAAGCAAAAACAATCTAGTCAGTCCACTTCAATCCTTCAAACTATCAACATCTCCAAGAAACGTTCCGATAGCAAGAAGACCAGGACCAGAAATCGACCGCCGAAGACCGACGACAACGCCGCTCCACGGCTACCAGCGCCGTTCGACCGCAGACCACCGCCGTTCCCGATTGCGTATATCATCATACCGACGCATACCGACCACGACGCCGCTCCACGGCTACCAGCGCCATTCGACCGCAGACCACCGCCGTTCCCGATTGCGTATATCATCATACCGACGCATATCGACAACGACGCCGCTCCACGGCTGTAAACGTCATTCAACGGCCGAACAATAACGACCCGTCGACCACCTATCTACGGGCGCAAAGATCGGTCGATCAACAACGCCATCATCGTCAGGACCAACCGACCCCGTGACTGCCGCTCAACGGGGAGAGACCAGTGTCAGTGTACTCTTGCCGTGACGAGGCCGCCCGACCGCCACTCAACCACCCCAGCCTACGGGATCACCGGATAGGCCGACCACTCACGGCGTGACAACATTAAAAGGCCCTTTTCAGGGCCACCACGACCCCAACCTCGGCACTTAATTAAGTTATCCGACCCAAGTCTGGTTCGTCGTCGGGGTGCCGCTTGACTTAAGTCTGCACCGACGACGGCCGGCTTCCTAGCCGATCATATTGTATAACTTATATAAATCGTTATAAAAACACTTGTGAAGATAGGGTCCGACAATTGTCCGACCACAATACCCAAGCGCCTCCGATTGTGCCGACTCACTTATTTAAGTCCGGTCGGCACAAATCGACGTTTTACTTGTCCCAACATTGTAAATATAAATTATAATTTAACCTAGCAATAGAAAAACTTGATTATCGAGCACACAATTGTTATTTTATTTACGACACGGGTCGTCCAATCGGACGCACCGTTTCAACTGGCGCCCAACCAGTGGCAAGAAGGCCACGACTCCGAGATTCCACCGACAAAATGGTGAAGAATACGCAGGCAGATCGGATCCAGCAACTGGAAGACATGATGCAACTACTACAGGAGAAAGTAAATACTCAGAACACCGCACTTGAAAACCTAACTAGGGAGTTACGAGACGCTACGGATATAATTAAACAACTAATCAATGACACGGATACAAAAATAACGATCGAAGCAGCAAGACGTGAGAGGGACATCCAATTGGTAAAAACAGCGAGTCAAGACAACGCAAGTACAAGGGCAAGCAACATCGAACTAACAATGCCAACTTTCAGTGGCGAACCGAGCGAGCACCCGAAACAATTCTTGAAAAACCTGAACTCGTACTTATTGCACAAACACATCACCCAAGTTGATCGAATAATTACAATCGAAAATTGCATGAGAGGAAAAGCTGCAAAATGGTTCACCATGATCAAAGACTTGGCACCAAATGAAGATACATTTAAGACACTGTTTTTGAAACACTTCTTTTCGGAAGACCGTCAATGGGACATATTTATAAAATGCACGGAAGCAGGAAAAAAACCAATAAGCAATAACTTCCAGGAACACTTCCATTATTGGATGACAGAGCTTAAGCATCTGGACTCGCCGAAAATGGACGAATTACAGGCTATTAACCTAATAACAAAGCATTTCCCTATAGCCATTCAGGCTTACATACAGACAACGCAAGAAAAAAAGTTCCTCAACATATGGGAAAAGTTGGGTGAATTAGAAAATAATTACAACAAACAGAACAATACCGATCAGCAAATAACAAATAATAAACAACCATTCACTAGTCGGTACACTCGTACAAACGACAACCAAACACAACCGTTTACTAGTCGGTACGGTAACACGAATGGCAATAATTCGCAGCAAGTCAGGGACCGATATGCACATACGGGGTCTATACAACAAAATAGCACTCAACAATCAGGTCTGCGACAATCAGCTCATGGGACAAGTGGACAAACACAGTATACATCAGCGCAAGATACAAAAACAATCAGATGCCTCGTAACACACGATGACACAAATGACGAGTCAGCCAATGAGGAGGGAGAGGCAAACATTATCGACGACGATACAAAAAACTTATACGGGGAGGCTATGGTGATGGAAGACCAATAGCTACGGATCCCGTCATTTCCGAAAAACACATAAAACGAATATCATATGTCAAGCAAAACATAAGACTACAACCGCACAAAAAAAAAAGTAATTTAACGTCCAGGATCACTACAAGTGAACTAACGAAAAATGAAAAATATGAGATCCCATCGAACAATGAAAATAATGGTTGCCCGTATATACACAAATACGAAGTCGGACAACAGATACTTATAAAAAACCACCAACAGTCAAATGCAGAACACGGGGAAGTAAGGAAACTGTTCAACCTTTTCAACGGGCCGTACGAGGTAGTAGAAATAATAAGCCAGAATACATTAGTAATACGAGACCCGACAACGGACAAACAACAGCTGACAAACATCTCTGAAATTCGTCCGTATTACAGACCAAACAATTGCCAACAATAAATATCATGTATAGGATTGGTCAGTCGGATGGACCAATCAAAACGCACACAACGGCACGAAACAAAATATATAAATCAGCAAAGTCACAATCAAATCATCATTCATTAAGTTAATACAGCTGCATACAAAGCGGCACACACACGCACACATTTGTTCCGCACGAATGAAAATTTGTGCTGAGTGATTCCCACCCCAGCACAAATCTGGGGGGGGTATTGTTACGGAACAAACACCCACCAAGTAAAACGATTGAAAAAAAGGACACGATATGACGAGTGAAAATCACACATGATAGATAGGAATGTCCGTTCAACGGTGTGATTTTCACTCGTCTAAAACATATTACGCGAACCAATCAACGATGGACTAGATTGTCGAAAAGGGTATAAATACCGGACACTCTCGACAATCTAGTCAGATGGATGAACTGAGAATACTACAATGGAACTGCAATGGTATAACAAACAAAACTTACGAACTTGCAGAATTCACTCGGAAAAACAAAATTGACATCATACTACTCGGGGAAACCCGCCTAAACAAAACAGCCCCTCTCAAATTACCAAACTACTACACATATCGAACAGACCGTCCACCCAAACCTGAGTGCCCCTCATCTGGTGGCACAGCAATACTAGTAAAAAATAACATAATTCATGAAGAAATCATCATTAAAACAAAACTAGACTCCACCACTATCGCCATGGCAATAGGCGCAAAAACCGTACGTGTATCGGCAGTATATAAAAGTCCAGGAGATAAGATTGAAATCAAAGACATCGATGCCCTAACCAATGGTACCGAATCCTTTATTATAGCAGGCGACTTAAACGCAAAACACCCATCATGGCACAGCAGACGAACAAACCAGACGGGGAAAATTCTACTGGACCATATGGAAAGGAACGGTCAATACACCATTTGCGCTCCAGATTCACCAACCCATTTTCCATTTATACCACACCACAACGCTGATGTACTGGATATTACACTAACAAACCTGCAACAAGATATGACAATATCAAATTTCAACGATCTCTCTTCAGATCACAACCCAATCCTAATTACTATCAACAAATCACCTAAAACAAACACACCTCCTCTAGCAAATCGTAGAATAAACTGGAAGAAGTTTAAGGCTGAAATGACAATGCACCCACTCAAACACCAAGCCATCACTAATCCAAAAGAGATTGAAGACAATATCGAGAAACTAACAAAATCCATACAAAAAGCTCTTTCAAACAATTCCTCCTTATTAAATCAACCAAACAGGACACCCATCTCACCGGAAATATTATTAGAAATAGAAACTAAACGCATCCTAAGGAAACGGTGGCAACAAACCCATGACCCAACATACAAGAAAATGTACAACGCACAAATCAACTATGTTAAAAAACTATTACAGACCCACAGGCAAGAAGAATGGGATACCTTTACTCAGACTTTAAATTTCGAAGACAAATCAATTTATAAGCTAAACCGCAGGTTACTACGGAAAAAACCGGCATGCGCTCCACTGAAAACAACAAGTGGAATACGTATCTTTGACGAAAAACTGAAAGCTGAACTTTTTGCGGACACGATGAGTACTCAATTTTCAAATAATCCAGGTCCTCCAAACAAAGAAGTGGAACACTCCATCCAAATAATCAACGACGACCAAACACCAAACAACGACTATATCACTCCAAATGAAGTCCTAGATATCATCAAGAAACTACCAAAAGCCAAAGCTCCAGGCATGGATCAAATAACCAATACCACCCTTAAAAACTTGCCCAGCTCATCAATTATAACTCTTGCCAGAATATACACTGCATGTCTAAGATACTCATACTTTCCGAAATACTGGAAAACCGCAGCTGTAATTATGATTCCTAAACCAGGAAAACTCCACTCGGCTCCAGAAAACTATCGTCCAATATCGTTACTCAATACAATGTCAAAAATTCTCGAAAAATTAATCTTGTTCCGACTGAAAAAATATATTGAACCTCGTCCAGAACAACATGCCTTCAGAACAGGACACTCCACCACACTACAACTAACAAAACTAATTGACGACCTATCTGTCAGCCAAGGCCGAAAACAGCGTACTGCAGCACTATTCTTAGATATGGAAAAAGCATTCGACAGGGTATGGCACAACGGTCTTATACACAAACTCCTCGGTACGAGAACACCCATTAACTTGGTAAAACTCATCAAATCATTCCTGACCAATAGACAATTCTTTATCAAGATATCCCACCACCAGTCAACAACAAGGCAAATCGAAGCAGGCGTTCCGCAGGGCTCATGCTTATCCCCACTATTGTATACCGTGTTCATCAACGACCTACCTTCCGAACCACAGGTATCAACATCTCTGTTTGCGGATGACACTATGTTTCACACTAGCAACAAAAACGCTACCTACGCTATACTAAGACTACAACGGCAAATAAACATAACAACGAGATGGCTCACTCAGTGGAGATTACGACTAAATGTTTCCAAAACAGTTGCAATTCTCTTTGGAACGAAAGCAACAACTAAATTAAAGAAAATTACGATCCACAACACGGAAATCAACTGGTCAAGAGATGCAAAATATTTAGGAGTAACATTAAACAAGTCCCTAAGTCTCCACAATCATGTTGAGGACATAATTAACAAGGCCAAACGATCAAGAGCGGCACTCTATCCGCTGCTAAATAGCAAAAGCCATATCCCAATTAATGCAAGACTATCTCTATTTAAAATATATATAAGGCCCATCCTCCTCTACGCCGCACCTGCATGGGGGCCTAAAATTAGTAGGTCAAACTGGAAGAAGATCGAAGCCGTGCAAAACGTAGGACTAAGATCAATAACAGCCATTCCACCATACCAGTCAAACAAATCCTTACTCGCAATAACTAAAATCCCGTCAATAGAGGAAGATGCCAGGAAAGCCACTACGATAATGTTTAATAAAAACACAAGATCCCTCTACCCACACATTCAAAAATTAGGAGTACCAGACCCAGAAGACCCTATATGTAAATCAAGACCTTTCTACTTCAAAAAATAACACCTAAATAAACAAGCCAAAACTCCGAGAATTACATCATACAGGAAGACAAAGACATAAGTCTGGTACTTCCCATTAGGCCACAGGCCGTCACCCATAGCAATAGCAATAATCTAGTCAGTCCACTTCAATCCTTCAAACTATCAACATCTCCAAGAAACGTTCCGATAGCAAGAAGACCAGGACCAGAAATCGACCGCCGAAGACCGACGACAACGCCGCTCCACGGCTACCAGCGCCGTTCGACCGCAGACCACCGCCGTTCCCGATTGCGTATATCATCATACCGACGCATACCGACCACGACGCCGCTCCACGGCTACCAGCGCCATTCGACCGCAGACCACCGCCGTTCCCGATTGCGTATATCATCATACCGACGCATATCGACAACGACGCCGCTCCACGGCTGTAAACGTCATTCAACGGCCGAACAATAACGACCCGTCGACCACCTATCTACGGGCGCAAAGATCGGTCGATCAACAACGCCATCATCGTCAGGACCAACCGACCCCGTGACTGCCGCTCAACGGGGAGAGACCAGTGTCAGTGTACTCTTGCCGTGACGAGGCCGCCCGACCGCCACTCAACCACCCCAGCCTACGGGATCACCGGATAGGCCGACCACTCACGGCGTGACAACATTAAAAGGCCCTTTTCAGGGCCACCACGACCCCAACCTCGGCACTTAATTAAGTTATCCGACCCAAGTCTGGTTCGTCGTCGGGGTGCCGCTTGACTTAAGTCTGCACCGACGACGGCCGGCTTCCTAGCCGATCATATTGTATAACTTATATAAATCGTTATAAAAACACTTGTGAAGATAGGGTCCGACAATTGTCCGACCACAATACCCAAGCGCCTCCGATTGTGCCGACTCACTTATTTAAGTCCGGTCGGCACAAATCGACGTTTTACTTGTCCCAACATTGTAAATATAAATTATAATTTAACCTAGCAATAGAAAAACTTGATTATCGAGCACACAATTGTTATTTTATTTACGACACGGGTCGTCCAATCGGACGCACCGTTTCAAAATATTATCGATTCGCTCAAAAATTACATTATTAAATAAATGCCATAACATTAAATTAATAAATATACACTTTTTAATTATAATTTGTTTTTAAATTAATAGCTATTCGTTTCCGTTTGCGCAAGCAGTTCGTGGAAAATGTGACATTTTTTTTTCAATAAAAAATATGGTATGCCTACTTTTAATAAGTTAGTGCTCATAGTAGGTACCTATACTATGAATAATATCCACGGAGAACAATTTTAAAATTATTTTCCAATAGGGGCTTTTACCTGATTTCGATCAATATACTTACCTATATTATATAATAGACAATATTTGTTCTATCGAGTATATTAAAATATAATGAATAGACGTAATACTTACTATTTTATATTCTGTTACGAACCGTATTGAGTTTGTTATCCTCTTGTGACATTTTACCGATCGATAAAGTACCGGCGAATATTACGATGTTCGTACATTTAAACACAAAAATGATTGCCGTTTGAACTGCAGCATATAATATAATTATTATAATACTCGTGTAAAAGTGTTATATCGTTATGGAATACGATAAAAGTATAAAGTTTGAACTGCGTTTGATATACGTAATTATTACAGGCAGTTCGTTGCGCAATATCTTACCTAATATAAAAACGAATGGTTGCGCCCGCGAATTTTTATCAACAAGTGTTTTTATATGCATGTGTGTATATATACCATGTGCTTATGATTAATAAATAATTATAATTATATTACACTGTACATGTAGGTCTTTAAGATAAGGAACATTTTCCGTCCTGTGCTCGCACACATTTAACGACTCTTTTGTATTCAACACTGTTATTAGGTACCTATTCTTACTCATTTATATTATGATGGGGCTACATACGAACTGAGTCCCGACAAAACCTTTTACAATGAATCCGACTTCGGGCTAATTTTAATTTTTAGGTACATGCTAGCTGTTTCGCATTAAATGTTGAGAATAATACTAATTGAGTCCCGCCAAACCTTAAAAGAAAAACATTTTCCTTCAAATTGCTTCAAGCTTAAGACTTGGTTAGACTATCATTGGGATGAGGATTTATTGTAAAGTCAGGTACCTACTTATATGGTAAAAAAAATGTTTGGTGGAAGTAAACTGTGTTATTAATTCAATTAAGACAATAAAGTATAAACTAATTTATGTCTTATATCGATAAAAACTTAGGCGATAAACACTATTTATGTATTCAAATCTTGATATTTGTTTTGTTTGTATAACAATTGCGTTTTTTTTCTTCAATTTTGTTATTTTTAGTTACCTATAATGATATAATTTCTTTTGGTTAAGTTGGTTTAATTCAGTGTAAGAGAAATGCACAATATAAGTATAATATAACACATACAAAACAAAAATAAATCTACGGACTCAATTGATATATTTTATTTTTTCCAAATGCGGACTCAATTAGTATATCTTTTGTTTTAAAATCACGGACACAATTGGTATTTGTTTCTTTTATACTGGGACTCAATTAGCTTATTTTTTTCCTGGCTCTGCGTTCAGGTATGGGAATCAATTAGTATGCACTGATATATATATATATATATATATATATATATATTATATATGTATGTAGTTGTCTAACATAGTTTTAGTAAACTATTTTGTTGAGTAAATAATAACGATTTTGTCGTAATTAAATAGTTAATAAGTGTGATGCGCAATAATATTTTCTGGAGCAAATATGACCCCTCTAAAATAAAAAAAAAAATGTTCGCATTTAAGCCCACACACGATGTTGATCTAACCGTAATGCCTGAATGGATATTATTTTAATAATAATCATTATATCTGATTTGTTAGCAGTTTAATTATATTTCCATCATTTTTTCCTCGTGTACTCAGCTTGAGTATAATGAGCCAATACAAATGTGTATAATATGTAAACACGTTGATTTCGTAACAACAGTCAGCAATGAATTATACATTTTACTTTAATTATCGCGCTATTAAGTTTTAATGTTTATCCAATAAACAAACGAATACATATTATTTAGGTTAGGAAAACTGAAGTTAATGTGTTCTTTTATAATACCCCTCCCCCCAAGCCCAACCCCCTAAAAGCTTTATTTAGTACGTATTCGTAATTATAGTATCATCATTAACCTATTTTTTTGTTGATTTGACATTATACATTATAATAAAGTTCAAATAATTAATTTAAAAAAATAGTTTATTATATAATATGCTAATACTGGAAATAAATCATATATAGTTTTAAACAAGGCTGGGCATTAACGAGTTAATAAGTTAAAAGTTAATTTTAACTTATTAACTTAACTTACTAGTTCTTTGTTTTAATTAACTTAACTTAACTTAACTCATTTATAACTGCGTTAACTTAAAATCAACTTCTACTTTTTTAATATTACCACTTAAGTTAATTTTGAATTTTCGTTTTTATCTAGAATATATTTAAGTCTATAACGGTTCGTCGATTTAAAATTCGTAGAATATTAGAAAATATTGTTGAAAAAAAAAGAAGATATTTTCGTAATAATTTTTTTTTTTTATTAACTTAACTTATTAATTGAAGTTAAGTTAACACAATTTAATAACTTAACTTTAAACTTAATTGATGTATTAAAAATTTATATTAACTTAACTTCGAATTTAATTGAACAAAAAATATTTAACTTAACTTAACTGAGTTAAAAAAAATCATTAACTTGCCCAGCCTTGGTTTTAAATGACTTACCTCGTACAATATCATTGATATCATGTATAATTCCTAGTCCTTTTATAACATTTTAAATTTTAACAAATAGGTACAATTTAATACAAGTAGGTTAAGCAAATAGTTATGTATTAAATCATAATATTATATATTACGTACGTCATATGATTTGATCTTTCACGTTTTCTTTTTATATATTTGTGTACTTTATATTATACAATATAATTCTAGGTTAATGCTCATCTCTTATACATTCTTGTTAAGGTATAGTGGTATACCTTATCACTTAACAATTTAATCGAATTAACAATACGGTTTAAAGGATATTTTTAGGATACCAATAAAATATATTATGTTATTTTATATTATATGCATAGAAGTGAAGATTATAGTTAATTTATTCATATTTTATACTTATCATTATAGAAACGCTAATAATTATGACAAACGACTGTTTAAAATTATTTTTAATGGATAATATTGAATTATAACCTAATTATTAAGATACCTAAAAAAATGTATTAAGTTACAATTTAATATAAATAACAAATAACAACATTGAAATATTGTATTAAATCCAAATCCATTATTGTACAGCGTGACACAATGTTGTATTTTAATTTGTTTATAATCTTTTATAATCTTGTTTAATTACGTAACTTAGTAATGACTAAAATATACTAACTATAGCTCGGTAGCTTAGATAGCAAGAATTACTAAAAATGTATTTCGAAAATATATATCCGGTTCAAGGAACTCCAGGTAGTGGCTATAAATAATTTGATTGATGTGAGTTTGTCATTTGAATTTTTTTGATAGTGATGAATATTATTTAAAAAAATAGAATCTAACTTGTCCATTTTCGATTATAATTTATAATAATAATATATTCATACGATTATAATATTATGTACACATAAGTGTGTGACATATGTTTTATAAAACCAATTTTCAAAATCATTAGTTTATTTTTTTCATAACAATAACACCCCATTGCTATTGTTGTAAAATATATCTGGTCATTGTCATCGAATTGCGGTTAGCAAACGTCCGAGACCGGTCCCGATCAAAGAAACACGTTATTCTGTGCACATTTAGCAAATTTCATTGAAGTTTATGATATTCTTGTGGTATAAGACTTTAACTTACGAGAAACGAACTGTAAAAAGAAAAAGAAATCCAAGCATAAAAATGTTCCATTAGCATAATCGAAATATCGACGAAAAGTTATGACGTACGACTATGATGTATATTGACCATGATCTCCACACTCACCTACACACACACACACACACACACACACACACACACACACTCATGTGTATTGTGCACACATTGAATCACTATAATATAGTCTTCGTGACACACTAGTGGAAGCCCACATCCTGGTTTTTTGACATTACTGGCTGGACCTACAAAACCGTTCCAAGGTCATCGGCTTACTACCAGTAATTTTATTGTAATGATGAATATTGATTGCATAATATTATGGACAAGATTCCGTGTAGATCGAAAACCAGCGTTACCTATACATACTAATATAATCCTAACTCTAAATTCGATCGAGTAGTTTCTCAGTTATTAAAATGTCTATACTAATGATAATACTCATAATAGATGATAATAGTATAAGATAGATTTAACATTGAATATTCGGATCTATTTAATACAAGTATTTATTATATTTTAGGACCATTTTTACAAATGATAAATGTTGATAGATTAATAATATTAATTGCTAAACATTTTCAAATCACCATGGCCACATATTTTCCAAGTTCATTATCATGGGTACCTATGATCCTTAATACTCAAAGGTAAATAACTGAAAAGCAATTACCCGTTTCCACTAAAATTTAAAAATCTCAACTAAAAAAATACTCGTTCGAATTTTGATTTTAACACTGCTATATTTTCAGAAAATTAACCGCCGAACAATTACAGGTACAGTAGAAAAGGAGGCTTATCATTAGAAAAATACAAGTTTGTATTTCCACAGGACACTCCTTAATAGCATTAAAATATCAAGAACTTTAAAATAGCATAATTAAAAATGCCAAAAATCAGATTTTGAATAACTGCAGTATTGACGATAAAAAGGGTGTGAGCATGCTTGGAGAAATCACCCTGTATATAGTGGTCATCCTGTGATGATGTGTCATATGAGGTCGGCGTACGGACAGAATTTCTCGAACCCATTTCTGAGACGAACCGTAACCTAACCTAACCTACTTACGCATTATATACGTAGGTATTGTGTTTCATTAAATATTTTCCATATTCGTCAACCGCACACACCGAATATCGTGGCAATTTTATATTGTCCTACAGCATATTATAATAATATAGGGACATTACTTACCGCGGTGGTGCAAAAATGCTTGCAAGTCGGCGATAAATATTTTTCGAGACGACGACGACGACGACAACGACGACGATAGCGGTTTATTCGTATACGTAATGCTCGTACGACTAACATGTCGAGCGTTAGTTCGACGGCGTACAGAAATACATTTTAAAATCGTAGGATTATCGTCAATGCTATTACGTATAAAACTATGTGCATATTATAATAATAATCGTACGATGTATATAAGCGGGCCCGCGTTAGTGAGCGTGCGTGGTTTTTCGAGTGTTTTTATTATTATTTTTTTATGGCAATAAGACGGTAAAAAAACCACGACGAGTTTTGTGAAGACGCCCACGGGCTGAATAACATGTGTGTAAGGCGAATGTCTATTATACAGAGGTACACCGTGCCAGAGATTTAATAATATGATCAAGCATATAGAGGTACCCCGCTCTAGCGATTTAATGATATGATTACGCTAAAATTGGACCAAACGATAGTTGGATTGCATACCTACACCTATCGAAGGCGATAATCGGAACATAATCGCATAATATTCGATCGGTATGTAAGTCGTTTTCTTCCTTCCGAGCCGCTGCTTTCTAAGATCCATACAATATATTATTATCGTTGTAACAGTATGTGTTACGGGCAAAAGTAAATGGGGAATCTTCGGGACACTGAAATGTCCTGTTTTCCGGAGGAGACCGAGAATTAACGAAAAAAAAAATTGCAAGGCATCTGGAACTGAGTACCAGAAATTACTGGGCTATAGTAAAATCAGATGGCTCGTACTAATGCCTTCATTTGAAATAGTTTTGCGGTTCCACCACTCAAAGATTATTTCAAAAGTGTCCAACAAGAGTGTCCAAATTCCGAGTTATAGCTTTTTGGTCATGTGAAAAATATACGACTACATTTGTGGTCAATATAAGACTACACTACATTTGTGTGGTAATGGGATATCCACAGTTTTAAAATCTTCTTATGGTAATGGGCGACACCAAAATTTGAATACTTTATTACACAAGACCATCCCTTGACCTCCAAACGTGCTTTATAGGCTCATCACGTCACTTAGAAGAGCCCTAGATTAGTTTTAGATTCTGAGCGTAGCGATTGAATGTATTTTATTTATATATAATGTTTTTTTTTTTAATTTTTTCATTTTTTCATTTCAATTTAATTCTTTCGGGGTAGTAAGAATGCTCCGATTTTGGATATTAACATATTTTATATTAGAAAAGTGAATGCTAAACATTTTCACAAAATATTTATATTAACATTTACCATACATGGTAAAATGTTCAAACCATTTTGACTCTTTTTGAGATGTTTATATTTTATAAACATAATTTACTTTTCAAATTTTGTAAATTATTTTTCAATTTGAAATTCATTAAAGTTTTTCTTTTCATAGCTAACATTAGACACTTTAACAGAAGATTCCCAATAAGGTTTTCTACCACTATATAAAAATAAAAAGATCACCGGAGAGTTACGCAATTTATAGTCATGAAACATTTTCGCTTTTTCTTAATTATTTTAAATTGTTAAATTAGATTATTTAAACAAGGATTATAGGAGACAAACCGAATCCGCTTAGAATCGTTTTTCGTATACAATGATTTATCATTGAATTCAAATATAACACATCCATTACAATGGCATGCTTGATAACTCAATTACTGTACAGCAGAGCGGTACCCACTTGTCCACCTCTTTTGTAAATTAATTTAAGTAATTATAGTTTTTTTGTAAGCTCAGTCTTAAAATTTTACACATGTTATTTTGTTAGCCGTTTCTAAATAGTAAGTTACGTAGTAGTACGTATATAATACTTATATAAATAGTACTAATTATTGTTTGTTATCCTACCACCTGTAGTTTTATACAAATTGTATACACCGTTTACATGGATATAGCACAAAACACGGACTAATTTAGACTCTAGATAATATATTCAATTGATTTGACAACATGATATAAATACGATAAATAATAATTATTTTATCAACCATCGTAATAAAGTCATATTATTTTCATTATTGTTAGTCATTATATTGTTTTGCACAAATTATGTTGGCCACAACTCACAACTGGGCTATTTTTCCGGGAAAAATCCGAAGTGCCATGTGTTCCCTAAGTACCGTGGGCAGTTCACGTTTTCTTCACGCATTTCTATGGTTCTTAACAATTTTGAATTTTTCCCCCAGTGTAATATAATAGTATTATGTATACTGCAGGCTGCGGCCGGAGCCAAAACATTTTTCGAATTTTGTCAGAACACAGTAGTTATAAATTGTAGGTGTCTTGCACAACAGGTAACTAATGATTGTCGTATGCGGTATAGATTGTCCTGCACTGGGTAAATGCCGATTATTATGCATTTGGTGCAGGTGTGTAGTGAATTTACTAAAACATAATATTAAGATCAAACCTATATTTTGAGTCGTTGACATGACATTAACGCAACATTATTTGGTGTTACACTATACTTGTTGTTATATCGTATTGGAAATTAATGTACAAGTGCAATTATAATCATATTATAATCCCGGTGTTTATGAACCATAAGCGCAAATCCATTAACTTTTCTGGGGAGTGGCTAACATTTTTAACATCTATGAGAGGGGGGGGGGGTTCGATCCCACACAACTAAGAAACTGTATAATTTTTTTTAAACAATATGGATAGGACTATAATAGGAAGTAACCTACCTATAGTCAGCGGATGACGTAGGTCGTAGCCGAATTGTCTTGCCGCATATTATTCGACCATTTTCATCTTAATGATTTCACCGTCAGGCTTACCATACGTCCGGTTGATAACGATAAAACCAAAAAAAATAACAATAATTAATTAGTAAGATATAGGTGGTATGTAAGTATGTACCAATTACTATAGGTAGTACCTGTTACTACCTGTAATCTGTGCAATTAGCGGTACCATTTTATGTCTGTCTGACATTAGTATATATAGGTACTTTTGGTTCTGCGCGCCGCATAAACTAATAACAGCTGTTTAGTCCCCATAACTCGAAACACTTGACAACTTGTTACTTTTTTATTCCCCTGGTCTTAAGTTAGGAAGGTTAGGGGTTTGTAAGGTATCTCGAAAAATATTTAATATCTCGAAGCGATTTTTTATCTCGCTTCAACTTCGACTTTCGAGTTATCGTGACTCGTATGTATATATATATATTATTATATTATACCAGTTACACTATCGTGATATGCATTAGATGTGTTAATAATGTTATCATTATTATTTATAGTATTAATAATTGTATCACTTATGAAGCACTACAGCACTTATAACACCGAAATACATTTTGCGTTCAGCATCAAGCTATAAATTATGTAGGTTATGCATTTTGTTTATTTAGAGATCCTTATTTTTTATTAGAGCCTCAACAACTAAGGTTATTGGCTTACGATATTAATATTACATTATGATACTTTAAGGCATTTTACTATATTACAATATGATTAGTTTAAGTATGTCAAAAGGTAGAGAAAAAAAACACAATATAAGAAAAAAAAAAAATAATCAATAGATAAGGTTGTACATTTTGGTTGTTTTTAGGAAAATTTTGATTTTGTTGGAGTTTTCATGATCGGGTCCAAGTGCTTCGTATGAGTGATCCGGTATATTTAAGGATGTTCTGGTATCAGCATAATTGAGACAGCGTAGAAGGATGTGTTTAACGGTTAGAGCTTTCCCACAGGTTATGCATTGAACAGGATCTTCGAGTCTCACGAGGATGCAATGTGTTAGCCAGGTGCTCGTTAATTACGATTTCGTGACGTCTTTTGGTAAGGAATGTTATTGGCCAAGGGTTAATAGAAAGTTTGATTTCGTTGAGTTCTGTTTGTGACGATGATGCCACTCAGAGAACAAATTTGGACGGAGGAGGGTTCAGGAGAGTTTATGGCTCTTTTTGAGTAGATGTCTGATGTCTCGTCGCCAGGGATTCCAACATGACTAGGAATCCGTTTATAGTTTTGTTCATCGATATTGAATGTGTTATAGTGTTTTTAATTTTTAAAACGACCAACTGAAGTAGGTTAGGATGGGACATAGGAAGGTATGAATAATATCGTTCACGCATAAAGGTATAGGTACTGTTTCAAAAATTGTCGGAAAATTTAATTATTAAAATGATACCTGATATGCCTAATCCTCGGAATGGAAAACTAATGGTATCATGTACGTATCAACGGTATCATGTAACATTACTGACATTCTGTATAATACGTATAATATTTTTTATTACTTTTGGCTATTATTCAACGCGCTCAACCGGACACAATGTACAACAAGAAAACACCAGTAGATGTCGTTCTACATTATAGTTTTTACTCAATATTCAGCGCAATAATGTTCTGATTTAGGTGCTCGTTACAATAATAATAGTAATAAGTTATATTCAGTTTTTATCGTTAGAACACAATATGTACATTGTACGGGGTATCTGCATTCTTCATAATGTTATTACGTCTTATTATGCAGTGTTATCCTGAAGACCTGAACTATATTATGACTTTCGAGGCACGACATAATATTTTCTATTGTAATTAACGCCGAGCTGCATGCAGACAATATTCTGTTGCCAAATCTGAAACAAACACTTTGAGTAACGTATACAAAAATACCACTGAGAGCTTACACTGCAATATAAACGTGTCTGTCACATTATCACTTGGAAGATGTCAACGATGGGAAGAGCAAATAGTGACCGAAATAGATTTTAATGATTAGGTAGCAGGGCTCGAACTTTAACAATATATGCTAATGTCGCGTTGCACAAACAATCACTAAATATATTTTAACTTGTGCGCTAATGGACGTAATGGTATAATATGACTCGGGTGGTCACGAATGGTCCAATTAAATTTTAGCGAACCATCAAATTTTTTATGCAACTACTATAGTTCCCATAGGCATAAATATGGTAGTCGAAAAAAAATACCACGCAAATGACATACAATAGTAATGTATATTTTATAAATGCAATATTTAAATTTTGTTTAAACATGTACAATGTACATACTATTATTTAACTATTATACCATAATATTCTTCACCACCTTTGATTGAAATCATAATCTCCATAGACACGATTAATTAAATAATATTTAATACAAAAAGGAGGACATTTTGTAACTGTTATCATACTGCAGAATGTATCAAATGTCACCGGGTGCATGTTCTGCAGAATATTTCATTTGAATTCAATGATAAATCGCATTGCATGTAAAAACCAATTCTGAACGGAGACAGACCGTCAGCGTATAGTACTAAGTAGATTTAATTATATATTTATATTGCTACTGTACTAATTTATTTTACTATTAATACTTTACACTTCACACTGTAAAACTGGTAAGTTGTTTTAATTTTTACCGAAAACGTTGCATTTATTTCAAAATATGATATTTTATTCTATAATAATTAAATATTATTAATAATATTAAACAGGGTGATTTAAAAAGCGTGCTGACCCTTTTTTCACAATATTATTCAGTTATTATTAAAAAGTAATTTTTGAGATTTTTTTACTGCCTACTTAAGGAGTGCCCTGTGGAAATACAAACTTCTATTTTTCAACTGTAAATTATATAGCCAAATATTTTTCTGAACATTTTAATATATTAAAGACAAAATTCAAACGAGTAAATTTTTGAGTTATTCAACTATGTGTACTAATTATAATATTTCGGTGGTAATTGTTTTGGAAGATATGATATCTATGGTGAGCAGAAAATCTTAGAAATTAAAATTAATCAATACACATTTATAATTTGTAAAGCTTACGGACCTTTGAGTAACAATTCGAAATCTTGTCTTCGAGTTATACACAACACGTTCTGTCTCGTTGACCCTCGTAATAAAATGAGCAAGGCGTCGTAGATAGGCCACCAGAAGAACACGACTGATTTAATAATTGGATTCATCTCTTATTTTTATTATGCTTTCACTCATATTAATAACGATATTTCATCAGTATTATTGAGATATTATTATTTTTATTTAATAATAATTTTAGGGTTAGCCCATCATAGTAAGACGTTATAAGCCATCATAATATTACTATAGCTTTAGAACTTTTCCAAAAGATCCAATTTTTCTTATTTAGTTTTATACTTCTCTATTTTTGGTAGGTTGGTATAACTATCATGATTCATCGCAGGTTAAAGTAATAATTTTGATTTGTTATTTATAGTTACGTTATCGTATAATCATATTTTAATGTTTTCTGATATGATATATTATAAAAGTATATTATAATATAATAATAATTATTAAACAAACAGTTAGTAATTACTCAGAAGGCTATTTATTTTAAAGTAATTTTTATTTTTATTTGTGACTGTTGTTTTTTGTTAATGT
Organism: Macrosiphum euphorbiae; assembly: GCA_949089665.1. Classification (NCBI taxonomy): domain Eukaryota; kingdom Metazoa; phylum Arthropoda; class Insecta; order Hemiptera; family Aphididae; genus Macrosiphum; species Macrosiphum euphorbiae. The sequence continues at coordinate 32,095,896 of CARXXK010000001.1, forward strand.
AATACTAAGAAATAAATAAATCCATCGACAAAAATCGGAGCCGACCTAACGACCGAGTTTTGTCACTCAACTTTTCTTTGAATTATTTTAGATTCTTAGTGAAGTAATTTCTGTTTTTCGCCATTGTGTTTTAATGCGTTTTAACAAATTATTATTTTTCGGCGAAAAGCTCTTTTTTAGTTAAGACTTTTATTACAAAAGTAAATTATTCGACTGCTTTATACGATATTTCTTTGGCTTTTCATCATTATTATTTGAAACATTTTGTTAGATTTTTTTAAGATCAAATTGTATTATAATAAAATAACAATGAAATCAGCGTGTCGTAAAGGATACTTTGAAAATTATTTAAAATACTAACATAGCAAAATAAGTTAGTACTGTTTTGGCCGATGTATTTCAAAAAATAATAATCGGATACTTTTAATGGTAGGTACCTCTATCATATAAATATTATAATATGATATAATAGTACCTTTATTGTTCGTTTTAAATAAATTATTATTGATACTCTTTGGTAATGTTTTTTGTTCGAAATGTTTATCCATCATCTTTACCTACATATAACTAATAATAATTATTATATTTTGCCATTTCAACATTGAAACAATAAAATGGCAATATACGTTATTACGTTGCTTTTGATGACTTTGCATGACGTTTGGTTTTTGACTTTTTGTCATTTGCATTAATTTTATCGTTTTGATGCTATAATGTTATAGGTATGTCTATACCTACAGGGATAATGATAATAATAATAATAATAAAAATAGATTATAACAGCTGAGAGTTTAGTATATAATATATAAATATATGTTAATATGTCATACAACTTCACTGTATATAACCACTACTAATAATAATGGTGTAATATACAGATGTGCAGTGCCGTGTCAGAAGATTATCGCTAATAGCCCATAAAGGCTGTAGGAATATTGCCATCGTCCTCCCACACATAATAGCGATGACAATAAAATCGCAATTGTTATTCGTGCGGAGCGAGGCGTGAATAAAATTATGCCAAACATGATCGTCAAGTTTGCCCGGCTGTGAAGAATTAAAACATATATACCTATTACACCGTCATCCTACTTTGCAAATGTCCAACATTTACTCGATTGTCGCTGTCGTACACATACACACTTGTAAGAGAACAACAATATTATAATGTACGTGGTACACGTGTAAACACACAAATTAATAATATAAAACAAGTTAGGAAAGCTCATTAATTATAAATTCACGGTTTCCAAACGTAGGTATTTTAATACAATAAATTACAATTTCATATTATTATAGTATACGGTTTAAAAAAAATTACGATCTGGTAGCCTTTATATTTAGGTACCTATTTTTTTAATATTGGTTACTATGAATCCGTATTAAATACTATCAATACTCACATTTTGATATAATATTTTAATACTGGCTAACGGCTTTAGAATGTATTTACTTCGAATAGAACTGTTATAAATTAATCTCAACACAAACATCGTAACTATTTTACACTGGTAACTAACGGACGGACGGACACAACGTTGATGTATAAATAGGTTATGTTTAGATAACTAAGACTCTAAAAAAGTTTGATTTATAATAAAAATTTCTCATCCGATCGATCACATATAATATTAAATATTGTTATAAATTCTACACAATATTTAACGATAAATTCATTAAAATAATTTCAAGAGATGAAAATTGTTCACTTTATTATTAACTCTGTTAAAAATAAAAGGTTGGTAACTATATACCATACATTGTATTTAGAAAAAAAAACAGGAAGTACATTATCCCTATAGTAAGCTACAATAGTTTAAAAAAAACATTATATTAGCTTAAGTGTTAAGATTATAATAACATACAATCGATATTATAACATCATAAAATTATCAAATCACACTAATAATTATATTAATAAGGAAATATTCAAAGTTTTTCTGTACAGACCCATTTCACAAACTATATTTTATGCTAGACCTTATATTAATAACAATCTATATGATGCATATTAATATACCTATCTATAATTAATGTTGTAATTTGTAGCTTATATAGTTGCTTACATGCTTTTAGATGAATTATAGATTATTTTAAATTTGAACAATATAATATGACTTGTCTAAGCAACCATTTTTTCAGAGTGCTTTGAGTTAATTATTTTTATTAAGTCATGGTAAGTGTAATTTTCCTTAAAACGTCAATGAAACAAATAAGATTTGTGGTGATTTTAAGTACAATTGCATTAATACGTAGCTATAAAATTGCCAACTGACTTTATTCATAATATGTATTTGTACAATGCGCCAATACTGCAATATTATATGATAATGATTTCCTTGGCATCAAGTTCTTTCAAAATTTCCAACAAATAGCCAATAATTATATTTTATTTCCACAATGTATTTTCATTTAAATCATTGGGTTCGGGAATCAAAATTATGCATGGTTGTGCTATATATTAGAATATTGAATTAATAATTACAATTTGTTAAATATTTTAGCCTATACAATTGCCAATAAGGGCCACCAAAATACGTCTTAATGAAATTAATATTGAACACCATACAAGACGTATTCAACTGCAGATTGTTGATCTCGGTACATGGTTTTATTAAGTCGTATTGCTATTGGCTATATTATAACGTTTCAGATAACTGCGTTGTAGTAGTCGTAGTGCTGTTTAATGTTGGGGTCTTCTCGAAATAATTATGTACTCATTTTGCTCTATATAAAACCAACGTAAACATAAAATATTTATTGAAATGTTCTCACCGTCCGCGTTGGTCCGAACGCATTCTCTCTCACACACACACACACACACACACACACACACACACACACACACACACACACACACACACACACACACACACACACACACACACGCTCGCATATGTAGAGCAGTGCCCTGACCCCCCCCCACCGACACCGAGGTTCGCATATTATTTTAAACTCTGAGTATTTTGATCGTCGTCCAAAACACCAATCTGCCGTTTGCTCATCATTTTGGACCATTCCCATTCGTATTGCCAGTACACGAAAAATAATTGACGCGGTGGTGTAAATCGCGCCCGTTGTAATTTCTGTTAGACCGGCCGATAGGCATCGCCTTCTGTTTTAATGTCTTTGTGCAACATCGTAGCACTGCGTAAGTAAAACCGCGTTTTCGGGTCGTTTCTATACTGTAATGGTGGAGGTACACTGCAGCGTACCTGCACCTGCGACAGTCAAATAATACGATTATTTTCGTCTTATAATTGTTCATAATCGCCCGTCCGAAAAATGTATTCATCTCTCAAATTTTACAGGTTGGGACAAGATGAGCAGCAATGGTGTGACTGAAGACGACGATTTTGCTGATTATCCGTTTCGTGAGTATAACAGCTATGCAATGTTACGCAAAGATAATGTTACATTGTTGGGGTAACATCGTATATATAACGCTATAAGCTATATGCGCCTCACTGTCTGTTGAACTAATAAAGTTTGCTATGGTCAGCTTTCAACCATTCCTAATTGGCTTTAGCTAACTTTGCTTTATGACCCTAACTGTTGGTCGGAGAGTTCTAAAGCACATGGAACTTTGTCTGAAGCGTGCCAAAATCCATTAGAAATAAGAACAAAACATATTTGTTGAAGTCGAAAAAAAAAAGAATTTAAATCGTAAAAGTGATTTTATTATTCTATTAAATTGAACATGATATCCATTAATGTATTATTAAATTTCTTATAACTATACAAAGAATTTCGTTAAATATTTCTGGGTACGACTTAAATGTGAATATTATATTTTAATATTTAATCACTGTAGTTTTGTTTTACCTGTTGGTTGTTTTAGTAGTACCTACCTATGTATTAATTGATGGACATTATGGTAATTTGAAATGATCAAATCGTACGAACTCAAATTTCAGATTTCATTTTTCAATATTATTGTTATAATCTGAGTGGAGCGATGAATTATGGGCTTTACAATGATGCGGTATACTTACTTAATAAAAATACACAATATGCGAGTAGGTACCTACTATCGGCTTTAAGGTTTGATAATTGAATACCAAGTTTGTCATAAGTTACTCTTACAGAAACTTAAAAATCTTAATAATACATAATAATATGTTCAATTTTCTTTAAAGACAAATGAAGTTAAACATCGACAACATTGGATATTATTTAACATAAAACAATTTTAGTTATTTTGTTACGATTCAATAGTTATAAATTATAATAATTACTAGTGACTTGAAACTTTTGAATTTTGGCCACAACGTATATTACTATTTTTACTTTACACAATGCATTTAATTAATTTTATGCTATTTATACCATGAGTACCATAGTATTTCACTGCGTTCTACTGTAAATTGGTAAATTGGTTCTACCGTTCTTTGGTATTATATGAAATTATATTGTACAATATTTTTTTTTATTATTATTAAATAAAGCCTCGGCGACTATGGCTATTGGCTGAATTGAAATAACATGTGTTTACACTTAAATTTGATTACACTGAGAACAAATTACAAAAGAATAATTAAATTAGATTTAAAAATAAATGTTATCATGCATTTTAAGTTCTACGTGAGGATATGCCCATTAGACGTAGAGAGGGACTCGCCGCCCCGACAAAAACCGGATTTTTTGCCGTTTTACCTATAAACTAAAACAATTATTAATTAAATCAGGAAATTAATGAAATTAAAATGTTGAAAAGTCAATATTTTCAGAAAAATTAACTCTACAAAATGGCAATATTCAATATTTTTTTAACTTTTTTACCAAAACATAAAAAAAAAATAAAAAATTAGTTATTTGTAGTGTTTACCTCTGTGAGTCTTAATAAGAAAACAGAATTACGATATCTCTATTATTTCAGGAGATATCGCAATGAGTAAATCCTCACGGGACACTCTGTATATATAATATATATATATTTATATTTCTTTCGGTCATTGAGAACATACCGTCAAACAAATTCCTCTCCATCCATCCATCTCTATCTTCCGACGTTATTATCCATGGTACCTCCCAGCTTCGCCCGAGTGTAAAATATTTGTGTATCGCCTTACACTTACCCATTCCCGTCCATAATATCTTAGACTTTTTATGTATAGAACAATATATTTAAAATCTACACAAACATAGTATATTAAGTAAGTCTGATGACAAATTTTACAATGACTATTGAGATAAGAATAGAAAGGATCCCTGTGGTGCCACCTAACAAGTTTATGTTAATATTATTATGCTTTTAGCAGGTCCCTGGGCCATTAACCTTCTGGATATGAGAGTAGTAGAGGATAGTTTTGCTACTCTTATAGAATTTGATGTAATGAGATTTGGAAAGGTCGTTGAGTGTTCGTAGATTTAAGTCTTTGTGGAAATTGTTGTTGGTTACATATACCAATAGTGGCAGAGGTTATTAAACGAAATATATGAAACGATTGCAGGGTTTTGGTGTTTGTTTGGTGTCAAAGTTGGATTTCGTAGAGGTAGACCGGATGGATTATCGAATAAATTAAAAACAAATAATAATTATTATATAAAATAATAATTTTTGAAACAATTAATAACGTATACAATTGTAAAGCTGTTACTATCGCGACTATCGAAACAATAAATTCTGATTTATGAAAATATATTTATATTAATATAAAAACTTGTTGCCATGGTTCCAAAATAAAGATTGATAAGCAATATTATAAACGCGTGAGAAGGTTAAATAGTCGTTAAGTTTTCGGAAAGTTTCAAATTTCCTTAATTTTTCATTCCGTAAGAACCTACTTCTAAGTATTGGAAAACATAAAAAAAATATGAATATAAATCGGTCAAGTAGTTTCTGAGATTAGCTATTTCAAAGTATATAAGTAGTTAATAGTTATACTATATTACATTATATTATAATAATACAGAATAAGAGGGCTAGTATAAAATAATATAATAAAAGATAGTAAAAATATCACAAGAAATATACTATGTTGAAGGTTTGCTCTGCTCAAAATCGTTTTTTGAATGCAATGATTTATCGTTAAATTTACATAAGACACGTCATCCTTTCCACTTTCCAGTGACCTCATCAATGAAGATAAGGTACACTCGACGCAGAACAGCAGATCAACCACCTTGGTTTATTATTTTTTTTAAGATGTTTTATTTTATCCATTAAATACAAATATTATTAATATTAGGTAGTAAAATTATGAGTATAAATAAATATTAATGGTTGGTAAATCAATTTTTAGATTTCATTCATTATATATATTTTTTTTTAAAGGAAATAATAACCCACAGACGATGATGGATATTATTACAAATTCCAAGAAAATTATGAGCATATTTTTTATTTTTAACTTCTATAATAATCACGTATCCTGAAGTCTCCTTAGGCCACATCCCAATTCCATCTCCCCAATCGGTTAAGCACTAAGGCTAAACCATTGATCGTAGTTTCACCTGCATGCCACTCTATATTACAAAAAAGTCGGTTTCAATAATGTGAGTCTCCGCTTGACCAAAACTTTAATATCCAACAAACACACTTCAAATATAGTATAAACCCTTAATTACACCGATGTGGATTTATATGCCAACTCTGGGGAAATTCCAAAAAATCCAATCTCAATAAAATTTAAACTTTTCAAAATAAAATCCTTCCTACAATCACTTATTTATGCTTCACCATATATTTCTAATTTTACTTTACACACAGGCTGGCTTAAAAATTTAAACAGTTCATGCAGAAGCAATGACATTCTATAAACTATTTCACATAATAGACTTTCTTCCCGTTCCAATCCCCTAATATCAAATCTGGCCACTCGTATAATTGCTGGGAATCCTGCACAACGACTGAAAAAAAATGATATAGAGATCTTAAGAAGAAAAATCTTAAAGAATAAAATTAAATACTTATTTAATAATAAGATAAGAAAAGATAACAGTAAAGATAAGAGAAAGGAAAATTAAAAGGTAGTGTTCCTTGTGTGAAAAAATATAAAAAAAATATTCAAATTCATATTCATATTCTTATTGTGTCATAGGACACAGATTGTATATATCTTTTTTAATAATAAAAACAAAAAACTTCTAATAATAATTTCAATGATTCACTATTTGCTTGACATTGATTTTCACTTAAATTGTTTTAGTATAGTATATTATTATGTACTTTAGTACTTTGTATAATTGTACATGACGTGTTGATCTTATTATCTAAATAATTATACTAGTCAATAACCAATGTTAAACGACATTTCATTATTATTATTTATTTCATCTATTATAATATGAACATAGATATATACAACAACTAGAGGGCTGTCTTTATACTACAATTGTGACCAATGTTGAAATCGTCCGCCATTTATAAAGGAGGCAATGTTTACTGTCCACATTTATTTTACATTGATTTATATACATATATACTGTGATAATATTATTTTGTGAACATTGCCTGCTTTGTAAATGGCGGCCGACTTCGATGACAAGAAGAAGACGGCTATCTAGTTTTTGTATATATCTATGAATATGAATTATTTTTCCAACCAATAAATTTGTGTTAGAATATGTTGACATTTTTTTTTTCATCAAAATAGATTTTAGTGATTTTCATACTCAAACATATTAATTTAAAATTATGTATTTTAAGGTCACTACCGATACAAACATATTTCCATTATATTATTAATATTCTGACTTATTATTTTTATAGCATAACTAACTATTTTTCTAGCAAAAAGTAATTTCATGTTTAAGTGACTGTGGACATACAACTCAAAACGTTTCTATAACTTTGTAAATTATTTTTAATTAATATTTTTATGATTAGATAACATTCCATATCATAATTAATATAAATATTAAATAATATTTGATTATTAATTAGTTTAAATATAATGTATAAGTGTATGTACACTTTATACAGTATTGGCATGTAGGTTTACTTTATAAATACATATTATTCATTTTTAATGGTCTTATTGAATACTATGGAATATTTCATTATACTTATCATTTTTAGTAATGAATCATAACTTATTATTTCATACATATTTGATTATATAGGTACTGAGTAAGTGAAATAGATGTCAAAGAGAAGAAAGTTTCCTTTTAATATTGAGGTATTTTTTATAAATTCTACCTAATAGAATATAATTATATGACATATGGATCTACTGAAAACTATACTGATAACTCTGAACTCCTATTATAATAATTTGCAATAAAATAAAGAGAATTAATTTTGTATTTTCTTTAAGCAAAATATGATAGTTGATTAGGTATATTACACGTATATATAATAATCCCACTAATAAATAAATCCAATAATTTTGAATGGATTGTTTTGATATTAATTTTCAAATTGAAAAATGTCTGTACATATCTTATACATGTGTGTAACAATAAGCTTTACAAAATGTATATAATATAATATAATATATTGTTGGTATTAAATAAACTGATTACATTTTATGACCTCATTCGTCGTTGACATTTTAAATCGGATTAAATTTATTAATTTTATTACAAATGTTCAAAACTTTTTTTATCCTTTCATATGAACGATTGTGATCTCCCGGCGATGTTTAAAGTAATATTTGTGTATATGTTAGTATCAAAAAGCTTGGGCTTATATTTAGTTGAATAGTCGAATTTGAGTTGGTTTTATATAATTTATTACCAAATAAAATCTGGTGATATTTTTTCACGGGATATGTCAAGAAAAAATCACTATGTCTATATTTGTATTTTTGTATAACTAGACATTAGACAAAAAAATGATAAGTGCATATTTTTAAAGTAATTTTTAATGCATTAGTACATGCATATTTAGTAGGTACATTTTAAGCGCATTTATTTCCAATCCCTTTATAAATTATAATATTTATGCCACTTGAAAATATTTAAAATCGAAGTAAATATGAAAAGGATGATAAAGGATTTCAATGTAAAAGTATTCAAAGAGATACTTTAATTAGAATAACGGTCATAGTCATCATTAAGGTTCTATTTTAAACCGTGATTCGAACGTTATAAGAGATTCAATTTGTTAATACAAACCAAAATTTTATATTCTGAGTGGAACGATGAATGTATTGATTTTACAATGATGTGGGTTTTTTTTTTTATTTTTATCATTTTTTTTATATATTTTTTTATTTTTGTGTCTGTCGTCACCTTTTAAGACAGTAAAAGTGTTTGGATTTTCTTCAACAGTATCTTTTCTGATAGGAAAGTGAATCTAGTTGGTACTTTGGGGGGTCAAAAGTGAAAATTTCTCAGTAGTTTTCAATAGCAACGTGAAAAACAAAAGAAAAATTAAGGAAAAACGGAATTTTTAGTCAAAATCTGTTTTCCAGAAAATCGATTTTGGTTTATGGTGTAACTCAAAAACAAATGACCGTAGATACATGACATTTTTACTTACTGCTTTTATTAGCATTTTATATACACCATGTATTTTCTTTTAATATTTTGACTTATTTTGAGCTGTTTTTTCAGTTTAACCATTTTCAGTTTTCAGTTTTTTTTCTAAAAATATTTGTTGTTTAAAAAAGCTTGAACATTTAATACAAGGCTCCTACTATATTGTTACAATTGCATTTGAAAAATATTAAAAATCCTTAGTCACAGTTTTTTTTTATAATCATTTAAAGTTCAATTATTGACAAACATTTTAGATTCTGAGTGGAACGATGAATGTATTCATTTTACAATGATGTGTGTTTTTATATTGTTTTTTTATTTTTATATTTTTTATTTTTGTGTCTGTGTACACGATACGTAGTCGAAATAATGCTTCGATTTTCGACTTCGGTATCTTGTTCGATTGGAAAGTGAATATCATTGGTGCATTGGGGAGGTCAAAATTTAAAATTCCCAGTACTTTTCAAAAGCGCCAAGAAAAACAAAAGAAAAATTAAGGAAAAACGGGAATTTTTACGCAAATTCGATTTTTCAGAAAATTCAATTTGGTTTTTGGTGTAACTTTAAAACAAATTACCGTAGATACGTGAAATTTTCACTGGTGGTTTATATTTGCATTTTCTATACACGATAACATTTTCAAAATATTTTGATTTATTTTGAACTGTTTAGGGACATTTTCATTTTTAATTTTTTTTAATTTTTTTTTCTAGAAATATCAATAAAATTGTATTTGTTGGTTAAAAAAACTTGAAAATTTAATAGAAGGCTCCTAGTATATTGTTTCAAAGGCAGATGAAAAATATTAAAAACCGTTAGTCTCAATTTTTTTTATAAGCATTTAAAGTTCAAAAATTGTCAAAATATGGAAAAATCACGAAAATTAGCAAATTATTTTGAGATAAGAATTCGTAAAAATTTTTCTTTTTAAATCTAAGATTTTAAAATGTAATTCAAGATTCCTTATAATTCCTTAAAAATATTTTGACTCTTTTTGAGCTGTTTACGGACATTTTCAATTTTCAATTTTTTTAGTTTTTTTTTCTATAAATATCAATAAAGTTTTATCTGTGGGGCCTAAAAGTGTAAAAATTTAATACAAGGCTCCTGCTATATTGTTACAATAGCAATTGAAAAATATTAAAAATACATAGGCACAATTTTTTTTTATAAGCATTTAAAGATCGCATTTTGACAAAATGTATCAAAATCTCGAAAATTATCAATAATTGTAATTAATAAATTATAAAATGTTCAGTTTTTATAGCTAAGGATTGCAAATTTAAAACAAAGGTTCTCATAAATAGTTCATACTGTAACCAAAAAATCTAAAAAATATATGAACACAGGTATCGTTGAATTCAAATTTAATATCATCCATTATACAGTGACCCACTTGTAACCTACTGTACAGCAGAGCGACACCCACTTGCCCACCTTTTTCTTTTTAAATCTAAGATTTTAAAATGTAATACAAGATTCCTTATAATATTATCTACCTTTATCAAAAACAAAATGTCTATAAGATACTTAAATTAAATTTTTATGAGCGTTTGAAGTTCAAATTTTTACAACAATGGATATTCACTCAATTTCTCATGTAGCGATTTCTTTATTTTGTTGTAATTCAAAAACGAATAACTGTAGATACATGAAAATTTCACTGAATGTTTATACTAACATTTCCTATACACCATACAATTTTGAAAATATTTTGACTCTTTTTGAGCTGTATACGGACATTATCAGTTTTCAATTTTATTAGTTTTTTTTCTATAAATATCAATAAAGTTTTATCTGTTGGGCCAAAAAGTGTAAAAATTTAATACAAGGCTCCTGATATATTGTTACAATATAAGTTGAAAAATATTTAAAATACATAGGCACAATTTTTTTTCATAAGCATTTAAAGATCGAATTTTGACAAAATTTATCAATTTAAAATTGAACAATTATTTTGTAGTTAAAAATGTATGAAATGTTCAACTTTTATATCTAAGAATTCAAAACTTAAAACAAGATTTCACGTAAATAGTTAATTCTGTTACCAAAAAATCTAAAAAATACAGAAGCACAGTTTATTTTTATAGACATTTAAGTTCAAATTTTGACGAAATTACATATTAAAAAACCTAGAATAACTATTTTATTTATTTTGTTGTGATTGTATAATATTATTCGTGGGTAATTGAAACTTCTAAAGTGTTCTATTATATATCTATGACATTATCATGGTTTTTTGTTGATGTACAACCCGTTATAAGTACCTAATGGATATTGTGATATGATTAATTTAGAATTTATTATAAACACCTATTAATAGTCAATTTTTTTTTAATGCCATAGATATGTAATATGTATATAATATGTCTCATACCTAGACTGCCGTCTCCGCTCAGAATCGTTTTTCTTATACAATGGTATTTAATACCATCCATTATACAGTGACCCACTTGTAACCTACTGTACAGCAGAGCATACTTTTTTTTTATATACATTTTGAATTAATATTATTTGTAACGGGTATTTCATTCCTACAATACTGCTGCTCAAAGGATATTATTATTTTAACTATTTATTAGTCAGTAGGTGATTTAATTGAAAAAGTAAAAACAAAGAAAAAACTTAAATTTCGACATGGAAAGTAAAAATAATAACAATAATAGTAATAATAATTAATATTACGTAATGATTTTGATTGTTTGAATTTGTCACTTTATTTTATCTCACTTCCATTTACATTTAAAATAATCGACTTCATATTTTAGATGTTAAAATTATTACTTATTAATGTTTTAGATTTTTCTATATCAGAAATTTCATATTGATATATGTACCCAGTAAATTTCGTTTTAACCGAGTATTTAGTAACGTGTAAGTACTATTTTTATTCTATGGATTAAAAACAGCCGATTAACATTGTTGCAATAAATTAACTCCACACCACGTTACGTACTTTAATTTTTCAGAATTCTTGACCAGCTTTTCTAATTTGTAGTCTACCCATTTGCCAGGAAAGTTGAATTTTTCATTTTATTTTTTTTGTAGGTACCTCAGCTTTATTCCCGACAAACGCAAAAACGGGAATTATATAATAAATATTTGTTCAGAAAAAATGTGCCACCACCACGCCGTGTCGGTCTTCCACTCATTCTCATGTGCGCATGTATATTTTTTTGGTGCATTTTTTTTTATAATTTTACCGTTCAGCCAACATTAACTAATTGCAATTGTTCTTCCCATCCATCGTATTTTCCATCTTTATTTTTATGGTTTGTTTGCGTGATCACTGATCGCTTTCGAACGACTCGTAGGTATACTTCGAACGACTCGTAGGTATACGGTTTACGTATACCTCAAGCCTGGGCATAAACGAGTTAAACAGTTGAATTTAAGTGAATTATAACTTTTTAACTTAAATTTTTAAAATGTATTATTTATTAACTTAATTTTTAACTTCACTGATTTTTATTGATATAAACTTAATAAATAACTAGTTACTTTTAACCAAATTTAAGTTACGTTCATTTATAAATAATTAAATAATAAATATAATACAATTATTAATGATGCAACATAATATTGCATAAACATTTACATTTTATTATTTTAAATCGTATTACAGGCTATTAATATATTAAAAAAAAAAATTACTTAAGTTAATAAGTTAATTGTCAGTTTCTATATTTACCTACTAACTTAATTGAGTTAAGAAAAAATGAGGATTAGTATTAACTTTAAACTTATTGGTTATTAAAATATTTCAATCAACTTAACTTAACTAAATTAAAAATTATCATCAACTTGTCAAGGATTACACAAAATCTACACGAAATCTCGTCCAGAAAACGAGATGTCATTCAGTGCTCACCATCAAGATTAACAGAATACCTATTGTACATTCGACGGAAAGCTAAGGATTGTAAATTATATATAATAATATATAATCATGCTATTATTAATAACTAAATCAGGGAGTCAAAAAGTGTTTGAAATCGTGTTACACGATACAAGATTGAAACCAAATTTGGTTTCATAAAATACATATAATATTTATATATATATATTATTATCATCTATAAAGCTTCAACAACGATAGTTATATGCTTAATTTAAGATTAGATATAGGTACAGGTTGTATGTAAAACATTAACAATTTTTGACTTACGTTTATAGGTTATATTATTGAAAAAATAATCATATTGCTTCTGCGCGATTTGTTCTGTCTTCTGCAGTCTTGTAAAATGGACAGGACATTTATTCATAATAGAATATACATATTTTATAGAACAACTTGCCTAGGTAATACAAACGTACAAATAATTTAAATAAATGCAAAGTTAGTCCCAAATTCTATCAGATGACCTTCGATAATATTATTGTGGTATTATATACTTCGATATATTTTTCCTATTTCCGTTATAAATCCAAATCCGTACAACCTTTGTCGAGTGTTAAGTCTACAGCCCCTAAAATACTTGACGGTCCAAAAAATATTCGTCTACGTCCATCTTTTAAGCTGTTCATTATTAGATACTTATAAAATTAAAATACATTAAACAATAGTTCAACACGATGCCTTTCATCTAGAATAGGGGTTTACACAAGAAAAAAGACACATAATTTAACACATCTACGATTACCATAAGGTATATACACCTACCTATTATTTATATAGTCAGTGCCAAAAAAATAAAAGTGTAAATTCGCGTACAACAATGGATGGGTTTTTCTCTCCATTTGGTACCACAGGAAAGTGTAAATAATGACAGCGAGACTGATAAGAAAACGCTGGCCGCGAAAATATAATATCTATGCATAAATCAGTCGACTTTTATTTATGATAATGACTCGTGCAGAGGACAAATTTCAAACACTCGCAGCAAACTATTTGGGCTTATATATTATTATTATATTATAAATTATAATATATAATAATATACAAACGTACAACACACATAACGTGCGTCATCATTTACGATTTACGTTTTTCAACGGAATTTAGTAGTTTTTTTTTTGTGCTCAGTCCTCAGCCCTGCTATTCGAACGGGAGTGTGTTCACCCTTTCATCTAGGAAAAAAAACCATGAAATTATAGTAGTTTAATTCTGGGTCGATTCTCAAATTTTTTTTGGTTTTGTATTTATTTCAGTTTTTCTACTTTGAAACTCTATCTTTCCGGAAAAAAAAACATACACGTGCGAGTATTACGTATCAGCTTCCAAATGAAAATTAACTTTTCTGTTTGTATATTATTAGTGGCTAGTGCTCGGCATATACATATACGAGTATAACAACATGATATCACGTCGTTTGTGTCCGGTTAAACAAATTTTTGATTTCATTGATTATTTTAGTCTAGTTTTAATGGGGACAAAAAAATGAACGACTGTTATTAACGCCAATACAGTGACAATCGTATAGGTATTGTATATTTTATAAATTATAATATCAGTGACAACACGTCGTTTTAAGCTGATCGATTATAGTTTCACAATAAGTGTAGTACCTACCTATACGATTTTTATGAAATATGAATCAACATAATCACATTTATTGGGATGCTCCCACCTAATTACCCATAACTACTGAATTTGCTCAGTAGATAGACAAACAAAATTGGGTGTCAAGCTCGTCATATTTTCTAATTTTTATTTGCAATTTCACAATTTGTACAAGTATTTACAATATTAAGTTTTGTCTTATGGTTAAGAAGATAGCTTAGTTCAATATAAATTAATAATCAATACAATTGTATACTTAAGTAAATCACATTTTATAATTCGCATACGATGTTATAGCTCATATACATATTTTTATCAAGTATATTTAGATCTTTAATAATATATTAATTTATGATTTAGTTTTATTTACTTCACTATTTTTTAAATTAAAAATCTATAGTTACAGTATTGTACCTATTACGATTATAAGTGTGCTACATTAATAATAATCACACTGTATTTAAATATGCATCACGCACCTTATTTGAACTTAGATTAATTATTTCAATACAATATTATGGTATCGTTTAACAATTAATAATAAGACTACAGCGGCATCTATCTGCTTCAATCGTGAGAATTGGCAATAGCTACTTTCTAGATTGCGTCCAACAACCGCGCGTATTAGTATTAAAAAAATTTACATTCTTAGTTCATTCGTTGTTATGTACTTTGTTTCTAGGACTAATAGCACATATGACTAAAAGTAATTAATTATAATACAGCTAGTTAATTTGTTCTTATACAAGGATCTATTAACTAGCGTTAAATGAGATTAATGAGTGCAATTTAATGGTAATCTTGCTAAAATATTCTTATAAAAGTTTATTTGAGTGTTTTTAACAATCACTAGTTATATTGATTTATATAAACTCTCAACATAAGATGGAACATTTACAACTACTATGCATACAATTTATTTTTTATTACGCTATCTAATTTTGCTTATTTTGTGTACATTACAAATATGTTTTTATTTAGAAGATTAATATAATGGCCCAAAAGTAGAAATCATAGTCAATAATTGTTACTAACAATTATTTAGATAGATAAATGTTACATTGTACCTTACCTACTTACAATTTTTTTTGTGCATCTGGTTTATGCAAAGTATAAAAGGTCAAAAAAATTAAATTTTATTTTGATAACCATAGTATAATGTTAGGTACCTACTTCAATGCATATTTTTGTATTAATTTCTTTGATAAATATAAGAAAACATTTGTAATTACTCAATTAAAAATTCTAAAAGAATATGTCAAATGTTGAACATTAATTAAATGTACAGCTACTGTTAAATTTTAAATTACACACAATTAATTTAATACAAAAATTTATAGTTTACATAATATTTAACATATAAACTCAAATTGATCTATAACATAGCATTTCTTATAGAATACAAACATTAAACTTGAATTTATTGTCTACTTTAAATTTATTATGAACTATAAACTATAAAGTTTAATTCTTTAATGAGAGCATATACAAATCGAATTGATTTTAATATATTTGAAGGAATATTTCAACTTTAATGAACTCTACTGAAAGAATATTTATACTTTACGGTTTGGGCCATTCAGAGTTTCATTAAATATATTATTATGTATATTATATACATTATACTTTATATGTAGTAGGTACAGTATTATCTGTATAAACTTGTATAAACAAATTAAATTAGTAGTGCATTGAAAAAAATAACTCACCCATAAACCTTTGATTTTGGGGTTTATAACAAACATGACGTATACTTACGTATAGTTCATTAAATAAAATATTATTATTATTCATCGAGTTATGCGTGTACCACATTTTTATTAAATAAAATATAGCGTTTCTAATAAAATTACTAACGAAGACTGTAATAAAATTACGAATGTAAAATGTATGATTGATATGAAAAAAATACATAATAATTTAATAATAAATAAAACCAGTAAGTATATGTTATGATATTAATTTACTTGAACGAGTCACGCTCACAATAAATAAATCATCTTTGCATTCCAATGGAAACAGGATTTGACAAATTAATCTAATCTTAATATTTGTATACATATAACTCATAATACATTGTACACAATTCAACATTATTCAACAATAATGCGTATATATTATAATACTATGCATTGCCTATGCCTTTTTCTGTCGAGAGGCTTTTTCTTCACAAAATAAAAATAATAATAACATTTTTAAACATTTTTACTTCTAAATTGATACAATATTACAAAAATCATTGTTATAACAGAGTTAACAGAGTGGATATATTGTTGCGAATGTTCTTTAACATTTTATAAAAATATAATACTAGGTACCTATATACAATATAGATTATAATATAGCTATAACTTTAGCTAAAACAAAATTTGTAATATTTACAAGTACTCACTACTAGGTAACAAATTATTACATTCGAAATGGAGTTCGGCATATCTATAACTGATCTTTACAAT
This sequence comes from Macrosiphum euphorbiae, assembly GCA_949089665.1. Taxonomy (NCBI): domain Eukaryota; kingdom Metazoa; phylum Arthropoda; class Insecta; order Hemiptera; family Aphididae; genus Macrosiphum; species Macrosiphum euphorbiae. Next base: position 32,113,284 of record CARXXK010000001.1, read on the forward strand.
TTGTTAAAATCGACGTTTTGCTATATTAATTGTTTTTCGCGACTTTCTCACAAAATTGAAAATTTAGATAAAAACGTACGACCTATTAGGTTACGACTTACAGCGTACAACTTACATCTATAGAAACACAAGCCATAAATTCGATCCATATGAATAAATTTGTTTTCGGATGTTTCACTGCCCAAAAAATATTTTATAAAAGTGAAACCATTACCATAATGTACATACTAATATCATATAAAAATAAAAGCGGAAATAACATCAGTTGTTCAAAAACTTTATTGACGTACGATGTTCATAACATAAAAAACAAAAAAAAGTAAATATCTTTCTGACTAATAAATTATCCCGAGGGCACACGAAATAAATTGTTCACAACGACTTTTCATCGTGAAACAGAACGTTTAAATTATTACTATAATCATTATACAGTATTGGGAATCAAATTAATATTATTATTGTATTATTTCGATATGGAATGTGAGCATGACAGTGCAGATGTTGTTCACGCGATGCGGACAGTTGTGTTGACACGAAGTCATGAATGACACGAGGTGTTGAATTTTCGGCCGTTGACAGTCTAAAACAGCTTGGCTGTTAGGGAATTTTGCCAATAAAAAAAATTACCAATCAGTCGCCGCGATCGTCAATTCAGACAAGTGTCGCGTGTACGTATAGTGTCTGTATGGACTGTAGGGCCACGTTAAATGTTATAATATTATTATGTGCGTATTATAATATATAGGTACATCAATCATCACGTGCTTCCAACCACTGTTACCTCGTGTGCTTCTTTGAATATATTTATCGATCTTTGTCTAAACGATGAGCCAAGCGAAAGTGCGATTCTCGACCACTTTTAGTGAGAATGGTCACACCATGTGTACCGGACAACTGTGTAGTGTGCACACATAGTTACAATTAATATTATTGCACTGCACGTACTCGTAGAATAATGTTATACAGGGTGATTCGCCGAACATGGTCACCTATAGCAATGAATTCATTCAAATTCTGAACAGGGAATCCGGTGGTGATATAGGTTAACTTCTCTTTTTAGCGCAAGTTATTTTATTGAATACTTTTTTTAATATATTGATGTTTCTCATTACGAATTTAAACTTGTAGATTCTTATAGTTAATGTTTATAATAAGGATAATAATCCTTAAAAATTATTTTACAAAATAGATGTACCTAATACATAGTTGGAATATACGTAGTATATTGTATTATACTTAATCATGTATTGATAATTGATATATAGGCATATATTATTAATATTAATATTGTAATTACTAAGATTTACAAATCTCCTTAGGGCTAACCTCATATTATTATCTTCAAAATCCATCATCATGGACCTATTATCCTCAGTACATAAATGTATATAAAGTATCTCTACAGGACAATCCTTTAATAGTATAAAAAATAGTAGGTATGATAGGTAGTCTTTTAGTATAATTAATAATTTCAAAAAATAGATTTTGAATAACTGTATTATTGAATACAAAACAATGGTTTGAACCTGCTTGATGAATCACTCTATATAGCTAAAATTTAATTAATGATATAAACGGAGGCTGAATACGCCACACTTTATAACGACATTTCATGAATCGATTGGCTTGTGACATTGTAGAGTAGGTGTAGCTTTAGCATATAATATTAAAATTTATGACAAATCGTCAAAGTGTTTGAGATAAAATCATTGAAAGTTTTCGAAAAATTTTGCTATTTTTGCACATCAATTACATGAAGTTGGCCGTCTTGTATTGGTAAGTTCATCATGCATGGCGTATTTAGGTATTTGTATAGATACTATGGTTGTATGATCAATTTGAAAACTGCATGGAGTCAGTTGGTAGAACCATATTGTTTATAGATGTTGTCCACTTCAAAAATTTAGATATATTATAGGTTTTTCAATTAAATTCTATTTTACGCCTATTCTATGCGAAATGATTAAAATTTATATAGATTAAGTAATATTTTTTGTACTTATATTTAATATTGTGTTAAATAACACTCACGTTTTACATGGGTACATTACGAAAAATGAATGTATAAAATGTAGGTATTACAAATACCTATCAAATTTGCCCATTGTACATAATGTTGTATAGATTGTAAATTACTTAAATAAATAAAAAAAAAAAAAAAAAAAAAAGGTATTACAAAAACAATCATAGATTATTATTATGTTATATATTGGTATAAAGTGCGGAATGAACTTTTGAACTTTTTAGTTTTTTACACACGTCTTAAGTAAATTGTACGTAAATCTTTAAAAATATTTTATTAGTGCAATTATTTACAGTACAAGTATAAATTATGAGGAAAATATTATTGTTGAGCTTAAGAATATCTCATTATTCTAAAAATTCAACTCTATTATGGCAATTATTTTAATACATATACACAATATATCCCCATCATAAGCTTACTAGAACATACATAATTAGTAACCCACTTCAACGACCTTTTTCTTTTGAATTTTTAACCTGTATGTTTAGTGTTCATTAATTTGAGTAATAAGAATTGCATAGTATAATTATTATGATATTGTAATTAATGTATATAATTAATTGGTCCACTATATAATATACAAACTGATTATTTTAACACTTAACAGTAAATTTGCATTGGTAATTGAGTGTTTTTATTCAAATGTTCTCACAACAAAATATTTTTGAAACATGCAATAAAAAATGTATTTTGTCATTTTACAGCAAAAATTCTTAACATAATATGATAAAAATACTGAAAAACAGCGAAAAAATAATTTTTTTTATAAAATTTGTTATATTATTTAGAATGACGTCAAACAAGGTGAAGAAAAACGATTATAAAAACATAATATGCATTAACCGAGAAAATTTCGGTTTAGCAATAAAAAAAAATTACCTATACAAGTACGAAATATCAATACATTATATGACATTTTTCGATATATATATTTAGGATTTTAATATTTTGATTAAAAATTAAAATATGCAAGAGACCAGCTACCTACGAGAGACCTTTCATGGTTCACGCCAGGGCTTGCATTTGAAAAAGAAAATTCCGTTTTACGTTATTTACAATTAAAACGTTACAGCATTTTTCCATTTATCGTTATTCAGAATTAAAACGTTATCCAATTTTTCCGTTTATCGTTATTTAGAATAAAAACTTTATTTTACCCAACATTTTCCGACAATCCAGTAAGTAATTTACTATTTAATTTTTTTCAACTTCGTTACCAGAAAATTATAATTTATTATTTTATTAATATTTAATATTGGTATAAATGGTATTCTATATACCTATGGGTGTTTTATATAATAAATTACTCTAGAAATGTTAACTGACTAAGTAATTAAGCTAAAAACAAAAATAATTAACTAGTTAAGTTAAAAAGTTTAAAAAAACTTTAACTTTAACTTTTTAACAAGTTAATGCCCACCTTTGCATTTTCATTACTGGGTTAGAAATTGTTCTACCCATGATTGCGTCAATTGTTTTAATATGTAGCTAATATAAATAAACGGATGTTTTAACAACAGTATATACTTTAATACTCACAGGAGGACCGCAGTAGTACAGGCTACAGAGTAGACAAAAGACAAAGTACTGAGTGATTACAAAATAAGTGTATACTCTATACTTCTACAGAACAATTATCGGGGCATCATTAATCATTATTAATAATAATAATAATAATTATAATTATTATAATTATAATTATTATTATTAATAATTATTATTATTAATAATTATTATTATTATACTAGGTATTTGCTATTGGCAATTCAATTTCAAAGTTATCAAAGACTCCGAAAAAATGCGGGTAGGTAATGTCCCGGATACGGAATATAATATAATCAATTCTTAGATTTTTTTCCAAGACAAAAATAAATAGCATAAAATAAAATATATATTTCTATGAAACCAATAAACATTACTTTTAAATAAATGGATTTTAAATTTTCAAATAATTTTGTTTTGTGTTATTTTTCGTTTAATGATATTCTATAAATTGCGTTTTGCGATATTTTTTGTTTAATGATATATTATATATTTTGTTATTCGTTATGCTTTGTTTTGCGGTATTTAATTATTTTTGATTATCGCTTTCCATTCGTTATTTGTCAAATATAACGTTATAATCATAATGTTACTATAACGTTTAGACGTAAAGTCCTGGTTCACTAGTTCCATACGTGTAGAACGCATAGCTATGAAACGGGTTTAGAATACCTACCTACTGGCTACTGCGGATGAAAAATATTAGTCGATTTGGCAATGTTGTTGAATTTTAAATTTAAATTCATTCATTTTTTTTAAATTTTAAATTTATTTGTAGGTACCTATACAAAAACCATAAAACGGTTATTATTTGGATATAAATTATTAGTTTTATTTTTATTTTTTTTTTGTTTTAATAAAGTTGCCTAAATTTAGAATACCATTAAAAAAAATTCGATTTCTTACAAAAATTTGAACGATTTTTATCAATACCAAACTAAAACGTAGGTACCTATTTCAAGCCCTGTCCGTGTATCGTTCGGTTCTACTTTAAAAACATCGAAACTGCAATTACTATACATAGGTAATTTATATTGAATGTAGCGTTCGTGGAATACGGTCCGCGGTTTTCTCCATCGTCGTGCTTGAGGCTAATATGTATACAGGTTTATAATATAATAGGGTTGTTCCGTGTACATGTTTCCATTGCAGCGCGTTTACATTCGTGCGGAAAACAAAAGAGCAGTAAGCCGTTTATAAAGTGCCGTCATCGGGTCGGCAAGGCTCGAGCGGCGCAGTGGCGGCAAGGGCGAAGGTGTGGGGCTCATCAAAGAAAGGTCAACCGTTCGTGAAAGTTCGGGCCGAGGGAAAGAACACGATTTTAAACATCAAAAGAAGATGACGGGGTAATATCGCGTGATTGAGAACGGTGCGCGTCTTCGCCGTCACTCGTCCTTATATGTAGGTATATAGGTAGTAGGTTTATACCATGTGTGACCTACCTACAAAGAGTTCTGAAATCAATCTCGCCCGGTACAATAGACGGAGTTCGCCGTGCGTACACTATATGGTATACATAATAAATATAGTGTATCCGCCGTGTACGCTTTGAGTGTAATTTAATAAAATTCAGAATTTAATATTATATAGAGTCACACAATATTATTTTAAAAAGTCTCTATTTCCTTCGCAGGGCGCATACGCTGCACCGGAGCTGTGTGCGTGAGTGCTGTGGTGCGGTGTAATCGCGTGCTCGATGAATGACGCTGATCCTTTACTTACCAGGAATCTTCGGAGAAATAAGAATCGGACGACGGAGAGCTTCCACGCCGAAATGATAGTCGATACTGCGAAATCAAATAACGACGGCGAATGTTGCGTCGCCCCCCCCCCCCTAAACTACCCCCGACAACCAGTGATTTAATGAAAAATAATATAATTGCATTCCTCTCCTGTTTGTATTGACGACGTCGCGGGTACAACGAAAACATTATTGACGGCATTAAATTGTCTTACACTTACTATTGAAAATGTTACCAATACCTAATATTAGGTGTTTTTAAAAATATCATCGGTTTGGTGTGATAACTAATAATATACATATATGCAGCGCGGACGGACTCCTGGAAGGAAACATGACAAAATTAGGGGGGGTGCACGCTGGAGTACTCGCGGAGGTGAAAGGGTAAGGGTGTCATTATATTACTCTCTTTGATTTTTTTACTTCTATAATATTTTTTTCTGGGTGATTTTAAATTTTTTTCATAAATTAATTTGATTGATAATAATTAAATATATTATGTTAAATTTTTCAAGGGGTGATTTACATTAAGATGATGTACTAGTGTCCGGCATAACATAGGTCATAGGTACATACTACATATACAATATTAATACTCTTCCCATAGGTATAGGTACATAAGTACATTGATTAATGATAATCTATTATTGTAGTTAACCTCCAGGTAAATGTACGAATACATTTTTTCGTTGTGACGTCGTCTCTTTCAAAACAATCTGAGCACCCCTCTGGACCAAATTATAATAGTCAATACGAAAATTAAATATTATAGCTCCAACGCCAAGTCGTGATCGCTTGATCGTCTTTTGCACTATAGCGTTATCGTGGCACAGCCTCAATTTAATATTTTTTTGTCTATGCATCTGGCGTCATAGTTTACGTGATCAGACTTGTAACGATTTTTTTCGTCCAACACTTAAGATTTATACGTGAACATAAATATGTTTTGTGTGAGTTTGCGTATATATCGTACACACTACACATATATGATATACATAATATATATATGCGAGTGTACTATGTACGTATATAGCGTATATCATACATTTATAAAGCTACAAAAACTCTGGGGACACATCATATACTGCAGGATTATAGAACGCTATCATTTTAACTATATTTTCCTATTGATGCCCCGAAAGATGGGCTTAAAACACAATTACGTGGTTTACTATCAAGAAGAAAATATAATTTTCTCTAACGCGACTACGTTCAGGTTTGCGACCTATAGGTGGTGCCAAGTAAAATGCACCGATTTTATAATACTTACAACATGTTCGTAGGCATATTTATGATATCGGACTATCGTTTTATTATCGTGTTTGAAAATTTAAAATATTGTCCATGTATTTTTTCTAGTAATGGGCAACAATATTGATAATTCGATACGATATCGATATTATTATATATATCAGGAACTAGTTTTTCTTTATAAACATTTAGTTAGGTAAGGCAAATTTTTGAATTAATAATATTATTAATTAAATTTTTTATATAATAATAATAAGTAGTCTTGCACAGTCAGCCGTACCGTGCGGTCGTCAATGCATTAACATTGCTCTATTATCTGTACTTATTATTTTATTACCTACTTCTTTATTTCACTAATAATTCATATCTCTCATTTAATATCGTTTTTCCACCTACCTTCACTATGACCACTAAATGTATCAACTAATATAATAAACATTTTTTCTCATTATTATACAAAAAACAAGTTTAAATTGAATTGTCATAAATTATATAATTATAATATAGATAGTAGATATAGTAATATAATATAGTATTATTATAATAATGTACTTGTCTTGTAAAAAACTGAAACAATTTTAACAAAGAATTGTATCGAAGTGATAAATTATATTTTATGCAAGTCGAAAGCGTAATATTAAGTATCGTCTGATTAATGTTTAATCTTTATATTTCGTAATCATAAATATAATAATAATAATATGTATAGGTATTAAAGTAGTATTTAGAAAAATTCAATACTTTTAAGTATATACCAAAAAGCGCTGTGTCTTATATTACAATTCAAATATTTGAAACATCAAGTAATTGCTATCAAGTAGAGATGTTCTGAGTAGAAAATCTGATATAAAGCCGGGTACCGAGTACTGGCTGAGTAAAATGTATAGCACTAACCGGGTATCGAGTATTGGCCGAGTAAAAATTTTAACACTAACCGGGTATCGAGTATAGGCCGAGTAGAACTGTAAATACAAAATTTGTATTATACTACTATCAAAGTATCAAGTATCAAATTTATAAACATTAGACAGAAAACACTAGATTTATTTTTGTAATTTGTAGATGAAAAACATGATTTGCTTATAATTATCTGGCTATTGTAATTCGGTTCAGTTATTGAAATATGTACCAAAATAAATTATAATTTATCACCCTGCAATTTTAGATTTTTCCCGTTATATTAATTATAGGTATGCATATATTTATAAATAGATTATCAGAGTTTGCCATTTGATATGAGTCGAGTAAAAATGAAGATATTACGCCGGTACCGAGTAATGGCCGGGTAAAAATGTAGGTATTACGCCGGGTACCGAGTAAGAGTCGAGTCTTAAATATGATATCGAGTACCCGGCCATCGAGTAATTGCCGGGTACCCGGAACATCTCTACTATCAAGAACAATGGCGTTATTACTTTTTTGTATTAGAGATAAGTATCTATACAGAAAATCGAAATAAAAATGGTAAACTTTTCTAGTTTTCTTATTGTTTATGTTTTTTCTATTGTTTTTGTTGATAAACCCTCATTTTAATGTGAGCCAATAAAATTGTGTAAAGATCTTTGCGAGTGACCATTGACCAATCATAATGGGCTGATCAATGTTTGGTGACGTTGATAAACCAACCAATCAGAGCATGTTCTAATATGGCCTATTATTAATATCTATAATTAGTCCATACATAGTCAATTTATTTATGCAATTTTCCATAATTACATGATTATTTTCGATAATAAAAATTGTTATTATCTTTATAACCTATACAAAACAATGTAATATGCATGATAATGTAAATTATTATATCTATTGTATTTTACTAATTTTTTTAGACATTAAAAGCTATTTATTATTATTTTTGCTTAAAAACAAACAAATAATAAATCAATGGTACAACTGTAAAAGTTTAAATGATAAAAATTGTTACAATAAAGTGGCATTATTTAATTCATTTTTCTCTTCTAAAATTGATTACTATTTACAAAAACTATTGATAATATATTTTGATAGATACCTTTTTACATTTAAATATTTAAATACTCAAGTATAGCTGTTTTTCTTTTAATTAAAATTCATCTTTTATAACAGTATAATATATTTAACAACTGTAAATTTAAAATTACATTTTTTATTCACGATTAACCAAACAAAAATAATTTAAACTTAAGGTTAATTTATATTCTCAAGGTATCATATTTCACTTCGTATAAGTTATGTGCTTAGAATAGACAATGAAGGATAAAAAAAAAGCTTACTTTATAAAACAAATGAAAAAGCTTAGAAAAAACATTCTAAACATTTCTGTTATTCGGTATTCCTTAATAATATTATGCGGCATATAATATAATAAGTAATTTCTTCTCTTTCCTTTTTTCCCAATATTATATTATCTTGGAAAAATACAAAATGTATTTTGCTTTGTACGTTAAAAAAATTACTTTATCAATTGTATCTTATGATAATTTCAAATAAATTTACCAAAATACTTATGAGTATAGTTTTCGTTTAAATGCATCTTCTTATTTGAAAGAATTGCAAAACTTTCGTGTACATTTCATTTATTTCATTCATTATATATTTTAATCTATTTAATTATTATTTTTCAATTGATTTGTGTACGCTAATCCATAAAATGTAATGTTATGGATGTAATTTATTCAGTTCGTAAATAGAAGATAGATACAATTTAATACACATAAAAAAATTTGGTTAATTTGGATGCACATAATATTTATATATCGTTAATGTGATCTTGCAAACGACAAAGAAATAATTGCAAAAACGATTTCGTGGGTGTCTATAATCGTGTATGGTGTCCTCTACTGTATGCATAAAATTGCATAAATATTTTATATTATAGTTTTATAGTTTGAGTTATAATAATTATTACAAGTTCTTAAATCCATAACTTTTACAAAATAAAATATATAGTTTTAAAAATTAGAAAATTTATTTTGAAGCCATAATCCATAACGTTATTTCAATGAATTGCCATCTGTGATTGAAATGTGAACGCCCGCATAAATTACAAATGGGTACCTACACTCAACATTTGGACAACTCGTCGTTGACCGATGACGAAAATCCATTAGGTCCTAACATATTATTGTTATCGATGAGCGTGCGATAACAGTTTAGCATGGTTTATGATACAGTCTATTTATCACTTATTTCCAGCAAGGTTTTGACAGTGGGATGCACTATTGCACTATAGTGAGTAATATAATTATTTTAAATTGTACGCGGCTTGTACTAGGTACACGTGTTGCCAGAGACGTGATTATAACAGGGCTATTTTGAACATATCATAATTGTCACTATGAGTAAAAAAAAAATATATTTATAATATTTCTTACATAAAAGTACACTTGTTATATTTTATTATAATAGTATGTTTCAATGTTCCATGCTTATCATATTATAGTGCCAGAGTTCAGCATCGAGTATCTGAATCACAGAAGATACGATATGCTAAACAATTTTATCACAAACACCATCAAAATTGAAAATGCAAGATCTTAAGTTTACAGGACATGTCCCAATTCATTTTCATACTAAAATTATAAATATTATAAACTATACAACAAGTTAACACAGTAAAAAAAAAAAAAATGATTCTCGGGGTGGTTGGTTATGGCTTGGGTAAGCTGAGATATTTGTTTTCCTGTTTTACCGATTTTAAGAGCGTTTTCTCAAAAGATTCAATGCGCAAGCGGCGACGAACGTAAAATATTTTATTTATACACGCTGTCACGTAGTATTTTTTACAACGGTTTTGCAAAAAACCGACTCCGAGACGTGTAAATTATACATATTTTGTTTTTGTTCAAGTGATAAACAGGGTCATCATGATAATACGGTGTACGGAAACAATGGGGCACATACGTATATAATGTTATTAGAACACTGGTCGGTGCGATGTACCTACTTGAACAAGCATATATCATATTATACAGTGTATTCACTCGCTAATAGGCGTACCAGTGGCGTATACACACATTTTGTACGGGGGAGGATCAAAAAAAATTCAATCCTAGGTACCTGCAGCACACTAAAAGAAAAAATTACAAAATATAGGTAGTATATAAATAGGTACGACGGAGTGTCTATAAATATTTTTTAAATTTAAGTACAAACTTAGTATTATTATTTATATTAGATATTATATTCATAATATATTAGATTATTAAATGTGAAATATAATGAGTCTAATTTTCGAACCTAGTGAGAAAAAATATTTTTTTGTAATAATAATATAATATTATAGTGCAATATATAGATTAGTCTGCTGGACATTTTTTTGTCCTACCTACATATAGTTGTTTGAATAAATTTCAAAAAGTTGAAATTACGCCCCTGATTTAAACAATTGAAGTAAGTACACAGTTTTTTTTTTGTTTTTTTGTATGGTTCCTCGTAACGAGCTAACATTAAGAACACTATTATATAAAATTAAAAAAAGAAGCCATATGGGGGATCAGACCCCCACATCCCCCCTTGTATACTTGCTGAGGCGTACCACTAAGTATTTCAGCTGGTCGACCTTGGATTGAAATTAGGATTTTGGAGAGGTGAAAGGGAGTACTACATAAAAATTATTAACATCTTATGTGGCGTTCAGGCTTTTCAGCTTGGGCAGTGAAATTTTTAGAGCGTTATTCGAGCGTCACCCTTTTCGCGTAGCGCTAGCGCTGCTGACGTGCTGATTGGTGGAGACTTGGTGGGACGCAACGAGATAGGCCGACTTGTGCACAGGGGGTCATTACGATCGCAAAAATCACCGAAAATTCTTTTGCCGCCAACATTCTAATTTGAACGTCAGACTGGCCGTCAACCTTGGGGGTAGGCCGAGATCGGAATTCGTGCCGATCGAATTTTCTATGGAGGTAATATTTTTGGACTTGGGATTTTTTTATTAATTATTACAATACCTACTTTTTTAGCAAAGCCAATTTTTTTCTATAGATTTTTATAGAGTTTATGTTGGAGTAAATTGAAATTTACTAATTATCACTTTCTTAACGATTTTTTATAACTACCTAACTACCTATAGATACCCAAATAAATTTTTATATCTACTCAATATATCATCGGTAATGTTAAAAAAACAGTTATACCTACATAGAGAATAAGTAAATTAACCCTACTAGGTATTTATAAAACTACAATAATTAAACAAACATATTTCGTATTTGTTGATTCTTGTAATTTGTGATGTGGGTGAGATATTTCCCTAGACTTACTATTTATGTACATATTAATTGATTCCCGGGTTTATTTGGGGGACGTGTATGAATTGACTCTCAGCACACATATAGTTGATTTTTGAACTTCAGCCCATAAGCATTACCCAGGAGTAACCACGGTGAAGTAAGCTGATGAGTCTAACAACAATTTTTTTTTAGTTTTTAAATTTGGTCGATTGTAAGTTTTAACTATATTTTAAATGTAGGTTAAACTTTTTTGATTTAATTATTAAATGTCGTCACTCATAAATATTTATTTTTCCTTTTTTTCCACTGAAATACCTACAACAAAAAAGGAATTAACTTATACATACCTCGTTGATTCACGATTCCATATATACCTTTTCGTTCACACTATTCCATACAAAATTACATTGCGACTCTAATACAATTTTATGGGGAATTGTGGTAACATCAGGTAGAATAAAAAAATGAAAATTAGTGGAATCGTGTAGATAAAAAGGTAATTGGAAGGAATCGTGAGTCACCCCTTTGATTTGTCCCGGAGTCATTTCACCAGCTTTGATTTAGGCAATAGTTCTTATTTAGCCGTAATTTGCACTACCTTAAATTATATCTTATCTTATCTCGCAAGTAATATACAATTAGAATAAATTACGGACACAAAAATTATTAAAATCCGGTTTAATTAGCTAATTTTAACTTTCTTTAAGTTTTCCGATTTTACATTTAGAAATAAACTGCTAGTACCGAATGTGCAGTAAACATTTGAAATTTTCTCAAAATATGTATTTTGGTACTATATACGTTTCGTCTTCCAAAAACCACATTTCACTTTAAGGTCATTCATCTAAAATATTTAGAACTTAGAAGTATGTACCTCTCAACGTTAATACACTGTTAATTGTTATACTGTACCACCACGCATTAAGTTTATGAAATTTCAATGATTCAAATCTGGAGATTCCTTAACTAATAACATATTATGTCCATATCGGACGTATTTTGTCCCTATATATTATATTATAATATACACCTTTCATTATGGGTAGAAACGAATCGAAAAACCTGAGTTTCAGTCAACTGGTAAGGCCTACTAAAATACACATCTTGCCATAGTACTATACATAAGTACTCTCACCGTTATATTAAAATAAATATATACATACCTATATGTGTATAAATCTGAAGTAAGTGTCTTAGTCTCAACATAATGTGATAGTGCAAACCGATTTGTATATATTTATATTTAAATTATATACCTAATAAGTAATAACTACTTAATATATTTTACACAATAGCACACAATATGGCAGTGTAGGTATAATATGAATAAACTATTAAAATATGGTATATGTGCATAGATAACACAAATTCCTGAAAAAAAATTCAAAAAGCAGCAATAAATATTTTAAATCCATTTGACATACTTTTATAGTTTTATTACTCCAAAAAGAAAAAAATGTTTTGTTTCACAGAAATTCACAAATACCAATTGTATGAACCGAATATTATATTAAATATCACTAGGGGACCCTGTGTTGGTCTTGCAGATTCGATCAGGCTGAATAGGACAAGTCAAAGTAGGCAGTCCCAATAAAATTGGTGCTGGTGTAAAAGCCAGGATTGAGAAAATGCATACTCGTCTGTCATACCAAAATTTCAAAATGAGACCACCCTCTCTTCCTAAACAGAATGATCTTTCGCGTCAAATCATCGCGTTCATGCGTTTTTTTCACCTGGAAGATGTAGCACCAGCCTAGCTCTTCTCAGAGATTTTTCAGTGTAAATAAATTGAATAGTTTTGAACATATTGAAGTATAAATAGGCTATTACACTAAAAAATAATTAAAAAAAAAAAAAAATGTTTTTAATATCAATTTATCAGCTTATGGGTGAACAATTGGAAAATAAATGTTAATTACTCAAAGTTCACATACGATAATTTATTGTTACAAAACCGTGAATGTCAACCACTCTCTTAAGTAACCAAGTGCTGCCATCAGCCAATGAAGTCGAATATCTCTGGTTAACATATTTTGTTGAACGACTCACATGGAACTCACAATTTATAAAAACAAAACGCGTATCAGTCTATATACAAAACTCCATCTCCTAAGGCCTCTGTCACTATAACTAACAAACTTAACATAATATACAAGTTAATAATCCACCTAGCTTGGTTATATGGAAACCTCCTTTTGGAGATCGTCCAATACAAAAGCCTCGCAAGCCTTCCAATGCGTATTGTATGTCTACGTCAAAATATAACCTCTGCCCCGGGTATTTGTAACTAATAAAAACCTCCACTGAGACCTAAAACATCATACACCTAATGAACCAACAAAATCTCATTACCTACATCAAATTTCATTCGAGTCTAAACACCACCCACGTCAACCCATCGAAACCAAATCGAACGATAATGATGCTCCGTATCATTTCTCGATAATGTCCCTACATGACAGACTCGTACGTCTCAAAAGAATACTTATATTTACATATAAAAAAAAAGAACCTATAGATGGGTGTCGACGTTGGTCGCCGTTCAAAATCGAACCTTCAGTTCGTTATGACGTATCGCCTCTTCTAATTTTCCGATTACACTTATCTCTGGGGATTGCAAAATGAATTGCCCGTGATAAAAATAAATTTCGGGTTTGAGGACGAGCGCGTCTTGACGCAATTATAGCCGGCGGCGGCGAGCGAATTTCACACCGATGAAATTGTCGGCGGCGACCGGACGGCTCTTGAATTTTTTTTTTTTAAAACGCGCGCGCCTCCGCCGCGCCGCCGTTGCCGGGGCGACCACCACACGGGCGGCCGCGGCGGTGGTTGTTCGACGGGCCTGCCGCCGTTGCGTTTCGCCGTCATTGCCGCCGCCGCCGTCACGGTTGTCGTCGCAGTCGTCGTCACCGCCGCGTAGTGGGTCTCGCTCCGCGCGTCGGAACTGATCGCCCACCGTCGTGGTGTCGGGTGGTCGTCGCGAGTTATTCCGAACTTGCCACGCGTTTACTCCGGAGCTCGCGAAACCGCCGCCGCCGCCGCCTTTGACAGTTATCGCGGATTTGTGTCCTCCCCCCCTCCCCCTTATCAACCGTAGTTACAAAAGAGGGTTACGTAAAAAAAAACACCCCGCTTGCGTAAGTACGATTATAATATTATTATTATACATTAATTTATTATTATATTATACGGCCTACCTCTATACCTATTTATGACGTACCTATAATATTATATTATACTTGGACTTTAGGTATATAATAACATTGGTCTAACGATACGTCCGATACTACTTTCAGTGGTAGTTGCGTAACTATAGGAGCACTTTGTGTCTGTGTGAGGAGAGGGGAAAAGGGGAGAATTGATATTATGTCTATATTTTCATATAATTTGTCACGGGGGATAACAGACATTTATATCACATAATATTTATAATTAATTATGTATTCATTTACTGATTTTTTTTTTTTTTTTAAATATGCATATTAACGTTGTAACAATATGTATCACGCTCATCATGCTACATTTTATTTAATACGAATCAGAGATCACTCTTTAATCTCAAACAGAAGAATCGAGGTACTAAAATATCACAATGAGTTGTTTACTTATGATAGAAAACGAGCGATCTAAAGTTTACAGGACGTGTCCCGATTCATTTTTATACAAAAATGAAAAATATTATAAAATAGAATGCAGTTTACACGGTAAAAAAAATAAAAGGGTTCCGGGGGTGATTTATACCATATAACCGCCCCTCGGAGTTAGCCACCGACTACTTGCGTCTCAAATTCACCGGACGCAACTCGATCATAATAAATAATAATAAATATTATTATCTTACCAAAAAGCAAATTGTGTCAGAATATTATGTACTTTATTATTTCCAATATTACGAATCACTACAATAGTGCAAGGTTAAGGCAGGCTAAATTAATAACTTTGCACACTCATATTTTTTTTTAATTTTCATAAATTATCATAAATCTAAATAAAAACTAAAAAGTTATATGGAACGAAACCAATTTAAAATTATTGTTAGTAAAACGTTATCAAATTATTAATAATTACAATTGCGTGTAAGGTGTAACCCACTATTATAATATGATATGACAATATAATTTTTATTATAAATAAAAATGATTCAGCCGGTTTTTATAATTTAATATCAAAGAAATATTTTTTGCTAATAACATAAATTAATTGAAAATAATTAATACCTATGGACTATGGGATTACATTTTAATCTACTTAGGGCCGTTCTTACAATGTCCGGTAAAGTGTCGGTTAACGCTAACCGACTGATAACAGATTTTATTACCGGCAGAATTCTTCCGGTTAAGTGTCGGTTAACTTTAACCGGACGTCGTAAGAACGGCCCTTAGCATCTAATTTCTTATATGATTTTACATTACACAACGCCTAAATATAAAAAAATACATAGTTACCGATACGAATATGGCAGTATGTCCCCCAAATAGCGTAGGTCACGGCCCCATAGGACAGGTATAAACTCTGCTCGCGATTACCTTTTTTTGTTGTAAACCCGACCCGATAATTTTTATAATAAAAAACGAAGACATAAGTTAATCTGAAAAAATAAATATCGCATTTTAATTCAAGCCTTAATTCAACTTACTCAAGTTACATATTCTGTCATAAATCATAATTAAATTTAAGGAAATTCATACCTAAACCTATATCAAAATAAACCATTTTAATTTCTAAATGCTGTTGTAATGTTTATTAGTTTATTACATAGGATATTCTATTTCGTAGTTAGTCTTACCCGTCTACATCCTTCAGTAAAATTGTACAAACAAAATTATTATTTCTATTTGTATCACTTACTCACGTAGTCACGTTATTATTGTGATCACGAAAACCGAAATAGACAATATCTGCTGCAGTCGTCTTTGCAACCATCAGCCCTACGGTGACGGTCGACGATGACGTATAGTTCACTTGTCACACATCACACTCCTCGTTTCAGTACACCACTCATTTCGTTATCGCTTAACGTGGACAAATGAAGTAATTAAAAAATTCAATTAAAACTCGAACGAAAAACTACGTATATTATCGAGGAATAATTTTGTTTTTGGAAGTTGTTATTTTTCACACCACACACACACACACACACACACACACACACACACACACACACACACACACACACACACACACACACACACACACACACACACACACACACACACACACACACACATACTCTACTCACAAATACACATCTCATCACCACCACTGCCACAAAAAAAAAAAATGCAGACACTGCAGACACATACAAAAAATTTGGTAACGATTTAATCGAACTTCGCATGCTCACGTTTGACCATAAAATGAGAATACCGAGCTGATGACATAATTTTTTTTTATAACTAACTTGTCACAAAGTTTTTAATTAAAATACTCCTTTAGATATACGTATATATACTGTTCCTGGCAAAATTAAACGGATGTTTTAATATATTTTATGTTCATTATTTTATATTCCGCAGTAGCTGTATGTATATAGGTAAATTACCATAGTTTACCTGTATTAAAATAAAATATACAAAAAAGGCAATTAAAAGCAATTTTATACATTCTATACTGAATAAAATATGAGTTCTGATATTATTAAAGTTATTTTTTTCCATTGCAAGCGCTAATCATTCACAATTTTCCAAAGTATTTATTTAAATATAAAAGAATATAATTTTGTGATAAAATTGTTTATTTAAATTGTAAATAAATACAACATGGACGCACAATTATAATAAATACTTTAAATATTATTATCCTTATTAACAATAAAAAAAAACATTTACAAAATTTTACAAAATTTTACTTAGGTAATTTTCAAATAATAAGATTGTCAACAACAATAATAAATAACAAAGTTAAATTATTTGTGTGTTGATATTCTGTTAAACTAATATAGGTAATTGAATAATTAATATGAACATTTTAAATTTTTTCTTTAGAGACCAATAGGTACCTACTACTAACTGTGCCCGAGTGCTAACCTATGAATACAAATTAGGTTCCTACCCTACTCCCTTTATAATCAGTTTTCTTTCATTAATTTTTACAAAACTGTTTCTCACTATTTGATTTTAATTTTCAATTGACTCGCATCAATGCTTAGACTAAATATAATATACAATATACATAGTGCTGAAAATTAGATAGGTCGTTAAGTATAGCAGTGAATTGAAATAATTAAGTGTTTACGGTTTATATATTAACATTTTTAGTTTCACACTAATTCCTCTTAGACACTAAATTTATTTTTACTACTATTCATTATTCAAACTATTTTAAACTGTGAGTTAAAATTTAACACATATTAATGATTAATATATAAATATATGTGTATATAGATAATTATATATATAAATAAAATGATTATGTCTATATATGAGAGTCAATACTCAATAAAGTGTCTAAAAATATACGTATAGATAAAAATGTTCTTAAGTATGAAATTAAAATATATGCATTGTTTTTGTTTGATCAAACGCATTATAAAGTCGTTTTCTAATTAAGTTTAACTGATGATTTTATAAAAATGTCTGGAAGTGAAATATCAACATCTATAAGTACATATCAGTCATTTACTCACCTGTTATGTTCAATTAATACCATAAGCCCTGGTTTGTTGATTCTATTCTATACAATCTTAGGTATTAAAAAAAAACATGAATTGTGTTACACAAATGTAATTCAATTTTTTTTTTAATACATAAATTATTATATTATTATATATAATAATTTTCAAAACTATATTTTAATTTAAAACATTTTAATAGTGAATCTAAATTAAACCATGGTACATTTTATTAATAATTAATCTATCACATTTTGTTATAAATATATCTGATGTGTAGGTATTTTTGATTATTGCTTATACATTTAATAACAATTTTAAATTATCAAAATTTGAGTATAAAAAGTAAAAACCAATAATGACATAGTTATAAGTTTATGACTAATAAATTTCAATTACAGTGGTGTCTATTGACTATTATCTCTTCAAACATTTACGATTTTTCTACACAACTATTTTCTTAAAAATGTTTCATCACATTATTAAAAATTGATTTTTAAAGTTCTTTACAATCATTTTATTAATTTATTCATATAAACAAAATTTAGTTTTACATAGGTAGGTAATGTACATTTACTTTAAAATTATTATTTTTTTATGAAATATAAAAATAACTAAATTTATTAATAAATAGATAAATATTGAATAGTAAAATATTTTAGTACCTTAAAATTGAACTATGTACTGAAAATAATAACTTAGGTACCGACTTACCTAATCGAGTAGGTAATATACGTAGATATATAATTGTCATTGTATGGACTTTAACTACAAAATATAACTTTTAAATTAATACATAGTAAATTCAATGTAAAAATTTGAATTTAAAATGTGTATAAAACAAGAAATTTTGACATTATAGGTAAATTAAAAATGTTTCTAACTGTAAGAAAAATATGTGAGGAGTTTTAGCTTTGTTGACTGAATCAAACATTGTATCACCATAAATCGAAATAAACCAAATGAAAAGTTATACGTATGATCCCTCAATGGGGCATTCAAATTTACATTTTATTTATAACATTTGTTAACAGTTATGATTTCGGTATGGTTTAGTATACCTATATGGCTATTGGCTATATATATATATTTTATTATTTATTAAATAAAAATAATTTTGTACCGTACTGTTGAGTCATCGAATAATGTGTGTCCGAATTTATGGATACGGCAGATAACAATCTACCAATTTTTCCGACTTCACTGATTTATGTTAACCAAATATTGTCGATTTCACGTATTCAGCATTGACATTTTTGATATCATGAAATCGACAATTTATCTGAAATAAATCGGGGAATTTCATGAATTCGGCATTACATAATATATTATAATGTAAAATACATCATATTAGCATATTAGATTACCATTGCCATATCTTTTATAATATTTATAAACTATGTACCTACATCCACTTAATACTGATTATAAATAAAATATTTAAATTTCATTAGGTTATAAAATTTTATGCTGACAATATAATATATCTAATATATTTATTTATTATTTCTGCGAATATTATATATTTATATTGATGAACAATTAAAACTCTATACATCGCTTAGCATTATAAAAAATAAAGGAGAACACTATATTATATTATTACCTATGTATTATATTATTATAATATATTCAACTATGAACTAATAAAATACTAAATTTCCATTGAATAATATTATTTTTCATTTACATAGTGTTTGTTTATATTATGAAATTCACTAATGGAATAATAATTGGTGAAATTAATATTTATATTATATTATTCAACAGTGAATGCCCATCAGTGCGTAGTACTTGATCACAACAATACAAACAAAATATAGATAGTATTTTACATTCATATATTTTTGACATTGTATATGAAAAAATAGTTTTGGTTTAAAATTTAAATTATTAAAACATTTGTAATACAATTAAAGGTTAAGTAAAAAATAAATTCTTTTAGGTATATAATAATAAGCCAGGTATAGAGGTTGTGAAATTATACATTATCAAGTTGCTTTACTCACATAACTCAATCTAGTAGTATGTTATTACTTAGAATTTTACAGGAGTTATAAACTTATAAATTATCCACAATGTTAAAAAATAATATGAAGAAGTTTTCATTAAAAAGGCCTAAAGTATGGTTTATGAATATACTATAATTGAGAAATCAGAAAACTATCTTAAACAAGTATAGAATCTGTGTTTAATTTTTAATTTATAGATAAGTTGTAGAAAGACAATTTTGGATAGATTTAACTGACTTAAATGTAATACACAGTTGTAGAACACACACTGCCCAAAATATATTATAATAACAATACAATTACCTATTTACGTCCATTATTATATTTCTTTACATAATTTTTTTCTTTCCGAAATAAAAATTAAAACATTTCATAATTTTGTAATTATTGTCAATGCGTAATTTAGTTTAGACGTCAATATTAATGTAAGGTAGGGTAATCGTGTAACTTAACGAGAATCGTTGGTCTTATGTAAACAAAACATGCGTCGTAATAATCCACTCGAATGGTACGAGTACAAAATACGGACGCAATTATTCGAATGGAAACTGAAATGTTTTAATACATAATAAACCAAACCTACCATCATTTTTAGCAGAGTTAAATTTAAATTGTCCCAAGGGGTTAACCTTTGGAACAGGAATAAGTGGCAAGCAGTTAAATATGTTTACGTGTATGGATATCTGCAGGACATAAAACGATCCATCTAGTTTTAGATAAAACATTTGAGGATGATGGCCAACAAGATTTTAAAATATTAATAATAATACGGTGACTTACGGTATCTAATTTTAGGAAATGTTATATAATATTATATTGTTATATTTTATTATCAAATATTTAATACCTAATTGCGGTTATCAATCAAAAAGAATAACAGGGAATTAACTATTTAATAGGAATATTATAATAAAGCACTAATGTAGCTTACATTAATCAAACAATAAAGTTATAGTCTTGTAAAAGCAAATTTATTTTATATAGGTACCATTTTTAAGATTGTCCGAAAATATATTTAAAGTAAAATGTATATTTAATTTGTGAATGTTATACTAATATTGATATCAAAATTATAATTAAGTAATTAATGTTTTTTTTTTATAAGAAAACACAGTTGTATTTCTTTGATAATATTATATTAATTCTTTAATCGTTGTGATTAAAAAAAATAATTTAAAATTGCAACGATTATAATTCCAAATATTCTTCAAAAGTTCGAATAAAGAATAAAAAAACGTCTGAGAGTTTTGTTTTTAAATAGTTTTATTATATAGTAGCACAAACATTGTTTTACAGTACCAAAAAAAAAAACGTATGAACAAATCGTGAATATCGAAGAATGACTTCTATTACATAATACATATAATATTATCGATGGCAGATCATGTTGTAGAAATAAACGTATATATGTTTTAGAAATATCTCGAAAATTGAGAATTGGGAATAGATATGTTTGGACGTTTTGAAAGCAGTGAGTCGAGGGTGTGATTGTGAGGTTGAATACGATATGGCTGAAATGACTAACGGGCTTGTCGTGAAGTAGAATAAACGGTTTTTATCTGTACAATTTACAGCTTACGGAGAACCAAAATCGAAAACGGCGCGCTGTAGTTACTAAAGTTCTATAGACATTGTCTAGCACCACTATAACCTATTCATTTATATGAACAAACCAATATAGTATCGAAAACTGTTCAAATACACGAATCGTTAAAATTGAATCTCCAATAAATTTTATCTAATAAAACGCCTAATAATGATTTTTACCGTACTGCAAGACCTAAGTAATTCTTATTTAAAAATAAGCGTATGCACACATTATTGTAGAAATAGTATGACAATAATAATAATATGTATGGGGCTGACACGGCGTGGTAACACGTTTAAAGCGAGGGATTTGCGGAAACGACGAAATCGTGTCAACTATCATTACACTTACGTAGGTAGTACATATTATTATTATACGTTTTTATCGTACCCATATATTATTATTATTATAACGGTCTCGTATAAAAACAATAATCGTTAACAGAGTATACTTATGAGAGATATCGGAACGCGGGTGTATAAATGCCACGGAGTGTCTCTCGATAGGGTTCGTGTTTTTTCCTGAAAAAATGTTCTCTCTCTTTATCACTCTCTATCTATTCCTCCCTTTCACTTGCTCACTCACGCATTTTCTATCTCTCTCTCTCTCTCTGTCTCACACACACACCCACACACACACACACACACACACACACACACACACACACACACACACACACACACACACACACACACTCTCTTTGCCACTCTTTTCTAACGTATCTCTTTTTTTTTTCGAGTGCTCTGCCGTCGTCAGCATCTGAACCACCGTTCGCGTCGGCGTAATTTTTAATCGAATTCCAAGCTCTTTCTGCTGCTTTGGCTTTATATTATAGTGTACATGCTGTGGCAGGGAACGTCACCAAAAGTATGTTGTTTTCATCGACCTCGAAATTATCATTATAATATTGCCGTAATTCTATTTTCTACGGCGGTATTCCAGGTTATATAATATCGGCATGGATTCTCACCATATACAGAGTGGTTCATCAATCAAGCACATTCCCATCTCCCCATTTATAATTTTGAACATTTTTTAGTACCTAAATGAAGATTTTAACGAGTATAGTTTTTTCTGAGTTACTAAAATGTATTTACTAAGGATAAAAGTCCTTAAAAATGACTTTACAAAAATATAAAAACAGATTTATTATCATATTACCTATTATCCCAAGTATCTACCAATGTATCCAAAACTAAATAACTCAAATAATGTTCGAATTCTGATCTAGATACAATGTCAATAAGTATTAAAAAATATTATTAGGAAAATATTTCAAAGAAATTAGAATTCGAATGCATTTATTATTAAAGGAAAAACGGATCGTATACTAGACGAATCACCCTGTATAATAGTACAAATTTAGATGTAATGATGTAATATTTCCATGCACGAACATTGTCGGTTGGATTTTTCTGGCCATCGTCGTCACCACCAGTAGGGGACAGTTGTGCATAAAATATATTATGAATCGTTTCGTTTTCGAAGAAGATGCTCAATACGTTCTCCGTGCATCGTACTCGTACATAATATTATCATCTTCTGCGCGTGCGCCACACTACAGTAAATAATTAATAACTTCATAAATTTTCCGTACAAACTTTCGTTCGACATCGTTTTATGTATTTTCGGGAACCGTATAATTGCGTAGGTATAACTGTTATCTCTGAACAACAAACTTGATGTTTATACGCAGGTTATAGTACAGATACACCTACCCATAAGTATAATATAATATTATTATATAACTAATAACAATATCGTTTGTAACAACTACGGTATACAGCACTGTATCACCGACATAGCGATTTACTCACAACTAGCCAACCCTCAATTGTTGACCATTCAAAACTTTCCTCACGTCGACATACCTACTTATCAATTGCGGATGAGTTTTTAGTTCAAGGAAGGGTTTAAAAAAAAATATGTATTAAACGCAATTAAAAATTACGAATTGATTACAAAACTATTTGACGCATTTGTAAATAATATAGGTATTGTGTTGAATATATTTTGTTAAAATTTGTTATTTATAGTACTTATATAATAATTGATAAACAAGAATTTTTTTTTTTGTCTTTTATATAATTTTTATTATGTCCAAGTGTCATTGTATTATATTTTAATATAATGTATTGTTATTATTTGACACCATAGGGTCGTCGGTATATTATTGTTACGGGGTGTGAAAAGAGCGTTATCTTGGTACCCCGGCACACATTAATATATTACGCGTGTGAGGTCGAAACACATATATGAGCACTGTGTTATCATTCCAATAAAAAAATAAATTTAACTTTAACGTCGTATTATATAGTTATTTATTTAGTCGACGAGCGGACGTATCATACATTAGCACTATATCTTATGGAATTTTAGTGCTCTACGACGGGTCCTCGATAGAACTGCATTGTATATAGCTGGAAAAGCGTTCGTAAATAACCATATATATTGACATTTTATTGCAGACCCATCTCAACACAGTTTTATTAAAAATACAATTTATTATAATATTCGAGTTTTCGGGAAGTGATGCGAGGAATGTATGATATTGTAGAATAATAATTGTTCAACGATAATTATTCTAATAATCTACTTATTAACGAACTGATGACGTCATAATATTATTCAGACAAAATTACATTTTTTTTTTCAATTATTTTATGGAGTTAATATTTTTGTTTTCATCGGGCGCTTTGAAATCGGAGTTGTAATAAATCTTTTAGACTTAGAAGTAACAAAATACTGCAATTAATTTGTGTACCTAGGTAAACAATTTAGTATTCATTTTAATTACCTGCCTACTCGATATACCTAATATAATAATTTTAAATACTTATTAAACATTTAACTATTACTATGCCTTTAGTGCGTACGAAGTACAATACTTACTTCCGCACACTTTGCTCGAACCCATCGTAATAAAAAAACCCTATTGCTTAACATTTGTATATTGTTGCGTTTCCGCGAATAAATATAAATAAAAAATTACCCGTGTACAGGTGCGTATATGACTTTAAATTATACATAGGGCCGACGATGACTCCTATAATGTAGGCAAGGCGAGGAAGGCGTAACAAAAACTAAAAAATATATTAATAACTTAAATAATACATACCTATCCGCTGAGTATTACCAAAAGCTAACTTATATGATAATATAACGAGTTGGTCTACCGACATCGATGCACGTGCCGGATTTATGCGCACGTGTTCGTCCTTACATGCACGTCCAAATTTGATATCTCTTATTACGGCGTATAATTCGTATCCTCATATAATATAGGAGTGTGTGCTGCTCCGGTTCTATATGGGCTTCGGTCTTATTTTATATTATAACTCCCGAGAATTTCGGGACCGCGTTAGGTCGTCGTCGCAACGCCAATGACCCAATTTGTATTGTTTGAATATCTCGGGGAGACGAATATTTAGCACCCTGCACAATAACTTCGAGTACGTTAACCGCGGTGGCGTTTCCTCGGCGTATTCTTCTCATGTCAACCCATATTATCACGTTATCCGTGATAATATAATATAATATTATATATTAATATATAGTACATATTATTATACTATACAAAAACCTTGAAAAGAATACGGGTTTATGTTTATATTTTTCGTACGACACTTGAACAATCACACAATCGTAGCAAAAAATAATGTGCACGTGAAAGAAATTCTTATTATTTAAATTTCAAACTAAATCCTACTTACAGAAATATTTTGAAATATATTTTATATTATAATATTAAATGTACTCGTAGGTTTTAACTATAGGTTTTGATTTAATACATTTGGTAGGTACAACACTACCCTTTGAATGATTTTATTGGATAATAATAAAGGTGTTTTTTCTTATAACTAATTTTATCATAGTAAGTTATCTAATTTTAAATTGTATTATTAGATATATAATATTGAATTAGTATGCACATAAAAAAACTACTTTAAACAATAAATATAATATTATACTACATAAATAGGAATAAATTACTTCCATACCTACTAAAGAATATAATTATTACTATACAGGGTGATTCACCAAGCATATGCTTATAGCTCACCCTTTTTTCTTCAGTTATTACAATTTAATTTTTGGAATTTGTCAGGATACACAAAAGACCATACTTTAAAATTCTTGATTTGTTCTTCTTGCAGAGTCCTGTGGCGATACAAACGTCTGTTTTTCAAATGAGAACACCCCTTTACAATTTTATATTATGCAGACATGCAGTGGATAATTTTTCTGAAAATGTAGACGTATTAGAATCAAAATTTGTACTAGTAGTTTTTGAGTTATTTAACTTTATGGTCTAAGGATAAAAGGTACATGGTAATGGGTTTATAAGACATAGTAGTGATTTGAGAATTCTAGTCAATAATATGAATCTATCAATATTAATAATGTGTAAAATGGTGAAAGTATCATAAATACTAGATCCAATTTTACGTCTATTTTATATTTTTGTATAACCATTTTAAAGACTATTATCCTTATTAAAAACATTTTAATAACTAAGAAATTACTTATTCGAATATTTAGAATTAGGTACATCAAAAGTTTTCAAACAAATTATCCACTACCTAATTTAGAGTAAAAAGAACTCTGCAAGTAGTGCAGGCAAGTCAAGAATTTTAAAGTTTGGTCTTTGAGTATAAAAAAATTCCAATCAACAAAATTTTAATAAATTCATTTTTAAAAGAAAATGGGGGAGATAATGGTGCATTACTCTGTGTACATGAAATTACTGCAGTCGTAATAATAATTTATACATCCTACATACAGTTATTTAATTTAGGTTTTTCATCTTGCCGAACATGTAGGTATCTCTATACAGGTGTTTTATGACTTGAATAAATGCATTTTGATTGAATAATATTTCAAAACACAAATTTCGAAGGGTTAGAACTTTAGAAGTAATAATCAGATTTTAAAACATAATTTGAGGTTGATAATAATTGTATTAATTATTAACTTTATAAATTTATTAAATTTGTTTTAGTAAGATTGTAATAAGCGTGGTTTTATCTAACAGAGTAATTTTTTGAATTTAAATATTTTTAAAATTACATAATTTATTACGAGTTACGTTTAAGCGATATAATTTTTATAGATAGGTATATGTAATATCTGCTTAGTAAATTATAACGAAAATGCATTTATTTATTACAAGACGTATAGGTCGTACAAAGATAATTATTGCATACTTTTCCATCTCGAAATTTAATAGGGAAAATCGTCTTCAACGTATATATTTATAGTATATTATTATGTATATGTTACTCGTTATATTTGAAGTTGTATCGATTCGAAAGACTCAAAACTGGCATTGTTAGAGTTTGAAACACTTGAGTGAGGCAACACGCGTGTGCAGAGGAAATTGGAAAACTTAACGAACGTTATATGCCTACATTCCAATAATATTTTATGAAAAGTAAAACTGTTACTTTGGTTAAAAGAATATATCATTATTATTCTAACCCTTAGGTTTGGTTGGATTTGGAATATTTTATTGTCGATTGTATGAGTCTATATTATCACGTAGGTATATATTATAATATGTAACCGTTGATGTGCATTAGATCAATTAATTCGAAACAGTTAGGTGGGTCTAAACGGTTTTGATTATACGCATTAATTACCTATTTAATACTATAGAGGAATTACAAATTAACTCTAATGCGCATTAATGATTGTATATAAATGATGGGGTAGATACCTACACGTTATTTTATTTTTGCCAAATAGATGTTATATCTTATATTAAATTTAATAAGTGTATATCAGTGCTCGAATTGGGAATTATTACGTAGAGGAGTTCAATCCAGTAATTTATAAGCTGCTTTCCAGTTACTCAATGCAGACTATTGGGGGGCAAGCCCCCCACACCTACCTTCACCAATTCTTAATTTTCAATCCTACATTTCATCTTGGTTACAAAATTTTACCTTTATTCTATTTCAAATTTCCAAATATAATATATTTAACTTTACGTATGAAAGTGAATATGGTTCATATTTAATATTCATCTTATTTTTTGAAATTTTTATTGATAGAAATGAAACTTAAATATTACGGTAAGGAATACAAAAATTATAATTATCAGTGATAATATCTTAATAAATAATAATTATAATTTGTGCTTCAGACGCATACCTATGTCAATAAATTGTGGACACTAGTCCACAGATATTTGATAATGCAATAGCTTATTGTAGCCTGTGGGTATACATAATATCTGCGAACTATTAAACTGGGAAAAAAACAAGCTTGATATAATACAAACAAACTATAGTAAAAAAACTAGCAAGGTATTAGGAAGTTTAAACCAGTGGTGCTCAATCGGTGGGTCACTACCAAATCTTGGGTCGCGTAACCTATAAAAATTGGTCGTGACATGTCTTTTTTGTTAAAAAAAATAAAAATAAATTTATACAATAATTGTATAATAATTATTATAAATTATGAATAAATTGAAGAACCATATTTTACAGTAGATATAATGAAAGTTAAAATGTCTACAGACATAGATAATCAATAAATTGAGCTTACTTGTGATACCAAACTTAAAAAAAGATTGTTGAAACTTTTTTGGAAATGTTTTAGGTACACTTATCCTCGGGAAATTACACCAAACTTTCAGCTAAAGTATTTTTTCTTTCATGGCCTACAAAGTTAGGTCTGCAAAGAAAAAATAAAAATAGTAGAGGAGCTGCGACCCCCTCCCCCAATTCGAGCACTGGTGTATATCTATACTGAAAAATAGGTGTTTGCACTTTTTGTGTATTTTGGTACGTTTTTAATAAAAACCCGTGTGTGGTTATCATGGTGTGATTCATGATACATACATGATAACAAATCTTTTACTGATTACTGGGAAACCTTTTAAGAAATTTAGATACTTGTGAACACAATGTACAATTACAATAAAATACGAGATATATTACATAATATACTATATACATATATCAACTAAAAAAAAACCAAAAATAACAAAGCATTTAAAGAAAAACAAATACTAGGTAGATAGTAGGTACCTATATAGATATATATATAGGACGATATTTTTTTGTTCTTGTTCATAATATTATGTATATTGTTGTCTTTAGGTAAAACCATTATTCTTCGGAAATACAATTTCCTTCCTATTCGATCAGTTAATACCTAAGTGTATTGATATTCATTTCTATTTTTACATTATGTAATGAAAATAATATATTGTATAATATAAACCATAACTTTATAGGATCCTACAGCCCACAGCTTGCGTCAACCTCCACTCACTCATTTGCTCTATCGAACACACGATTTTCAAAGTTCTTTGCAAAGCTGTGCACTCGTCGTTTTATATTATAGTCATATAATATATATAATATACATATTACATATTATATTTAATTATATAATGTAAATAATTATAGGTACCTATTAATATTCTGTTGAAAATGTGTAATACGAAATTTTTAATTAAAGGTAAACACATTTCTCAGTAATTATGGAA